>CM042667.1:25885968-26485968 GCA_023638005.1 Forsythia suspensa | reverse complement strand
TTCTTTTGGTGGCAGAAAGAGGCAGATTAGAGGTAGAGAAACCAAAATATGATTAAAAGTGTTGCACAAGGAGGAGGCGGTAGTAGTCGTTGATGGAGAGATCTCACCACGGTGGTGAGAGGAGGTGGCGCTGGTAGAAAGATGAATGGTTTCCAATTTGATTGCAAGTATTTTGGGAAGATGCACAGTAATTTAGAAATAAAATTTAATGCACAGTAATTTTAAAAATCATATAAATATTAAGTGTTGAGTGTAATTTCCTCTAAGTAATTAAATTATATAACAAGTGAGACAATCAAGAAAAAGTATGTGAAGAAACTTTTTGGCTAGGTTTTGAATCCAAAATCATTTTTTCTTCTTTATTGTGTAATCTTTAAGCTTGCTCATTAATATTTAGTGCCGTCCTGTGAATGTAAGTTTTTTTATAAAAGAACCTCGTATGAAGTTTTTGATTGTCTTGATTGATTCGTAGTTCGCATAGGTCTCTAAAAAATTATTGGCATTAAATGGGGAAAAAAATACAAAAAGCTATTATAGAAAATCACTAAGTATATAAATTAAAGAAGAATTTGATTCGGTAGAATTTACTATATGAAATTTGTATTGATATTAGTTCAAATCGTCTGCTGCTAATGGGACGTGTTACGTGTAAATGATAAGAGTTCAAAATTTGAACTTTAAAGTATTTATTTTTAGAAGGGATAATTGCAACCTCAACGTTTCAAAATCGTTGGGATATGCCCTTAACCTAAAAAAATAGCACCGCACATCCTCAACGTATGAAAAACTTGGCGTAGTAGATCCTTTATGACCAAATTGCCCTTTCCTTTAAATAAACAAAAAAACAAAAAACAAGAAAAAAGAAAAATATAATTGAAAACTAACCATATGTACCCAAAAAAAATAAAAAGTAAAAAATTACCCCAAAAAATAAAAAGTAACAAATAGACCATCTTCTCCAAAAAGTCCTAAAATTTTATTCGTACCAAATTCGCCAGAAAACAGTAAATTTTCCGATTTGGTTCCCTCAGTTCCTCCAAAAAAGAGTGTCATTAGCACATAACCTCTAACCCTTACTGGGCTCAACTCCGGAGACCTGGGTCCAAGCTTAACCGCTAAATGGTGAGCTAGGTTTTCACCTGAGGAGTCGTCCACTATGAAAACCCAGTCAAAGTCAACCCCGTTGAATAACCATGGATTAGGACTGTTTGATAGAGCCTGAATTTGGAGTCATTTAATCACTCTGAGTGCATCGTCCATGGCTACCGGGAGACCGTGCTCCAGCGCTAGGTGGTAGTCATGAGAGATAACGACTTCGGGTAGCGCTGAAGAAAGGCGAATGCAGCAGTTGTGATAGTTGGGCCATGTGCGTGAACCGAGACAAAAGCTGCCGCCGTGGAAGAAGTAGAGAATTGAGAGTTTGGCATTGGAAGTGGACAACAACTTGTAGAGGCGGAGGTAAATATTGTGTTTCTTGTCGAATAGATAGTCTTTCTAGATAGCAGAGCCATCATCTTGGACTTTAATGGAGAAATCTATTACCTGTTAATGGTGAAATCCCACTTGGATTAAACATGAAAATAATACTAACACATAATAGTTTGAATAGCTCGTCTTAACAAGATTGATGATATTACCTCAGACTGGAAAATGGAGTCATCATTGTAAACTTGAATTATTCGTGGACAGTCTTCCACAAGTTGAGCAAGTGAACCCATCTCTCTCTCTCTCTCTCTCTCTCTCTCTCTCTCTCTCTCTCTGTGTGTGTGTGTGTGTGTGTGTGTGTGTGTGTGTGTGTAGTGATACAAATAAAATTTTAAGACTTTTTGGAGAAAATAACCTATTTGTTACTTTTTATTTTTTTTGGGTACATTTTTTACTTTTTATTTTTTGGGGTACATATGGTTAGTTTTCAATTATGTTTTTCTTTTTTCTTGTTTTTTGTTTTATTTGTTTATTTAAAGAGAATGATAATTTAGTCATAAAGGACCTACCATGCCAAGTTTTTCATACGTTGGGGATGTGTGGTGCTATTTTTTTAGGTTAGGGACATATCTCCAACAATTTTGAAACGTTGGAGATCTTTGATACAATTATCCCTTTTTAGAATGTGTCTTATCAGAGTATTTTGTAAGTTAATGTACTAACCATGACTCATCCCAAATAAAAGAACCCGACCTCAATATACAAATAAGAGATAGACCCTAATTTTTTTAAGGACCCTTATTCTTATCAGAGTATTTTGTAAGTTAATGTAATTAAAATACTTATATTGTGATTTGTATTTTACTCCTATTTTAATATGTACGATCATATATTATATGCAAAAAGAGAAACATATTGTAAGTTATTAATGTATTATTTGTTTGCCAAAATACTGAATATAAAATTATATTTAAGAATTATAAAATTAACAAAACAAGAAATTAACAAGTGTAGAGAAAAACAGATTAGCAAACTGAGGCTTGTGTGAACACCGTGTCCTTAAAATAGATTCACTCATTCACCGTAGGTGCTTGATGTTAATTGTATGTCTGTTTTTCATGATACAATAGTGAAATCAGTAGAAATCGAGCACTAAGTTTCTACATTGGTGAATTGACTTTATTTGAACACTATTTCCAAGACTCGGACAAAACTGGAAAAATTCGGATCATGCAGTGAAAAAATTACATGAATAGAGAAATTTTTCAAATCTGGAACTGAAGAAAATAGACCTCTTTTATAAGCTCCATGGGCGATTAAACAAATCGACTGTTACAAGTGTTACCACCAATTAGCACCATAGTTAACCCGATTGTTTAAATTTTCCATTAACACATGCTATTAATCACAGCCGTATGGAGTTGTTAGAGATCTGGAAGGGTAGCTGGAAGTAAATGAAAATAAATAGGATAAAATAATGACAAAATGTGGACCCTACTAATGGGCCAATTTTCAGTTCGACAATTGTGTCTGCATGCAATGCTCACATACGAGTTCAATGGCCCGAACTAGTGCAGATTTGAAAATGTAGTGCGGGCAAGAGAGAGTATTATGAACCCATAAAATATAGCCCCATATATATACTAATGTGTGCTGTGGGCAAGAGAGAGTATCTATGATACACAAGATTACACTTTCATAAAATATAGCCCCATATATATACTAATCGTTGCCTGATCATTTTTTCAATATATGACAAGCTTAAATTTCTCTCTCCAACACTTAAACCACTTCCAATGGGTACACTTTAAGATTCAATTTCTCATTCACTCGAACATCATTTTCCATAGGTAAATATATGATTTCGATATTCTCATAGAGGAAAACACGAATCTACATTGATCTTTCGAAAAGAAAAAATGAGTGCCATTCAAATTATGCCAAAATAGCCCCACTTTCCAACAATTCTCTACATTAATGGATAATGAAAGAGACAAAAATGGGAAACAAAAAAAATTTGGTGATAAATTTTAATGGTTGAAACCTGCATATGATAGGTAGACAATATCCTTTAAACATTCCTTGTGATAGTATATTTACTTTACTACTAGTAGACACATCTTTGAACTGTTTTGCTTTTTGTATAAATGATCTACCTCACACTAGATACTTCCTGACACAATTCAATTCTCATTTTTGTGTTTGTTTGAGGCCGTTAACATACATCTGATTTTATGATAGTTTCTAAGATTTGAGCCCCACAAAATTCTCTTAGAAGCGGTCTCACTTTTCTCTCACATAGGTAATTTCTTAATTAAAAGTAAAATCTCTACTCATTAAAATCATTAAAGATCTATTGCTTATCATTTTCCTTACGGGCATCACCGTTACATATAGTAATGGACATGAGATAATCATCCACAATGATTCGATTAAGTAATTACGATTTAGTTATCCCTTTGAGCCTAGATCTTGGTATCTCCAATCAACTAGGTTGAGTTTCCATTGTATCAACTCATTATGCCAAGGGATTAAGTCCCAATACACTCATTAACATTCCAAATAACTTTCTATTTAACCTTTTGGTCAATGGATCTGCGAGGTTATCCTTTGACTTCACATAGTCATCAGAGATAACTCAAGTTGAGAATAGTTTTCTTATGATATTATGACTATGACGTCTATGTCTAGACTTACCATTATACACGTTGCTCTGTGACCTTTTAATCACAAACTAACTATCAAAATGTATGCAGATTGCTAGCACAAGTCTCGGCCATCTCGAAATATCTTCTAAGAAGTGGTGTAGCCACTCAGCCTCTTTACCACACTTGTCCAGGGATATAAATTCAGATTCCATAGTGAATCTAATTATAAACTCAAATTTCATAGTGTACACAAATCCACTAGTAGACTTTGAGTCTTTTATATTAGATATCCAGTTAGAATCACTATACCGTTCAATAAATGATGGATATATGGTATGATATAGCCCATAACTACGAGTATATTTTAAGTACCTTAGTACTCTTATTAATCATTTCAATGGTCAGCTCCTAGATAACTCGTGTACATACTCAGTTTACTAAATGTCTATGCTATGTCTGATTTTGTAGAACTCATCAAATATATCAAACTTTCTATAATGCTAGAGTACTCTACCTGAAAGACACTTTCGTCTATATTTTTCGATAGATGTTGACTTGTATCTATCGGTGTTCTAACCATGCCAGAATTTTCATTGTTAAATTTTTTAAGAGTTTTTTCCACATAATGAAACTGATTTAGAATGAGTCCATATGATGTTCTTGTAATATTAATTTCAAATATCACATCAGCTAAGCCCATAAATCTCATGTCAAATCTTGAATTCAACATATCCTTAGTAGATTTAATCATCTTATCATTACTACCAACAATAAGCATGTCATCAACGTAAGGACATAAAATGACATAGTCATTTTTGGTGTCTTTGACATAAACTTATTTGTCAAATTTGTTGATTGTAAACTCATATTCTATCTCATGTCACTGTTTGGTATTTGTTTCAATTGATACAATGACTCCACCAATTTATAGTCTTGGTACAGAAAAACCCTCAAGTTGTTCTATGTAAATTTATTCCTCTAAATCTCTATTTAGAAAGGTATTTTTTACATCCATTTGATGTACTTCAAGATTTCATAAAGCTGCAACCACAAGTATAATTTTAATGGAAGTTGTTCTCGTTACCGGAGAATACTTATCAAAGTAATTAGGTCATCTCATTGTCTGTAACATTTTATCACTAGTCTGGCCTTATACATATCGATTGTTCAATATGCTTTCGTTTTCCTCTTGAAAATTCATTTTAATCCTAGTGGTTTGCATCTTGGATGAAGATCCACCAGCTCCCATGTATGATTTTTCATAATACAATCTATTTGGCTTTTAATTGTCTGTTTCGATTGAGGTCGTTTTGAAGATTTCACAACTTCTTTAAAGCTTTGTGTTCACTTTCTAGCTTATAACTTAGAAAATTTGAACCAAAAGATTTTCCTGTCTTAGCTCTTTTACTATGTCTTAGTTCAATCTCAAAATAGACACCAAAATTGTAAACCTACAAATTAGGGTTAGAAAACTTCTCAAAATTGAAGATTCGTTTCGTCTCACTTTGTGTTGAGCGAGAAAGAGATGAGCGAAAGTGCGAAATAAACGACAATGCTTGTATTGAGTGTCTAAGCAAATAGCGATTGAGAATTTGAGATTTGTATGATTGATATTAGGTCAATTGAGTTTAAGTTTAAGAGTGGTAGGTTTTGTACTTTTAGTTTAGGTCTTGTACAGTTGGACTCTTGTCTTTGGTACTTTAATGTTGTGTTGTGGGTCATTGGATTAGGGTGAATAAATTGTAAAAAATAAAAATTTTATAAAAAATAACAAATTCGGTTCTAATCAGGTACCCACTATTCTAGTTCAAGAACCAAGAATCGACCTTGACCAGGTCGGTTCTCGATTCTCGATTCCTAATTTTAATTTTTTGGAACTGAACTGGAACTAGAAGTTCCGGTTCGGGAGGTCCGATTCCAGTTAAAATGCACATCCCTACTCCCAATGGCTGCTTTCGACGCCTAAATTTAATTTTAATTAAGGAAAATTCCAATGGCACTTTCTTTTCTTGTTTTTATTTTTATTTTGAAAGATTATTTTTTCCTATAAATATCAATTTCCTTTTGTTGCCTCAAAAAAAAAAACCTTTTTAAATTTTCTTCATACAACCTCTCGTACTCGTTTGTCAATTCTCAATTCTCATACTCTCTAACTTATCGCACTCTCAAATTTTCATACTATACTTTTTTACATTTGATAAGAATAAAGTTTTGTGTTATTTACAAGACAAGTTTTTTAAATTTTTATTAGTTAAGTGCTAATTAATTTGAATTTTTTACAAATGGTATCTACTTTTCTAAATCCTAATTCAATTTTTTATTTCCATTAGTATATAAGTACCCTAGCCCTTGTACGCTCACCCGGGACTTGACCCTTAATCAATCACTGTCGATTGTCTCTTTGGCACAACCTCAACCACTAGAAGCACACTAAAACACTTTTGCAAAGCCCACCCAGTCGGGACCTGTTTCTGGTACAAAACATATTTCTTGAAAAGTTGTTCTATTTCTTCTAGAAAAAAATCATTTTAGTTGGAGGGAGCTATGACGTCATTCCTTGCGGTTAGAATCGAAACATCTGCAAGATCGGGGGTCACAATTTGTATTGATTAAACAAATTGTTGGGTGACAATTCTAGTTACAGTAATGTCGATCATTTATTCGGCATCAAAGAAATTTGGAATTTCATCTCTGATGATGATACGACAGGCTATTTTTTCCATCCATTCACTTTCACGATCAGTCGCAATCTTCCAAACTTTAGAACTTTCTTAATCCTCATAATTTAGGAGATGATCTTGTTCCCTACTTAAGTACATCTTCTAAAAGAGCAAAAAAAATGTTGTAAGAAGTGATGTGGGGTAGTGAAAGAAGTCAATTTGGCTAGAAAAAAAAATATTCGTAAAAAAATCATACCCTTGGGCCAAGAATTTCGGTATGTTACTTTTAATTGACATAGAAATAAATGGTTTTTTGGTCAAAATTATATAGATTCCAGACAAAGTCAAATTTCTTCTAGATTGGTCACAATGTGGTTTTGTTAATTTTACCTCATTTTTTATTTTTCATTTGCAAGAAAATATTAGAGAATGAATGGTGGTATCGCTAGTAACAAGGGAATTGCCATTCACATTTTTTCAATCGTATGGAAATGCTCGGAGGGAATACACACAAGGACTCCATTCCATTTTCTTTCTCTTTTCCCTTATCCCTTTTTTGTTTATTTATAAATGTTTTTTCTTTTCTTGTTTCAATTGAACCTCACATTTTAAGTGGGGATTTCAATTGGACATGTGAGTTGAGTCATGTTAGATCAAATACATTTTGCATTTCAAATTAGAGATTTGTAGCCTATGTTTTTGGGTTCAAATTGAAGGCTTCTATTACGTCAAATGACACTCTTTTGTTTAATTATATCTTTTTCATGTTTATCTCAAAATAGACTCAACATCACCATTCTGAGCTGGAGGAAGAGGTGGTTGAGTACCCCAAGTCTTAATGTGTGCTATGTAGATAACTTTTTAATTTGTGTTTCGACATGCTAAAACTATATTCATGTTTTGTGTTCCGAGCCCGACCTTAGTTGAGCGTCACTTTCTTCGTATTTAGTCAATAGTTGTGTTTTAGGAACTTAAGTATTGTAGCCACTTTCCACTTTTTGTTCATTTAGTTGCCTCACTAAATCTGTGAAGCGCGCCCTTTTTGTTGTTGTAGTGCAATAAAATTGGATGACACAAGAGTAACTGTTCGTATTTTGAGTCAATTTCAATGAATAAACTGCTTTTTTCTTAGAACGTTTTAGCTGGAAACTTTAAATGGTTGGATAAATCCATGAGTCCAGTTTTATTGAAAAAAACAGTTTACAATTTTGAGTTTTCTACAGATATGGACATTTTCGTAAAGTAATGCAGTTCGGTCTTCAAAGTCATATACCCACGGGAATTGATGTTTTTTTAAATAACTCTTCAGTTTATTTTTCAATAATTTCAATGACGTTGATGTCATTTATTTTTCAAAGTGTCCTTCTTGTATTTGGTGGTCTACATCAAGTTTTTATAGTTATTTTCATTTCATAGGCTTCGTAAATGTAATGGCAACTTGGTTATTAATATTGTTTTGGAAGACATACGGTTAGAGGATTGTTCTAACCTATAAATATGCTTGTTCTTTGCAATAACAACAGAATTTGAGTATTTTGATTAATGATAATAGATTATAAGAATAGAAGTTATTTATTTCTCTTTGATCCTAACTTTGTGAAGTCGAATTTGGCATATCATTAAATCTTTCCTTTCCCATTATTTTCTTTCCCTCATCATTTGGTATCAGAGCTTGAGTTATGCTCTTGGCCTTTGTTTCCTTTTCTTATGGCAGCAAGAATATGAAGATGCGGACGTGGTAGAGGTAACATGGAAAATTTGGAGATAAGTTGAGCTCTGAACCAAGAGTGAACGAGGGTCCATCCATGGTTATTCCAGTCTTTTTTTTGCTAAAAGCAAGTTAAAGATTTCTTTGAGAAGCTCACACGATAATCAGAAACCGTTAAGATTGATATGCTGGAGTTTCATGGTCATCTACAACCAGAGGAGTTTCTAGATTGGGTTAGTGTTGTGGAAAAGTTCTTTGAGTTCAAAAACATCCATGTTGCAACAAAACTTCGTGGTTATGTGTCTGCTTGGTGGAATAAAATATAAGAGATAAGATTGCGAAAATGGAAGTCTAAGATTGATTGTTGGGAATAAATGAAGGCAAAGTTACATGAGAATTTAATTCCTTTAGATTTTGGTCAGAGTATTTTTATGCAAATTAATACTTTGCAACAAGACAACAAAAGTGTAATTGACTATACACAAGATTTTTACAAGTTAATGGCTGGAAGCAACATTCAAGAAACAGAATACCATCTTGTTACAAGATATGTGAATGAGCTGAAATGGACCATTAGAAATGATGTGAAGATGCAACAGCTATGGATGCTAATTGATGCTTATCAATTAGCCTTGAAAGTTGAATCAAAATTGATCAGGCGTGTAAGAAAGAAATATGCTGATGTTCAAAGCTTCTATCCATCAAAAGTAGAATTATCTAGCAATAGTGCTCCTAAGAAAGGTGGTGGTAAGATTGGAATAATTCAGCTCATAATAAAAATAAATCAAACACTTGTTTCAAGTGGGACAATCAGGTCATTACATGAAAGAGTGTCCAAAGCGGCAAAGTGATGCTCGTACGGGAATTATATATGAAGAAGATGAAGAATAATAATTTGAGGATGCTGGTCCAAAATATGATGATGATGGCAATGCAAAAATTTAAATCTTTCAAAAACATCATATTTTTCTCTTAAGAAATCTATCCAAGTATATCTAAAAAAATCATCCCCCCACACACACACACACATATATATTTTGCCTCCAATACTTTTAGTTTGAATAGGTCACATTAAATCTATGTGAAGTAATTTTAATACATGAGATACAACAAGAACCTGACCTTGCTTGTGTGTACTTTTAGTTTGCTTACCTTTTTGGCATGAACCACATACTCCTTCAGGTTTTTCAGTGAGCTTAGGAACATCTCGTATTGCATTTAATTTTTTTATTCTCAATAGATTAATGTAGTTCAAATGTCCTAACTGTTTGTGCCATAGTTCGGTAGAATCAGTCTTTCAAATATGACAAGTAATTTTCGTGTCAAGAAGATAATATTTATCACTAGACCTAGTACCATGTACAATACAATTACCATCATATTTCAAGACTTTACATGAATTTTTTTAGAACATAACTAAGTGTTTTTCGTCACATAGTTGGCATATAATAATCAAGTTAACTTATAAACCTACAACAAAAAACACATCTTTTAAAGGTAAAAATCCACCAATCAGGATAGTGCCTCTACCTACAATTTTGTGCCCCGTCACCAAAGGTCACTAGTCCACCTGCATAACTCTTGTAATTAGTTAGATAAGATCTATTACCAGTCATATATCTAGAACATCCACTATCAAAAAACCATGAGTTATGAAAAAATATTCTATAAGCAATATCAACCATATAACAATTTAGATTACCTTTTCTAATCCAAATTTGTCTTACTTTAGTATTGATATGGTGTCTCATTTTTCTACTAATCAAGTTCTTATTAGATTACCAAATTTGTGATACTGTTTTATTAAGATACTTTCATTTATAATACTGATATATTAAGATATATTTATCTATGAAACTGTTTTAGTATGATATTGTTAAAACCTTAAAAACTAAAGATTGTAATTTTAAGTTAAAGAGACAACTTCAAACAGTTAAATCCATCATGAGCAATGGCAAAGCCACTAGTCTTCACCGGCTTGTTGAGACGATTCTGAAAACATATTATAATAGAAATTATGAGCACGTATGCGAATTATATGCCCGTTTCTATTATGACATTGTTTTCTGTAATATTATTTTATATAATACAGTATCAAACAACATACATGACTATAGAAATTCAAACTTTTTCATTCTTACAGAAATTCAAGCTGCTACTTACAGCTACAAATCATGGCAACTCTACATAAATTCATCAAACAAATATTCTCTAATGTTTTCTAGAATATAGTATCATCTCTACAGAAATTCATCAAATTAAACTATTTACAGCAACAAATCATCGCCACTCTACTCCATTTATCATTACTTTACAATCCACTCATGAACATCACTCCACTCCACTCCACTCTACTTCTCTTCTTGACTGTCTCTGTTGCTTCTTTTTCTTATTTTTTCTGGTAATGCCACTTTACCCTCCTAAATTTTGCATTTACAGCTGCAAAATGCTGTTGTCAATTTTTTGTTACTCACTTGTAGTCTCATTCATAGTTATCAAACCCGAATCGGCCTGGCCGATCCGACCAGAAAATCGGCGACCCGATACTCCAACCGGTCCGATTTTCTTAATTGGACCGCCTAACAATCGAACCTTTTATAACTCAGAAAAACCGCCGATTTTTTTAACTAACCCGGTGACCCGTAACCCGGCGACCCATCCGGGTCATTGCATAATGAATTTTTTTATTTTTTTATTATCCTATTCTACCTAAAAGATGCACCAATTTCTTCTCCACTCTATTAATAAGATGTTAATGTAATGAAGTATAATAATTTATGTTATTTTTTTTACAAGAATTAGTTGAAAATACCAGTAGTCTCGTACTTATTTTGCTAAATACAATCGTGATGGTGATGATTTTCTAATACATATGTAGTTTTTTGTTTGATTTGGACTTGTATTCTGATATTTAGTAACAAAATTAATATAATGTTTATTTATTAAAGTGTAATTATTCATGATTTTAGGTTATATTTAACAAAAATAGACTTATCGATTCGACATGAATTGACCCACCGATTCAACCACCGAATCACTGATTGAACAAACAACCAGGTGACCCTCCGGGCCGGGTCTAATAACTATGGTCTCATTATTCCCAAATTGGGTGTCTTCGCTTGGTATCAACTATGGTCAAATTACTAACAACCTCAATGATCTTAGATTCAGTGGTGAAATCCATCGGTGCCACCAAGGTCAAACTTTACAAAAGATATCTAAGTTGCATATCACTTGTCGGAAGCCCAGCAATGCAGATCAGTCATGGCGGAGGAGTTTGTAGTGGTGGAAGAAGGCTGGCACCACGACATAGAAGAAACACTCACCGGAGATGGATAAGATTTGTGGAGGTGGAAGAAGACTGCCACCGCGCTGTAGAAGAAGCACTCGCCATAAGTGGAGGAGATTTGTGAAGGTGGAAGACGCCGATGGAAAATATATATCACATGGGTAATTTGGGAATTATTTTGTAATATTGCTGAAGAGTATGACTTAATCATAATTTTGAAAAATATTTTGACTTAATTTGGAATAAGTCACATATATGTGACTTATAGGCAATTTTTTCATAAAATTAATAATACAAAATTACAAATGATAGGCCCATTCCTCAATTTCAGTGCACATTCACCCATTTGAAATTTGAAAATCACATTTCTCTTCCCCATTTTCTATATTGAATAAAGTCAAAATTAAATTAAAATAATCTAATATGTACAAATTTCTTCCAAATCACTCAACAAATCACCCTATGACAATTTCTCCGAAATTTATATATCCAATATCTGAATTTTACCATAAAATCTTCAATTACTAGACCACCAAAAAAATCAAGACGTTGTACAAGACGCTAAAGCATGGGACAAATTTCATGCTTGTCAATCTACTGGTAAATTCTTTAAGGTAAAAGGAATACTAAAATAAGTCTTTTTTGATAAATAAAAATTAACAAATACACTTTGCTTGTGAATACAAATTGTGTTCAATTGATTTTTTTTTTTTTTTTTTTTTTGAGTTTGAGTGATATTTAATTTTATTTGTGTACCAGATCTTTTTTTTGAAGGATAATTTTGTAGAAGGCAACGTGAACAATAAAACTTTGATATTTGTTTATTTTGTAGACTTATTTTAGATATTGCACATTAGTAGTCTAAGTTACATGTTTAGAAGAAAAATTAACATATTGATGCGAGAATCAAGGTCAAACAATTGTGCGAGTGAGTTTGTTTATCTGTTTGTATATACTAGTGTATAAATAAAATAAAGTATGAAAACTCGTAAAGAACGTTTATAAAAAAATCCATCACTATTATGTTGTTTCAAATTTTTTGCATATTCTTTTGGGATTTATCAACTTAAATTATCAGGCTCTACTACTGTTTCCAGTAAAGGGTCATTGTAACATTTACAATGCACTAATCTTACCATTGTGGTTAGAATGGTCAAATTGTTCTTATAACCTTCACATAAATTGGAACAGTCAACATTGGGAAGAGGTGTGAACACCGCTCATATTTATAGAACCTCGTCAATTTTATACAGGACCTTCCAAAAATTAATACCACTCAACAGAACTCCAAATGAGGCTGTTATCAATGAAAAGTTTATTTCAATGCATTCCCACTGATATATGATTTACATGTAGAAATAGTGTATCAAGATATCAATTATTATATAATAAAATTAGACTCTTTGTAGAAATCATATCCATGGTACGAAGTTTATGCTGTTCAAATTTTGCAACAATTCAATTTGTAAATTTAGATGTCATTTAAACATGCCTCAAATTAAAGAAATTAAAACGGGCATGTAAATTCAAATTGGCATCATATCCACATAACATTTCATGCCAGGAAACAATTAAAAAAAGCTTTTGATACCAAATGATATCATAAAATACATCCTAATAAGAATAAAAATAACACACAATCTACGACTTTCTAGAAAAAACAACCAATTGTTGTATCACTACGAGTTTCCAATTTTTTTGAATGATGACATACATAAATCACCCTCAATCCACAACTTGTAGGAGGTATGTGTATTGGAAAATTTACAAAAGGTCGAAAGATTTTACTAAAGTGCTGTAATATTTTCGAGGTGATTTTACACATCAAAAAGTTGTTGGAGGTAGTTATCCCATAACACCCATTAACCACCCACTATCGTTAGTTTCCCATTATGGTCACCAACCGTCCAGCCATAATGCCAACATCTATGATAGCACCTAATCATCAATTCATCCTTTTTTTCTTTGTTATCCTACACGGGTTTCCTAAGTTATTGAGAAAATGATGATCATCTTGTCATATCAAAGACCAGTCCCGTTCTCCTGCCCATTGTAGATGTGGAGCGCTGAGTAGGAAAAAAAAGTCTACATGGGATTTGTTCACGCCACATTAATTCATGCCCAAACCCTTGTTCATTTCCCGTTCTCCACAAACACACCCCAGACGCACTCTACCTCTGTGCGGCAATTTCAAACCCCCCAAGAGTGCTCCTGACTGGCGCCCACATCCGCCAACCCAAAGACTCTCGGCGCCCCCCCGCCCCATCGCTACCCTCGACGCCATCATATTCTCTCATGCTACTGGGTGCCCTAATTCTACGAAATCGATTTTGCCGCATACTGCCGCTGGCCCATTCTACCGCTTACTGCCGCCTTCCCATTCCACCGCTGACTATTGTCGGCCCATTCCACCTCTGACTGTTGTACAAACGGTATGGGCTAAAGTTCTACTGAAATCAGCTCTGTTCACGCAAATATGGAAAAAAATGACGAGCTTTCCTGGAAATATTGCAATTTTTCTTTCATGAAGGCACATGTATATATATATCACTCGAATAACAACTGAGGGTGGAGAGAGATTGGGAAACAATATTTTCTGTTTCCCATCTACTTTCTGCCAAGTCATGTGAAGAAATCCTTTTTGTTTTGTGAATGCCCTAAAAGGAATCCTGATTTGTGAAGTTGTACTCGTTGTGGTTGATGATATGATATGTTAATTGAGGGGTTCATGTTGTCGAAAATTTTATTGTAAATTGATGATTAAGTACTAACTTCGAATTGTTTGGAACATGTAGTGAGTTCTTCGGTGTTTATTGTGAAAATCTTAGGCTCATACTGTGTTCTCATTCCCTTCTTGCCCGATGATTTGTGATATACAATTTTGAAATTGAATATCCGTAATTATTTTGTTGAATGATTCGTGGAATTGTTATGAAGGGAGAGGGTGATATGGCTATTTTGGACACAGTTGAACAGCTTACATGTGGGCAGGAGAACGGTAATATTATTTCATTAATAGGCTATGATGATCTATGATTATGAATGTATATGACTATTGTAATACGGCTATGAATATAAATGACCCGTAGCTTGGCTTGGCAACCTGGACGGCATGAGTGATGGGGATAAGAAATCTCTATTACACATACAATGAGTGCTTTGCAGCCATGGCAGTGCCGTGTATATGTAGTCTGGATTGTGATTTGAGCCTCTGGATTCACGAATGTGATATTGGTGTTAAACTCATGTCGGTGAAAATTTCGATAAACAAATAGGTAAGGAAAATTGTCATCAACTAGTGGAAATGACATGCAATCACGAATAAGATGTAGATGTGGTACGTATATGAAAATTCACACTTCGCACTCAGAAAGGAATCCTCGTCGTTGGTATTGGAGATGTTATAATTTGAAGGTTAGTTTACATTTGTTACAATATTTAGGTGTATTTAATTTTAATTGATTTGACTTTTTTTTATTAATCACAGGATGTTGTACTGTGTTGGGGGGTTCACATGGGCTGATGAGGTTGAATCCAATTTCGCACTCAATGACGAAGGACTTGACATTCCACCAAGACTTTTGACAGAATTGAATTATAATGTGAAGACGTTACTTAAGAAGATTGACAAGATGGAGGACAATATAAGTTCAATTCGGCGTGATTTGCATAGGAGAACAATACGCAAAGATGTTTTAAAGTGTTGTTATATCGCCGTTGTAGTGATATTTGTAATAAAGTTGTTGTTATAAGTTAGGCCGTCAATGTAATTCACAATATTAAATTTGCAATTTACGTTCAATGTATGTAAATGATGGTCTAACTATAATTTACGTTCAATTTGCAAATTTAAACTTGTAGGTAATGGCAATCAGATGCGGCTCATTTACTTAGACACAATGGTGTGCCCAATTAATTCCTTATAAATTCCAACTCAATGTACTCACGGTTTTAAAGGAAATTACATGACATTCAACAACATATGACTATTTTCATATAACAAAAGACATCTGAATGCAATTGGTCAAAAGTACAAGCCATCACAAGAAGGAATTATTCATGGCTTTTTAACACACAACTACAACTGAAATGGGAAATTGCTACTATCAATTGTAGTGAAAGTAGTATCTTCGTAAGACTCGTTCGATGTGTTGTTGAAGTCAAAGCTACCCACATTTGACCTGGATTTGGAGTGAAAAATTGATTAGTACATCTTCATTAAAGTAAAGTAGTCCATGTAAAATGTAAAGTTCACACATTAAATTACCTGGAAGTCAAACTCTAGCAGGTTCGCTTGTCATGTCCTGCTGCTCCACAAACACTACATTGTCGATTGCATCTTGATATTGCTTTTTCTTTCGAAGACTTCAATCGTTTACCATACCCTTTTGCCCACACTTCACTTGGATCTTCTATACCTTGTGGCTCACGGCTTTTGTTACTGGAATGAGGATTGACATTATTCCCGTGAATGTCAATTTCCTTTACTCTCAAATGCAAATGTTCAAACTCACCTAAAAGGTAACTACTCCTAGCTCTTCCCGCATATTACGCTCATGGTTTCTCAAACCTCTCTCCACACACCCAACCGATGATGGACCGCCAAAATCTATCTCCATAAGACGCAATTGTTGACATGTCGGTATGTTTGCTTCTGCAAATTGTTGTGTTAAAGCTTTTTTGTAGCTGATACAAACCAGTGAGATCTCAACAAATGTACCCGACTAGGGGTAGTCAGATCGTGGTTGTGTTCCTCTACCAATTTCTGTACAATCCACATGTTTTCGGTTTGTTGCTTGACCACTGATAATCTAGTACATCCAAGTCTTGTTTGTCCACGATTTCGTTCTCCAGCATGCGACACTGCATCTTTATGTTTCCGTTGGTACATGTCATTAGTTTCTCCTTCCTTCGAATAGACAAACAATTTCCAATACATTTCATTCATATCCTTGTCCTTTTTACTGTTAGCAATTCGCGAGCATACTAATTGTAAAAATTGTACGCCGCCTCATGTGATTCAAACTCTTGTCCAATTGTGGAGATTCGACCAACTGAGACTTGGAGAATAAACACGTTTCCGCACTTTCTGGTTCCATCCTATCAAGTACAAAAAATTAAAGTAATTTCATCAACCATCGCATTTAATATAAGCAGTAGTTATTGAAATACGATTTAATTAACAAATTGGGATGTCTATACAATTTTTGCCTTTAGACAGTGGAGAATTGTAATTACAAATGGGGATAAGATTAGCAAGAAATTTATAAAAAATTTAGCACAATAATTTATAAATTTTGCCATCATCAAATGAAATAGAATGATTATAATTTAGTTTCCCACCTACCATAAAAGGCAACATCAGATTGTAATTTTTCCTATTTTAGTTTCCCATGTCCCATAATAGCATTCTTTCATATTGCAATTTTTCCTAATTTACTCTCGGAGCTGTGATATATATATGCGCATTCACGAAAATCAGATTGCAATTTTTCCAGCAAAGCTCATCATTTTTTTTTCATATTTACGTGAACGGAGCCGATTTCAGTAGAACTTTAGCACATACTGTTTGCGCAACAATCAGAGGTAGAATGGGCCGACAACAGTCATTGGTGGAATGGGCTCCGTAGAATTAGGGCACCCAGTAGCATGAGAGAATATGGTGGCACCGGATGTAGCAGTGGGGCACTGGGGGTTGGCCAGATGTGGAGCACCGTTGGGGGGGTTTGAAAGCGCCGCACAGAGGTAGAGTGTGTCTGGGGTGTGTTTGTGGAGAACGGGAAATGAACAAGGGTTTGGGCATGAATTAATATGATGTGGAAAATCCCATGTGGACTTTTTTTCCTACTCAGGGCTCCACATCCGCAGTGAGCAGGAGAATGGGGCTGTATCAAAGACTGTTAATAGAAATGTAAAAGTCACTCAAAGATTCAATACCAATGTACAATTGAGAGAGATACCTTGTGTTTTTGGAGGATACCATTGGGATCACTTGTCAAAATCCAACCAAGGCGCCAACCAGGAACCATCCACCTTTTAGATAATGGGCCAATTGTGAAAACATGTACAATTGATTCAAAACTTGCCATTGGCACAAATGGAGTACTCCCAAAAGCTAGATAGCCATAAGCTTCATCTGAAATAATCAGAATTCCTAGCTTTTTTGTTGTCTCGAAATCTAAAGAATTCAAAAATCGAAAAAAAACAAAACAAAAAAAAAAAAAAAACCCAAAAATCTCTTATATTAATAAATTCCACAAAAAACACATAAATGCATTACTTAGCATCAAGGGATTAATATTGAACCACATTCTGTAAATGTTCATAAGTGTACACATTTCCACATGGATTACTAGGGTTTTTAAGTGTGAAAGAATAAAGAAGAACAGAAGAAAGAAAGAAAGAACAACCAATTTTATTAAGCAGACGACATTATGAAAATACAATTACAATGGAGTTTATATAATAATGAAAACTCTAATCTATATTAGGTAAGCAATCATAATATATTCTAATATATTCTATATTATATTCTAATATATATTTTATATTCTAACATCCCGCCTCAAACTCATGATGTTACATCAATAAGTAAGAAATGAAAAATGGTGGACTGGGCATGACTTTGTGAAAAATTCAGCAAGCTGCAATGATGAAGAAACAAATGGTAACGAAATAGTGTCATGCTGAAGATGGTGGCGGATAACATATCAGTCAATCTCAATGTGCTTCCCATATCGGCAAGTAACCAAGGCAACCACACAATCTCAGTAATAGTAGACACCATAGCACGATACTCTGCTTTAGTAGAAGAACGGAAAACAAAAGTTAGCTTCTTACTCTTCCAAGAGATAAGAGAATAACCCAAAACTGGACAAAAAACCAATATTATAGAAAGAAGAGAAAAGGGGAAAGAAGAAGAAGATAAATGAAAGGAGAAGTCAAGAAAGGGATAGGAAGGGAAAATAGATTGTCCAGATTAATTGGAAACAAAACCAACCAAATTTCAGATTACTCGACCAGATTCAAAATCCAAATTAATGGATCAGAGAAGAAAAGAAGGGGATAGGAGAAGGGAGACATATTGTCCAATTAACCAGAAACATAACCAACCAAATTCTAGACAACTGGACCAGATTCCAAATCCAAATTAATGGATGCAAATATCAAATTACACAGAAGAGAAGAAGGGAATAGGAGGAGGGGGACAAATTGTCCAGATTAACTAGAAACATAACCAACCAAATTCTAGATTACTTGACGAGATTTTAAATCCAAATTAATGGATGCAAATATCAAATTGCAGAGATAAGAAGAAGGGGATAGGAAGAGGGAGACAAATTGTCCAGATTAACTAGAAACATAACCAACTAAATTTCAAGTTACTGGACCAGATTCCAAATCCAAATTAATGGACACAAATACTAAATTGCAAAGAAGAAAAAAAGGAAGAGAGACATGTTGTCCAACCAAATTCCAGGACAGAACAACTGGACAAATTCCAAATTGATTTGGACATATTGGATGCAAAATCAACCAAATTTCAGAACAGAACAACTGAACAAATTTCAATCATCCCTTTTAGTTGCCATGATTAGCTTGAAAAGATGCACAATGCAGAAGCAGACCTTGCTTAAGCCGTGGGCATGACTTATTGATTCGAGTAGCCAAAGTCTTTTTCTTAATGCAGAATCGAACCTTACGTAAGTTGTGGACATGCCTTACTTACTCGGATTTTCAGATTTGGTTTTGAAGACTTGGCCGGACGAGTGGCATAAGGCCATTCGTTGGAGAACAGAAGCAATTTCAAGTTTAAGCCGAGTAGGATCAAACTTGCTCTGATATCATGTGAAAGAATAAAGAAGAACAGAAGAAAGAAAGAAAGAACAACCAACTTTATTAAGCAGATGACATTATGAAAATACAATTACAATGGAGTTTATATAATAATAAAAACTCTAATCTATATTAGGTAAGCAATCATAATATATTCTAATATATTCTATATTATATTCTAATATATATTCTATATTCTAATATATATTTTATATTCTAACAAAAAGAACCATGGCAACAGTTTTACCATCTGCCAGAGCTTCCATGCCATTAAGATCAACCTCCCATGCCTTCTCCGGAAAAAGATCAAAGTGGCGTACTTCGAGATGGCTAAACACAGCACATGCTTCATACAATGGATATCCTGGCCTGGGGAGCAATATATTGGCATCGGGACGGGCAAGAATTGTTAGTAAGACATCAATTGCTTGCCTTGCACCGATGGTGACATAAACATCCTTTGGTGATATATCATATGGATGGTCATGAAAGAGATACTCTGCAATCGCCCTAGTAGAAGAATTGGAAAGTTCAGACTTCAAACTAAAGTGCTAATTTGATGCTTAGAAATATCATTAAACACGTTGTCTTTTTTTAGTACATTTTGATGAATTGATAATTGGAATCCAAAATTTATAACTAATTTGAATTTTGAATTTAGATTGGATGATTATTTACACAACTTTCATTCAGACAATATAGTGAACACTTTATATGCAGTCAAAATGAGTGTGTGAACAATAGTACTCCAGAAACTTGTAAAAGAATCAATAGGCTATTATGGAACCACATATAGCAATCAGAAAAAAATGAAAAACATGAACATAAAGTGCATTTTGTTCCTAAAACAAATACCCAGAAAAGTCCAAGTTGAGTAAAGTAATTTACCTCCTCGCATCAAGAATACCAAGACTGGAGGCATAGCAATTGAATTTAGCAGATCGAACTGCATCAACAATGGCGTCTTCAGCTACTTGAGAAGTCCGAAAACTCGGAAATCCACTTGGATCGCCATATCCGAGAGGAACAACAGCTCTTCCATCATTCTGATTCAGATTGTTAGTGAAAATACAATTGTAAATAAAAATTTACAACTAAATTTAGAAGCAAACTCGTAACCAATTAGGCTGAGGCGCGGGTATTTCTCTCTCTTTAAGGAGATTCAAGCCCTCTGCGGTGTTGAAATCCTCATTCACCAAGACAATGTGACTATCTTCTTAACTTGTCCCCTCCAGGATACAACAGTCCAACTGAAACGTTGTTTAATTCAACTTATTTTGCACTAGAAGATGAACTCAAAGCTTCACTATAAGAACACCTTTCTTATGGCAAATGTATTAACTTTGTAGAGAGAAAAAAATATAAAACTTCATATATTTTGTTGTGTAAAGTTGAATAAAAGAGCATAGTATTTATAGGTGTTGGGAAGACAATACAAGTAAATAAGAAATTAAATTTCATAAACTTAATTTCATAACTTATGTCCTATGATCTTCCACAATAACAAACCACTATAACTCATGACCTATGATATTCCACAATAACAATCCATAATCAAGACATGAAACTTCCAACCTTTCATATTTCAATAATAAAATTATTTTAAAAAATAAAATGTTACAACATTCCCCTACTCATTTTATTATTTGAAAATAAGTCAAAATACATTTACCAAAAGATAGATAATTATACATCATGATAGATGTGACTCTGCATTGAACCTCCACTAGTGAAACAGCAATCTCTACTCCACAGTTAGTATGATCTCAGACTTGAACTATAACTGGTTAAAGGAAATAAAGAAATACTGCTCACACATAATAATCCAAGTGTTGATATGAGCTTTAATGGCTAGCACATTATGGCCTTGTGCTGATCCCAGTTTTTCATGAGTGTTTTTTTAGAAATGCCCACATTCTCATAGAGAGCTGCCCCACTCTCGCACTCACATAGGTAAAATCTGTCAAGAGTGCTCCTTCAACTATTGCACTCCACTCATACGAGCTACAGACTTTATTAAGAGTTTTTTTTTATTATTTCATTTAGAAAACTCAACCTTTCCCTCCAAACGTTACAGGATTAATGTACTTACATCATAGGGATGGAAAAAAAAGTGTGCATTTTTTTTTCGGCCACCTTATAATTTGTTTGTCCCATTGAACCTAGTTACAAGATCTCTGGTCCCTAGGTTGGGTGTCCTTATATGTGGCTCATGATGATATGGGCTTAAGTCCTATCCCCCTCGAAGTATTTCAGACCCTCTCTCTTGTCAAGGCCTTAGTTAATGGATCTGCAAGATTATCACAAGATTTAACATAATTCACGTTAATTATGCCACTGCTCAAATAAGATCTCACAAGATCTTGTGTTTTCTTCTTATAGGTCTGGATTTACCGTTATAATAACGATTGTTAACTCTACCAATGGCGCAAAGGTGCTATCACAATGAATCAATATAGGAGGTATTGGTTTTTTCCACACTGGGATCTCATGTAATAAATCTCTTAACCAATTTGCTTCTTCACTGGCTGAAGCTAAAGCAATAAGCTCAGCTTCCATAGTGGAATTAGCAATAATGGTTTGTTTTTTAGATTTCCAACAAATTGCACTATCTCCTAATTTAAAAATATATTCAGTAGTAGATAAAAAATCACCTGACAATGTATTCCAATCTCCATCAGAAAAACCTTCAATAACAGCAGGATATTTTTTATAAAATAAGCCATAGTTTCTTGAACCAATTAAATATTTCATTACAAGGTCCATAGCATGCCAATGTTCTCTTCCTAGCTAACTTGTAAACCTGCTTAGTACCCCTACTAGAAATGCAATGTTAGGTCTCGTACAATTAGTAGCATATCGCAAGCTACCAATCATGCTAGCATATTCCTTTTGATTTATGACATCATTTTCATTTTCAACACGAAATAGATGAATACTCGAATCAAAAGGATTAGAAACATGCTTGCAATCAACATAGATATATTTTTTCAAAATTTTCTCAATATAATTTGATTGATCAAGAAAAATTCCATCACAAGTTTTAGTAATACGCATGCCCAAAATAAAATTAGTCTATCCAAGATCCTTCATGTCAAAATGGCTCTTAAGCATATTTTTCGTCTCATTGATTACAAAAATGTTAGAGCCAAAATCAACAAATCATCCACATAGAGACTAATAATGACATGTGAATTTTTCCATGATTTATAATATATACACTTATCACACTCATTTACTTTATACCCATTTTCAATCATGCAAGAATCAAATTTTTCATGCCACTGTTTTGGAGCTTGCTTTAAGCCATAAAGGGATTTAGACAACTTACACACTTTGCTTTCTTCATCAGGTTGTAAAAAAACTTCAGTTGGTCCATATATATTTTCTCATCTAGATCACCATTTAAAAAAGTTGTTTTCACATCCATTTGATGAATAATAAAATTATGAATTGCAGCAACAACAATAAGCAATCTAATGGATGTCACTCTAGTAACCGGAGAAAAAGTATCAAAGAAGTCTACATCAGCTTTTTGTTTAAACCCCTTTGCAACGAGTCTTGCTTTATACTTATCTATACTTCCATCCGGTTTTAATTGTTTCTTTAGGACCCATTTACACCCTATGGTTTTACAACCTGGTGGTAAATCAACTAATTTCTAAGTTTTATTAGAAAATAGTGATTCTATCTCATCATTTACAGCCTCTTTCCAAAATATAGCGTCATGTGATGATAAAGCTTCTTGTAAAGAAATTGAATTTTCTTGAACATTATAAACAATATAGTCAGGACCAAAATGTTTCACAACTCTAGTTCTTTTACTCCTTCTGAGTTCATTTTGAGAATTTTCTTGATTTTGTAAAAATAGGAGTAGAAGAGTTAGGTTTCAAAATATTTTGTTCAAATTCTTTACCCCCACTATTTTTTGATTTAAATGAAAATTTTTCTTCATGAAAAATAGCATCACCTGACTCAAAAATTATATTAATTTCAATGTCAAAAAATCTATAGGTTGTACTATGTACCGCATAACCAAGAAAAGTACAAGTGGTAGCTCTTGCTCCCAATTTAGGTTTTTTAGGATTCGTTAACCTCACAAAGGCTAAACAACCCCAGACCCTTAGATATCCTAGATTTGGCTTATGCCCCTTCCACATCTCAAAAGGTGTAAGTTTTGTCTTTTTATGTGGCACTCTATTTAACACATAACAAGCAGTCAAAATCGCTTCTCCCCAAAAATTTGAGGGAGCACCTGAATCTAATAGCATAGCATTTGTAAGATCAATTAACGTTCTATTTTTTCTTTCTACTACACCATTAGAAGCAGGTGAATATGGTGGAGTAGTTTCATGGATTATTCCCAAGGATTGAACATAAGAATTAAATCCAAAAGATTCAAAAGCATCACTTTTATTTTTCAATAAATAAACATAAGTATATTTCGAACAATCATCAATAAAAATGATAAAATATCTATTTCCTCCACGAGTTAAAATTCCTTCAAATTCACATAAATCTGTGTGAATTAACTCCAATAATTCAGTATTTCTTTCTACACTTTTTTGAGGTCTTTTTGTAATCTTCACTTTACTAAAAATTTCACATTTTTCAAAATCCATTTTCATGTTAGGAATTAATCCCAAACTACTCATGACTCCCACATATTTACTATTAATATGACATAAACGAGCATGCCAAAAATTCAATGAAGAGAGCATATAAATAGAATTAGAAGCATTATTATTAATATTCTCAACATTGAGTTTAAACATTCCATCACAAGCATAACATTTGCCTACAAATATACCCTTCTTTGTAATCACATATTGATCAAATTCCATAGTTTGTTTAATGCCAGCCTTATTCAAAAGATAACTTGACATCAAATTCTTTCTCATGGAAGGCGTATAAAACACGTCTTTCAATGTTAAAACTCTTCTAGAAGTGAATTTAAGATCAACCTCACCCATTTTAAGAACTTGAGTAGTGTGAGAATTTTCAAGCATTATAGTTTTGGACTCCTTAAAAGAAGTGTAAACTTTGAACCAATCTTTATCATAGCAAACATGTCTATTTGCACCAGAATCTGCCCACCATCCTTCAACACTTTGTATCATATTGATATCGGTTATCATAGCCACAAATGGCTCCTCGCTAACGTTAGCCTGAGGTATAGGTTCACATTTCTGGTATCTGCAAATTCGAGCAATATGCCTATTTTTGCCACATACAAAACAAGTCTTACCCTGTTGATTTTGAGAAGGATGTGATTGGTTCTTACTCCACTGGCTTGAATTTCTCTTATCATGTTGGTAAGATTTTTTCACGATCTTTTTTCTAGGCTTCAACATATTATTTTTGGAATACTGATTAGTAGGTAAATTTTCATTTGTAGAAATTAAATTTACCTTGGTGGAATGTCCATTACTCTCTTGAATTAGTGCATCTTGTCCTCTAGCCTCTTCCTCCACTCGAATGCGTGTGATCAACGTTTCTAGTGACATCTCTTTTTGCTTGTGTCGCATATTTTTCTAGAACTTTCTCCATGATGGTGGAAGTTTGTCAATTAAGCCATCAACAACTAGGTTGTCACCAATCTTAATCCCTTCGAGATATGACTTCAAAGAACTATCATTTGAAAATCTTGTGCTTGCTCTACTCTGATTTTCCATCCACCATTTGATAACGAAAAAATCAACTTGTTGCAATTTTTTTTTTGCACCGGCTTCTTGAAGATCATATTTACTCGCAAGGCTTTCCATATTTTCTTGGCAAACGTGAAAGTAGTATCATAATAATCATAGAAATGATCAGCAAGACAATTTAAAAGATAGTAACGACAATTATACTCATCTTTTTCGTACTTTTCGACATTTTCTCCATGTTCAATCTATTCATCGTCGTTCATGCCTTCAGTACTTAATTTTTTAGGATTCTTCTTGGTAAGGACATAGGCAACCTTGAGAAGAGTGAGGTAAAAGAGCACTTTACCCTTCCACCTTTTAAAGTTTGTTCCTTTGAAGCGAAATAGCTTGTTGAGATCTCCAACATTCTCATTTGATTTTTCAACGGTTTGCTCCATGTTGAATCTCCTTAAAATTTTAGTGAAAATACAATTGTAAATAAAAATTTACAACTAAATTTAGAAGCAAACTCGTAACCAATTAGGCTGAGGAGCGGGTATCTCCCTCTCTTTAAAGAGATTCAAGCCCTCTGCGGTGTTGAAAATCTTCAATCACCGGTGCAACATCTATCTTCTTGACTTGTCCCCTCCAAGATACAACAGCCCAACTGAAATGTTGTTTAGTTCAACTTTTTTGCACTAGAAGATGAACTCAAAGCTCCACTATAAGAACACCTTTCTTATGGCAAATGTATTAACTTTGTAGAGAGAAAAAAATATAAAACTTCATATATTTTGTTGTGTAAAGTTGGAGAGAAGAGCATAGTATTTATAGGTGTTAGGAAGACAATAAAAGTAAATAATAAATTAAATTTTATAAACTTAATTTCATAACTTATGTCCTATGATCTTCCACAATAACAAACCACTATAACTCATGACCTATGATATTCCACAATAACAATCCATAATCAAGACATGAAACTTCCAACCTTTCATATTTCAATAATAAAATTATTTTAAAAAATAAAATGTTACAACACAGATTTTCTTGAAGGGTGGTGACAAAGCTTCTTATAGTGCAAGCAGATGCTTGGTTCAGGTGCTCATCACCCTGGAAGTTCAACATTGTGCTCTCTTCACCCATTTCTTCTGCTTCTCAAAAATTTTGCGGGTTTTGCCTGAAGAATTCCGAAGAATTAACCAGTAGTCATATGATTTCCGTGGACCAAACATGATAATATTTGTTTCCCTTGAGTTGTTGGGCAGTGTGTACTACGTACTATCAAAAATGATGGGACACTTAGCAACTGCAACGTGGGATGGCTTCCAAATGTAGTGTCCCTATCAGTGCACGCGGTTATACTTAGCCCAAACCACTTGCAGTTGTTGTTGTCCAACTTCGACTGCACTTTGTAAATATTAATTTCTAAGTTTTTTTTTGTAATAATTTTTTTCGTTATGATTCTTTCACTTTTAAACATCTATTCATGTAATTTAAATTTTTCTTACTTAAGCTATTATAAGGATAGTTGTGTTCACCCCCTACACCAACTATTGTAATTTTCTACTTTCATCAATTAATGAACAAACTATTTTTAATGCATTCAAATCTTCTGTTGCAAAGCTTTCTTTAAATTATCTTTCATTACTGAATCGATTGAGTGTCCCTTTATGTGCTAGAAAGAAAAGCGTCCCGTGATACCATGACTCACATCTTTAGAATTGACAAAATTACAGTTGTATGGAAATCAATGCTAATTGTAATAACAGTTAAAATTAATTTTATAAAAAAATTTAATAAAAATTGATTAAACATGTGGTTAAAAATTTGATAAAAATTGTAAATTTTATAGAATGTGTGATTGAAAATAACTTCAAAAAAAAGTGAGTTTTAAAAAATGTAGTCAAAGTTTGATTAAACTTAAATTATAATTTAAATTAGTCAAATATATTTTTTATCTACATATTTATTAACACTCACAATTTATTATCTACTTATTATGTACAAATTTCATAAGACTTACAACTTATATGTATCTAAAAAATAATTTCAGTACTAACAACCATACTATAATCAATTTCAAGGTTAAACATCATGTATAGAGGTGGCAATGGGCTGAGCCGAGCTACCTCGACCCATTGCCAACCGAGATTGGCTCGCCCAAAAGGACGAACAGAGCTCGGCTCATCCCCAAAAAGTGGACTCGGTTTGGCCCACGAGCTCGTGGGCCGAACGAGCGAGTCGAGCTGCCCACGAGCTCGGTTCGATTTTTAAATTTTTTTTTTGATAATTTTAAAATAAGAAAGAAAGAAATGTCAAAAATGTTTTATGTTAAAAATTCAAGGTTGAAAACCCTCCTCCTTTTTTCATACTTGAAACCGGCTACTTTGAACGTAGACAGAGTTAAAATTGTACACGAACAAGTTGTTATGTGCACAATTTTTTGTTAAAATAAGACTCAAAAAAATATCAAATACGTTCGCAAAATAATACTTACTACAAGTCCAAATATTCCATATTCAAATCTTCAAGTTCTTCAGACATTATTCTGTCCACTTTTTCTTGGATTCGAAGTTTGGCATCATCTCATTCCTTCAGATACAGTAAAATTTTTAAAATATCAGCTTTGAGTCTTGACATGAAATAAGACATAATCATACCACCTGTACCAAAAGCAAACTTCAATACTACAGTTGATACTGGAGGTATTAACAGATCACGTGTAATTTTTGAAAGAATTGGGCATTGACGTTGATGTTGTCTCCACCATCGTAGAATATCAAAAAAATTTCTCTCTTCATCATCTAAAATACTAAGCATGTCGTACGCGAAATCCCTAACTCACTCTATAGGTGTATTACTAGAACGGAAAAGAGAAGAAACAGAAGAAGAACCAACTGAATGTTGACCACCCCTATGTAAACTAACGTAACTCCATAAGGCAATGTCATCAGTTGATGACGAAGTATACGTTGGAATATAGTGTCGTATGACTTTCCTACCGGCCTTTCCAAGATAGACCTCATACATTTGACATAAAGTTTGTTCGAAATTACCTTACGTTAGTGGATTTACGTACATTAATTTTTGTGAAATTGCCATTATTGTCACTTTCGTACTCTTTAACTTAAGTCTAGAATCCATAATACATACTAACGGAAATAGCATAGACAATTGTTTCCAATATTTTCTAAATTTAGCTTTTATGACATATATAATATTAGAAAAAAGAGCAAAATCCTTATACATATTAAAATTGTTATCAATATAATAGAAATAATTTAAAACTAGTGGAGTAGTCACATAATATATACCTGAACATACATCTGTTGCATTGAAAAAAACTTTCAAAAATTTTCTAATATGATCACATATTTCTCAGTCACATGTTTGCAAATCATATTGTGGACTGTGTGAATGTGGGCCATTATAATATGCAGTAATGCAATCTTCGTAACTATCACAAGATTCAAGCATGAGATATGTTGAATTCCACATATGGCCAACATCATTGCAAAAATATTTTTCTTGTAGCCCATTTTCAACACATAAAAGCAGCAAAAACTTATTTTCTTGTTGGTGAGACCGTAATATAATTAATAGCATATCTAATTTTTTCTAAATGTTCTTCTATAAATTTTAATCTATCTTTTAAATTAAACACATGACATACACAACGAATGTGAAATAAAATACCATCAAATTTTGGACTGAAATGTTAAATTAATTTTTCAATTACTATATTGTTGGGGCATGCATTATCAAATGTAAAACTACGAATCTTAGAATCACAATTAAATTCACGTAACACACCCAATAAAAAATTAAAAATATTAACTCCATTATGACGATGGTCAATTTATCTAAACGCTATTACTTTTAACACATACATGCTAGTACACACCCTAATCAATTCGTATAAGTATCACTCTAATTCGCTTGGCATTCATTTTTGTCTTGTATCTTTAGAGTGTAAGCAAAACGATCTATACATGTACGCGTCGTTCCACTGAAATGGAATATTCTTTCGTGTTGACGTTAGTGGCATCCCGATCTTTGGAGATGCTTTATACACCTCTACGATAATATCCCGCTAAACTTAGAAAACTTCACACTTCTGTGGAATTTCATAGGTCTAGGTTTTTCCATTGGCTTATGTCGAGAACGGCCAAGTTATCTTGAGAAAATACACCTAACGAACTAGAGAGAGAAAAAAGACATGCTTCTTCAATTGTTCAAATTGATGCATGTAAGTTGGTTTGCTTATTCCTTCTATCTATGCACTTCTATATTTTCAAAAAAAATTCCGTTGCGTATCATTTTTCCTATATTCCTTTTTATCCAGTCTTGGTGATGATGCCCAAGGCTTGATTTATTTGATTAAATTGAGGAGTTTGATGTAGAGATATGCTCCTGATTCGTAAATGGATGTCTCATCTAATGACTCCAGCTGCATATGAGCATCAGAACCACAACCATGAATATGATTCAAAATTTTCAAAACAAGGTATTTGATAGGAACCTAGTAATAGTTCGTTACTAAGTTCTATTTATCTACTACCAAAGTTAACCTGATCAAACTTTCCAGAAATACACCAAATAACTCTTGTACTATCTACAACTCCAACTCCAACGTGTTATCTTCTGAAGTCAAAAGTCAAAACACGGAAGGCCGCGGGCATTTGCTTGATGCATTAGTTTTTATTTTTTCAAAAAAAAAATTATCATGTGTGTTTGTTTGTATTTGCTTATTTATTTAAAAACAAAAAAAAAGAGGGGAGAAGAATGGTCTTTCTTGCAAATAGCATATGATATAATTGTATGATTGGTCTATGAATTTGAGATTTATTTGGATTAACCAATCAGTTTGGTATGCTCATTATACTTAAGGTAAAATATGGTCGATACACACTTTGAGGACATATTGTCTTGGTTGATTGTACCCTTACTACTAACTAGATTGTTATCTTTAAAGTAGTTTCATACTTGCTTTACTGTTGTGATTTCATGGTCAGATCTCTTATGTCTCTCGACACCATAGTATGTTGTTGTGTTAAGCATGATAATTTCATGGAGGAAAGGGCTACCACCTCTTGATAATGAACATAAATCATGTAGAAAAGGGCTACCTTTATGGTCATGAGAAAGTCAACTCCATGATCTTATAAATTCAAATGCTTTGACAAATCAAAAAATATATATATGCAAATAAAGTCAACACTGCGAGTACTGAAAAAGAAAAATTGCTATGGTACTATGTCCGCTCGCTCATATTTTTTATTCAAAGAGATATATTCATTGATGACCGGTTTGAAATACATCTCAAGATCGATCTTCGATTATGTTCAATTTGGTGTAGGGACAGGTTATGATTGATTAATCCAAGATGTCCTATCACACACTCACATTTTAAATCGATAAATTAATTGAATCTAATTATGACATATATCCGATTGAAGATTCTCGTTGATTTTGATATCCTTGGACCGATTGTATAATTTGTAGAACCATGAAGTTTGCCCATAAATAAACCATTCAATCTTATCTCATAAAATATTCTCATTATTTGTGTGTGAGTATCTTGTATGGCCTTCTTCGTAGAAATTTCAATCAAATTCTATTTTAAGGTGGACAATCGCTTTTAATTGAGAAAACTGGACGAATTCTTGGTTTATGGAATCCAATCGCATTTTGGTTCTAATTTAAAAAATTTCGTTTTCCATAAAAGAGCGATTAGGCAGCTTTATTTCAAATTTGACTTATCGATTAAGGAAGGTTTCGTGGTCATTAATCTGTTATTTATCGCTTATTTTTGGAAACCGCTAGCGCCTTTTACACGTCCCTAATTAACTGCCTCCTTTCTTGTGCAATTTTGAATAAATTGAAAAGATTTCTCTCTTTTTAAACCGTGATCTAGGGTTTTCTTCTTCACCTTCACACTCAAACCTCAATTCCAACTCAAGCCCCTCATTCTTAATCTCAAGGTGTATTTGAGTTTTCTTTTGATTCAAACAAATGGTGAAGACTAAAATGCCAAAATCAAGAAACATCCCGGAAATTCGTGAACCCTCCATTCAGACCTGGGACACTTCTCCGGTGGCAACAATGATCTCAGGTGACTAATCGATTGACATTGTTGCATATCAATTGCCGGGTCACCCATTCTAAAATCAGCCCGTCCAAAACCAACGACCCAATCACCTATCCGAAAGGCAAGAAAGTCACCGTGGTGCTCAATAGAGCAGCGCAGATGAAGAAGGAGATGAGGATGATGAATGCGCAAGTAGCCGGTGGGTCCGACAATGCGGCCGGTGAAAGTGGGTCCGATAATGCCGAATTGGTGAGGAGGCCCGTGAGGAAGAGTGGTCAGTGATGAGGAGTCCGAACAGCCTCCTCCATTCGCTGAAGGTTCAAGTAAGCCCTCTCAAAAATCTGATTACGATTTTGATGTTGCCTTGATGAATCTTTGACCTAACTACGGTCACCTCCTCCAACTAAAAAGGCCACTGTACGTGAGAAAGAGAAAGGTAAAATGGCCGATGTTGCCGAAAAGCTCACGCCGCTGCTCGCACTGCAAACACGCCTCGTGGGGTGCCTCTAAGAGTACCGCTTACTCCTAGTTACTCATTTCAAATGTTCGGGGACGGACACATTAACTAGAGGTAGACACTCGTTAACCCCCTCAATTACTATTTTCTATCGGAGAGTCTTTGAGAGTTTGTTTATGTCATTTGCCATCTACCGTAAGTTCATCATTGAGTGTAAGGTTGCAATTGCCAATTTAGTTAGTTTTTGGTTTGGTTGAAATTGTTGATTTCCACAATTTACATAATCTGTTAAGTTTTTTCCGGGCCGTTTCAGTGAAACTACGGTCAAGGAATTTATGGCAAATGTTCCAAAGAACTGGGAAAGGCTAGTAATGAATTCAGTGGAAGGTTTATGTTGGGGAAGACATGTTACCTTCGGGTCCTAACTCCCTCGTGGATCGCTTGAGTAACCATTGTGGTATCACAAGGTGACGAAGAATTGACCAAGGACATCATTGCGCTAAGAAATGATCTGGCTCACCCGGCGGAATCAGAGAAATCACCGCTTCTCGCCTATTGCCTAAATACAAAATTCGCATCAGACGACTTTATCATCAATATCGATCCAGATTAACTCATCGATCGGACATTTTCAGGAGACATGAATGCTATGTTATGCTATACAAGTTAGGAAAGGATGCCGATTGATCAAGTTAAACAAGTTTTTGATAGAATTGTTCATGAAGGGCCGAGGAGGGCCAAGCAAGACATGTACTACCGCATCCACTCCGATTCATCACTTTCTTGTTCATCAAGAGGTGCTCATGCATGGATTCGCACTCACTTCTCCGAGGACATTTCACAGTTACCGGGTGTACATGAGTTTACAATTTGGATAGCACACAGCATCCCACTCCCTGCAGTTCCCAAGCATTTTCTATCCTCGTTGGACCATTATGGACGCCTTGATGCACTAGAAACTCAGCTTGAAATGGTCCGAATACGTTGTGTAGATCAAATTTTGCCCTTACAAAGGTTTTTCGGTGATATTACTTTCATGCGTAGGTTGTTGGGCAGCAACCGAATTTCACCGATGAGCATATAAAATCCGTGATTCCGAATAGTTACTCTAGGAATTCTCTGCGACATCCTGAGATCCAATAGGAGATACTGGACTTGAACCTATGGTGAGCAACCTCGGGTCAGCCTGCACACTGTCGCCGATGCTCGCCGATGCTCCACCGATGCTCCTCGGATACCGCTGCAAAAGGGTTACCATGATCCGTGATCCCAGACAAAGAAGTCCAGATCCTCCCGACTAACTTTTTTCCCGCTCTAACTCTTAACCCTCCAACTATTCGCTATGGATAACCAAGCTTAAACACTTAAATTCGCTTATTTCGCTTCAAACACTACTTTACTTTTTGTTTTATCTCTTCCTTGGCTGCCTCTTCCAAAGGGAGTAGTAGTAATTTTTAATTTATGGTTGTTAGGTTGTTGGTTAAACTTTAATAGTAGTATTTTTTAGGTTTATGATAGTTTGATCACTACACTTAGATGATATCTTGCTGGTGGGGAGCAATAATAAATGTTATGGCTATTGTGTGTGGTATTTGCATATGTTGTTAACTTCTTTGCGTGAGTTCTTGGTTTACACACTATGGCGGGGAGCTATAATCCTTGTATGTTGATGCTCATGGGTTCTTTTACTTATTCACACATTATCACACTTACATTAAAAATCGATAGTTATGTGTTTGTAATTGCTAACGCCAAGGAGATTGTTGGAAAAATATGTGTCATATTTTTCACTTTTTATATCTTGGCTATCTTAATAAATATAACTGATTTTTAATGATAAAAGAACAGGTCAACATTCGTGTTTTCGATTTCAGTCGATTAACGCCAGCTCGACTTATCGCTTGATATAAGCTTAATCATTTTTCCGCATCAAAAAAAGCTGCTGATTTTATTCTCGTTTCTATATTTGATATATTCCGATTTCATGAATATTAATGACAGCCCTTTTGTATGTTAAAGAATTTTTTCTTATTCTTTAGATTTGTTTAGGAAGGAAATATTTAGTTTCCAAATTCTTTCCTACTACAAATCTAAGAAAATCTTTCTATATTCTTTCCTACTAATTCTCTTACCATCTTTGTTGCATATTCTTAGGTAAAATAATTCCTAAATTGATTTCTACTTTAACTATAAGTAGAGTAGAAATCAATAAGGAATCAAGGCTTTGAAATATAATTTTGGTCTTGTATTCTCTAAGCAAAATCGGTCCGAATTCATTGGTGGAAAATAAGACCCGATGCTTCATTGATTAAGTTGTTCAAGCAAATGAAGTTCTTCAAGACATTGAAGAATAAAGACTTTGAAAATAATTTTTGTACTCTTTGTTCCATAAGCTTGAAATCATAGAATACATTCAAGGTGAACAAGACATGGCGCTTCATTGATTCAACTTTCAAAGCAAAAAGGTTTTCTTCAAATTCATTGAAAAATCAAGAACTTATTATGCTCAACGAACAATTCCATATCTTGCTCAAGCTTACTTGCGGCGTGAAGTTAAGAACGGGTTCTTAATCCAAGTAGTGGTTGCGGTCAAGTACAATAGGGAAGTGGTGATAAAGTCAAGACCCCATGGTTTGATTCCACTTCATCAACAAGTCGTAAGAAGAAGTAAAAGTATCACGAGGGAGTTGATCTCTTTGATTTTTTGATTGTTAATTTTGTTGAAATTACAAAAAATCGATACTATTGTATTTTGAACAAGATTATTAGTGGATTGTTTTACCCATGGCATGGATGGCCCGTGGATGTTTCCTTAGGGTTTACCACGCTACATCTTGTGTTCAGATTTAATCCTCTAACTTCCGCATTGACTAGACAAGATTAGAAACGAACATCACAGTCGCGAGTCGTAACTATTATCTCTATATCTGCCGCTTCGAGCTACATTCTGTCTAATCGCTTGTTCAATTAAAATTAAAATTCGTGTTTAATTTAATTAATCTAGGTTTTAGAACTTTCATGAGCATCGTAACCACAACCATGAATATGATTCAAAATTTTCAAAACAAGGTATATGATAGGAACCTAGTAATAGTTCGTTACTAAGTTCTATTTATCTACCCAAAGTTAACCTGATCAAACTTTCCAGAAATACACCAAATAACTCTTGTACTATCTACAACTCCAACTCCAACGTGTTATCTTCTGAAGTCAAAACCTTAGATCTCCTTGTACAATCAACTTAAAAGCTTGAATGTAAGAACTTAAAACATTTGGGATTTTCTCAAATGAAGAAAGCTACTGGCCCTATTTTATGACGAGTCAAAACCTATGAGCTAACAATGAATGATAACTTGATATTTGAACATCCAGTCCATCTCTAATATCACATTGAGATCATGACAAATCGTTGAATACACATTTTCCTCTAATCTTTCTAAATACTTTTAGGTGTATTGACATGAGTATTCTATTTGCTACTTAAGATACTGGAAATTATTTGTGCTTCAAATGGAACATATGCCACATATGAATAATCAATTATTTTTGCACCAACATATGAAGGGCTGGAAAATTGATTAAAAATACAAAGAATCAATCAAATCTTGAAAGAACTTGAGAGAAAATCATTATGTTCATTGTTATCTTACATGTAAAAGCTTCACGAATAAAACTTGATATTCTTAAATTTTCATTTTGGTCCTAGCTAAAAGATTATATTCAACTCAGACGACAACGGACAAGAATCAAGTCAATAAATAAAAGTATTTAGACATAAAAAAAATACATAGCACTCGAGTCAAATAAAGTATATACGCAAGTCAAGATGTCAAATCGAGTGCTATAAGTGTCATGTTGTTCCCTAAATTAAGGATTACAATGGAAAGATGTTGATTCATGAGTTGGCAAATTTGATATGAGTGTAGCTCAATAAGTTGTCTAATTTAATGAGGTACAAACTAAAAGTAACATAAGCATTTGGTCAAATATTTTTGCATAAATGCGAATATAGAAGGAAAGTTCAATTGAGAAGGCGGACTATAGACAATTTTAGATTTATTTCACATTTAGGTGAAAAGAAGGTCTCTTTCGTAGGTGATGACTTAAATTCCAAAATCTTTGGCATTTCAAAAAGGGTATAAAATATGATTCAAACTTCAATAAAATTGAGGTTTGTCGAGCCGTCTTTAACAATAAGAAAATGACAAAGCCTTCGAAAGGTATAGTTGCATTAAGTTAAGATGAGAGGTTAGTTGCAGTTGATAATCACAACACAAGATTAAGGCTCATTTGAATAAATTTTGATTGCACCGAATGAAGACATACGAATGTAGAAAATATTAAGTGGAAAGAAACAAAACTCACAAGAAATAATAAACAAGGCACGATTTCAAATTACCCTTGTCACGAAGGAAGAAACTTATGTTTGGGAGGTAATATATGTACTTTTAAGTAGAAGCGGACAAGGAAAATACATTAATATCGCTAATTTACCCTACTTAATTCTTGACGATCGTACTTTGAAACACAAGAGGTACAACATTTTTAATGAAACATGAGAAAAAGTTCGAAGAGAAAGCAAAATCTTTATATGCCGGGAGATATCCAATCCATAGGAGTTATTGGATGTCAAATGTTCAATTTTCGAAGTACCTTTCTCAGTGATAAACGATGATTCTTGTAACACCTAAAGTCTAGAAACTCTAGATTTAGAAGTGTTATCATTTAATTACCATTAAACAACAAGATAGAAATACGGAAAAGTGGATAAAATTTTCATTCTATTTTATTTTATTTTGAAATACGAAATAAATATTAGTAGCTTTCAATGGTATTAATTAAAAACAATAATTTGCATAATAAATTTTATACCAAAATTTTTATTGTATGAACACAATAATTGTGAAAAACTTCATAGTTTGACTAATTTAAAATAAGTAAAACAACAGTATTCCAATAACAATAATCGGCCTAAGGCATCTTATTTATGAAATAATAACAAAAAAACTTGAATTTAAACAATACTGAATCCGTCTCACCCCAAGCAGTCGTATCGAATTATCTAGCTTTTATCATCTGAAAAGTGAAGAATATGAGATGAACTAACACCCAATAACCAAACATCATGCACGTGATAATGCATGCTTATGATATGCATTGGTTTCAAGTAGTTTTCTAAAATATATATCCCATCTTTTCTTATCTTTTAAAACTTTAACATTTTGAGCTCACTTTTGTGTATCACCTATCCAATCAGAATGTAGTGGGTCATTATTATTTGGAACCCGTTCCATCTACCGGTAGTACCACAAAGTGGTTAAACATTAAACATTCAACATTTTCTTTTCGGTGTGCTTGGTCCCCCACTACCCATTTCCCACTCACACCTTTCATGGCATAGGCGTACACCACTTCTTTTATAAAATTGGAATACATTTCTTTCTTGAATAAAATATGTCTTTCAACATTATCATTTAAATCTTTACTATATGCATGTTTGTGGATGCATTAACGTGAATATACATGTAACAATATATCGAGTGAAACATTAATGGCATATAAAACTACATCAAAATATACCATGTTCACATAATAACTATTTATGTAACACATCTAGACATTGAACATTGCACTTTACAAATAAATTATAAGAGAGGTTTACTTATCTGGATTTTTATTCGCGTTTTAATTAGCAAATAGAGATGTCTCGAGCTACCCGTGAAGTCAACGTGCCAAAAGTCCTAAGTCATTTCTATTGATTAATATATATATATATATATATATATATCATTTATCTTTTTTTTTATAACATACTATGTACAATCCTACAACCCTTTAACGTTAAAATTGAAAGACAACCTAAAAATGGGTGAAAATCATGAAAATAACATCCAAGAGACCATATTTGTACCATATATATAAAGTTGCCAATAATTGAAAGACGTAAAACCATCCACCATGTGTCTACATATTTATTTATGATGTACGAGGCACAAAACAATCTAGGCATGCTTGGCTACTCATAAAATTTAATGGTAAGCAACCATTTAAATCTTTAATAATGGCAAGCATTATATTTATGTTAGGAACTCTTATGACATGTTTGACATAAGTTATATTTTATCAAAGTAATATTATTGACAAATAAATTATAAATATTTACACGTATTAACAATATTATTTTGAACTAAGAGTTTATAGAGTGCTAGCCTCAATATTTATAACCAAAAGTAGTTAAATTTATCTCTATATAAGTGAAGATATAAGTTAGAGATCAATAAATAATTATACACCTTCAATTTATTTAATTATTCTTTTATTTGTGAGAGGATAAAATACTACATAGAAATTATTGATATGATGGAATAGATTCATAGAAGAGCCAAATAAACACGGCCATAAATTTAACAGTAAGAAATCAGTAAAACTTGAATTATTTGTGACCATTGAAAGTGTGTGCAGTGTTCAAATTCTATAAAAGAGTGATGATGTTTTAAATTAATAAATGGACAATCTCATAGGAATGTATAATGGCCTCACATACACACACATGTGTGTGTGTATATATATATATATATATATATATATATATGCATAGTATGCATGCCCAATTTAACCACTATTTCCTATAAATCAACTAAGATGCACAAAGTCATTGAATAATTAAATATAACTCCAACAATAAAATAATATAAAATAAAGTATCTTTAAGAAGTTCAACAAAGTCCTAGAAGAATCTTCAAAAATGAAATGAATGAAAGGGTGTGGTTTTTATTTCATAAGAAAAGTGCTCAAATAAGAAGGTTTCATATTTTAAATTTTAAGATTCTCATTTAAAAAAGTCAATTATGCAAATTATGTAAATATAACTTTATTGGATTGGTTCATTCACGATTTTTAGCCCAATTCATACCTTATATAGTAGATTAATCTAAATAGATTTTAATTTTTATGAAAGAAAATGGATAGGTTAAAGAGACATGTCTAAGTTCATTAATCTAAATAAGATTGACTTAAGCACATAATAAATAAAAATATTATATACTTTAATTCAATTTTAAATAAAATTATAAGCGTCTTGTAATTTAAATTAATAGGCACATCAACTGTCTAAGGCGTCCACGGTACATTCCACTGTAAAAGAATAGTTAATTACAAAGTGTAAATTCATTAATTAAGAATTAATTGTAATATTAATACGCGCATCATAATAAATTACAATAATTATGTAAATGATACGTGGCGTTACAATTTTCTATAGCCTAATTTAATGTTTTTCAATTCATTATAGTTTCATGAAAATTTTGAAGTCAATATGTCGAAATGTTTTACAAAATTAGCCATTATCATCATCACAGCTCTGCGGAATATCTATGTTTAGTCGTGAGAATTTAGGATTTGAGAAAGAAGTATCGGAGAATAAAAAGTCTTAGAGCAACTCCAACCCAATAGCCAAAGTGAAGAAAACGCCAATATGCAGCAGATCTGATCTCCAACCGAACGCCAAAAGCTTGTGCCATTTTGAGAGAATGAACAAGGTCTTCTGCGCCATATATGGTGTCTTACCCGTAGCAATGAAGTTGTATTTGGCGTGAAATATTATTCCCATTTTACCCCGATTGGTCAAGTGAACATTTTCTTTTCCCTTTATATCCTTTTTGTTTACAAATTAATTGTATTGTAATATGCATTGATGTATATTTATTTTAATTTGATAATTACATTTATTGACACAATAAATTGTATGAGGAGTAATAAATTGAATAGTAAAGAACATCTACTACATATATTGAATAAAAAATACTCATTAAAATTGAGAAGTTACAAATTCGATAATTGAAAACAAGTACGAAAAATTAGCACTACCACTTGTGAGACGTTGATTTGAAAAAATTTAAGTTAAATACAACATCAACCGCAAGACTATTGTTTAATAGTCTGGTAAATCATTTTCAGATCCTCCAAGATCATCAAAATATTGACCGAATGGACCTGAGCTACTTTGAGATTCGTTGGATTGTTGAGCACGTTTTTGGATTATTCTCGTTTGTTCATTTCGAACAGACTCACGCAAAATTGGATCTGGTATGGAACTTAAATTTTTAAATAATATTTTGTTCTCTTCTCGATATTCTATCACGTTAACTTTTTGAGCCTCGGTTTGAGCTTGTAGCATGGGCAAATAAAAAATAAAGAGGCTCACAAAGCACTTCGAAATGCATTAATTGATCATTTGTGGGATGAATATACTAATTCCGATGATTAAATGACAAAATTAATTATGTTTTTACGTCTTTTTTTTTTTATAATCTGTCCAATTTTTTTATTTTATTATGTTAAATGTTATTGACATTGAGATATTTAGTAACAAAGCATTTTTTTTTTTTTTTTGAATGAAATAATTACGAAAATTAAATTTAATTTAAAATTTATATATATAATATAAAATTATAAATATACTATATGATTAACTAATTTTTAAATTAAATTATTGTTCAAAATTACAAATATACATATATGATAATAGACACTGTTCATTTGGTGCAAAATTTGAAGTAGTGGGTTGGAGATGACATGTGGATTTGGTGCAAAAGTTGCACCATTTTAGTGCAATAGTTGCACCAATTTGAAGTAATGGGTTGGAGATGGTCTTAGAAGTCTTTCCATCCTTTAGTATGCACCCCACTAGGTCACATTCTTTTGAAAAGAAATGCCTTATGAACAATGCTTATTTTTTTGCTTGGGTACTTGCACTTTTTAGAAATATCATCTCAAGATATCGTACAACGTTTAATCTTATAGGCTCTAAAATTTTCTTAAGTTAAACTGCCATTGCAATTTAAGATGCAAAACAAACACATAGACATATAAAGTAATTAAACACCCAATAGTTTTACTGCATCATATTGGACATCTAATAGGTTCTTAAATTATAAAGAAGCAATTCAACATTCAAATCAAAGTTTTGATACTAAAAACTCTAACGACACAAACTTTTTTACTAATTTCTATACACATTTGACCACCAAATTTTTGAAATAATAAAATAATACTATATTAAACCGCTATGGTATCGTTCCGAAAACGATTTTCAAATAATTTAACGATATTGAAATTAAGTATTTTATTTCAAAATTCATTATCTTACTATAGTTTAGATGTATTTAAAATAATCCATACTTTTAATATTATTTCATTAATAGTATAGTTTGGAACTTTATATATATATTTACTTTCAACAAAGAGAAGAAGACATTCGAGATATAATAATATAAAATATGTTTCACTATTTTCAAAAGTTAAATAAATCAGTTGTAACTTATTTCTAATTTCCTTGGTGCTAGGTCACTAAACCACTGTTATTTACATAGTACACATCTGTCATGTCATCTAAGAGTAGGCACCAGCCTCCAATACATAAATTACCATGCCTTCAATGAAAAATTATGAGTTAATACTCACTAAGTCAGACTATGCATGAGCATGTGTATGATTTCATATCATTTCTTTCATTATGATCTCATTCTCAAAATTTCCCTTTCTTCTTTACTTGATCTCATATTTTTGTCTTATTCGTCTTTTATATCTTGGGACCTCCTAACACCCACCTATTTACTGGAATTAGACTGCCAATAGCCTATCATCAGCTATCTTTAATGACCATCGAGAACCTCAACCAGTATATCTATTTAGATAGGAAGAATAGTACAATACACCCATAAGGCGATTCCATTATATTCAATATTATCTTATCACACTAAAAGTCTCTTCTTTTACAAGTAATGCATGGTTATTTCTCTTATGTCCATACATAAGTATGCACATGCACATGAATCTCACAATATATATCGTGCACCATGAATTAGTCATAGTGACATGTGACAATACTCTAATGAAAATTCATGTATAATGAAAACAACATCATATAATCAAATCATATCGCGAATACTTCAATCATATACCAATATTTAGTAATAAAAATATATCTAGTGTAACCATATAGGAGCATATTCTAATATTGATACTATTGTTTTTGAACTTGTATTTGACTCAATCCTTGTTTGTCTTAGCATTCAAAGTTTCGTTCTTCCACAGCTAGTACAAATTGTCGAAAATACACCTAAAGTTGTCATATCTAGGCTAGAACTTGCATAAATCAAGTATTCGTATGTCAATTATGAAAATACTAACATTTAATATCGACTTAAGTGTCAAACAAAGTTAAAAATACCAAAATTAAGGATGGGGTGAAACAAGGTAGTGGGCGTCAACACCAACGAATCGATGCGCAAAACACTTGAAGAAACTAGATTGTCAATATTGATATAAAAATCTCTACAAGACATATAATATACCATTGAAAGCTATTGGATTAGAAGTCAAATGCATTTTATCAATCTCAGTTTAGAGTTTTCGATAAAAATTTATACGTGTTTTCATCCGAACTGTCAAGTTGATCGGTTGATCGAGCCAGTAGTGTTGACCCAAGAAGCAAAGAGGTCAACCCCACCAACATTACATGCTAGTCGACTCCTAGGTTTAGGACATCGACCCCTACCCACCAAAATCACTTGAGGGTCAACCCCTAACCATATAAAAATAAATTTTATGGTCTTTTCACTACTTTTACTCATTTAGAAATAATTAAAAAAGCTATATAAATGGAAATTACCTTTCGCAACTGAGTAGCCTGCTTCCAAGAGAATTCGAACCTTGAAAATGAATAACCCCTCACCCATATATATATAGTATTTTATAGGGACTTGGTCACAATTATGATATATCTCTTATTTACAATTTTAGATCTTTAGAGTAATTCTTGCAATTATCATTTTCCAAAGTTTTACTAATTGTGTTTAACTCCATAACTTTATTAAAATCTCGAAAATTCGTTAAAAATGTAGAAAGTTCTGATATGTTACAAAAGTGATTACAAAATTTTCCATTTTTCCACTTGATTCTGATCAATTTCTAAATGGTTATAAAACATATCATTATCATATAATTATGAAATCAACAGACATAATATTGTCATTTGTCACTTGACCTTGTTATTACTTGGAATTAAGGACTTGTTTGATATAGATTATAAACCAGTTTTTCAACCAAAAATAGTTTATTTGACCAAGAATGGTTAACAATATCATGCTGTGAAGACAATTTTTTAGTCAAATAAACTATTTTGGTCAAATAAATCAGTTTATAAACTACACCAGATGGGCACTAAAGTTGTGCTAGAAAACAAGTGAGGATAAAGAAAAGTAAAGAGGCTCGGTTCTTTTTTTGTTCGCAAAACCATTGGTTCGATTCTCAAAATCTCCAATGGTAATCGGTTCGAATTGAACAGTGCACACTCCTAATTACACACATAAATTTAGTCTCAATAAAAAAGTTAGACGTTTTCTTACGTAAAATTGTATTATTGTCTACTTCAAAAGGGGGTGAATGACATTGTCACTTCTAGATTGAAATACTAATGTCTTTGGAATGCTCTACACAAGTAAAATTTAATTTAATGTTATGAAAGTAAAATTAATTAAATTTAACTCAAATGACAAATAAAGTCCAACAGCAAGATCATCACATCAATATCATGCAAGCTTGGCTTGTGAATACTAATTGGAGTTGTGTGTATCTATCCCTGTAGTCCCCAACGGTCTTTTCTCTTTAAGTCACATTTTTTCCATAGTAAAATAGTTTATCTACTCATAAATATGATTATTTAGTATACACATTTACCATCTTGTGAATATATATTTCATGTATTTACACATCTTGTGAATATATATTTCATGTATTTACAAGTTCGCAATACGTAACGACAATTAAACATGTCGATGTTTATTTTTGTATGGTTGATACATTTTTAAAAGAAGCAATGAATTTTCTCTATAATTAGAGTACAAGAGAGCTTAGATGCCGTAACAATGGCTATGGAATGAAAATGGAGGCCTTATTTTATAGAGCTTGGAGATGGGTAATTAAGATGAGAACCCTCGAGCCCACCACATTTGCGATGGTGTATGCCAAACCTCCTTCAGTGACACGCTTAATGTTAGCATCACTATTAGGAGTCAAGGACTTGATTTTCTGGAGCAACGTCAGATAGCGGTTGGCAAATGCCATTTTGTTGCAGTATGAAATGAGTGGTCGACTTTGACATCGCAACTCTACAAATAATTGTCGAGTCAAACATAGGACGAGAAGTAGGTTGTGAACTTTGTAAAAACGTGTCTTCGACCTCAAGTGGTGATATGGTGAAGAATGATGTCTCTTGATAGTGCAATCGTCCACAAATAGGTGCATGTGTTGGGAAAAATCAACCAATAACCAATAAATAGCAAACACGATATATTAGAAACAAAGCATCGGAATAAAGATTTCTTATTTCTTGTGTAAACCTAATCGGAATTAATGAAAAATGGTAATAACCCAAGTAAATAATGCGCGAAATAAACAATACAATATTTAACATGGTTTGGCAACGTGCCTACGTCCACAATCTAACAACAATTAATCTTCCACTATAATCAACAATAATTGGTACAATGTTGTTCTCTAGATAACACTAGAGGCACACCAAATCATTAAGAACTAAACCATTCTTGGTTCAAATATTCTTCTTCTATCAAAGACGGAACTTCTCAAAAGAAATACTAACAATAAACCCAAGCACAATTCTTTCAAGAACAAGTTCTTGAAAACACTACTCAAAAATAACAAAAAAAGTATCTCAACAAATTCGTCACTGTTCAGATAATAATATCTCCCGAAATAAGCGTGGATATTCATCTTAACCGTTGGATTTGATCTTCAATGAGTTGTGAACCTGTTGTCCATATTTCATGACGATCAGACCACGGAGGACGATCAGACCACGGAATGCTAAGATATCAACGTTTTATTACTGCTACGTAGAATGTCCAGATTATGCGAATTTGCTATAGTGTTGCTCTCGAATTTTCTCTCTATTTTGGGTGAATTAGGTTCTCTCCTTCATGCACTCACACATGGATTCTAATCCCCAATGCTTTAATTTATAATGTTAATTAAGGCATCAAATAAAGTCCTAATAGGACTTTCCTTCTCCAATTTTCATCCATACAAGGAAACCCTATTCTAATTACAATTGGAATATAAGTCCTTGCTACACCAAATTAATTATCATATGCATCTTTAATTTGGACTAATTTGTTGGGTTTGGACCTTTGATCTACCCCCAAGACATGGGGTGGATTACCCAACAATCTCCCCTTTCGCCTCATGTCGTGGAATGACTCGTCATCCCTGTGATGGGACGACAAACATCAAAGTTCTCCTTTCTTGACAATACACTAACCAATTCCTTTTTGTGTTCATCTTCTGCAACTTCTCTAGAAATTTTTGACTCTTCTCTGTCAATAACTAATCTATAGTTATCGGGAGAGTAACACGTGGAAGATTGTCCGTTTATCGTAGACTGCTTTAGAGGAATTGAAACTTCTAGGAATGGTAACTTTTGTGTTTATCATCTTTTCCCACACTGTACGTCTACAGTGGGACACTTGATTGAAACTTTCTTTTGCTTCTTCATCAAACAACAAGAACATTTTTGCAACTCTACACTATTCATTCCGAATCCAAATTTTTTTTACTAGTAGTTTACTTCCCTTTACACCCTTGTGGGTTGGCCTATTGTGATTAAAGTCAACTGATTTTTCATTCTCCACTCTATTAACAATGTCTTTGGAGGACTTTGTCTTCAACAACTACAATGATGAATTTTTTCTACCACTGGCCACAACCATAGAACTTTTTGTAAGTTTCCACTTACTATTACCGAAAGAGTTGTAATAACCCTCATCATCAAGTCTATCGGTAGAAATCAAACTCAATTGCATGTTAGGAACATGCTTTACATCTTTGAGAATCAATCTTGTGCCATTGTTGGTTTCCAACCTTATATCTCCAATATCCAAAACTTTTGCCAAGAAACCATTTCCCATTTTTAGAGCTCCGTAGTCACCGGGTGTATAAGATGCAAAATTTTTTTTCTGAGATGTAATAAGAAAGGAAGCACCACTGTCAACCACCCAAGAAGTTTTATGACAAGCTAAATTGGTAACATCATCATCGTAGACGATATAGAAATCATATGCAATGGTAGAAGCTCGATCAACATCGACATCCTCATCTTTTATCTTTTATTTACCTTTTTAATTTTTGTTGTCTTTCTTTAATTGTCGGAAAAACTTCTTGATGTGCTCCATTTTACCACAATGATAACACTCAACATTGGCATACTTGTTAGACTTGTCTCTATTTATATCTCTGTTCTTCAAATCTCGTCCCTGACTTCTCCCCATATTGTCAACAACCAAAGCACCTGATTGTGAAAAGTACCCATGTGTCTTTCTCATAATCTCTTCATTCAATAGACTACTTTTGGTTGAATCCATTGAGATCACACCATCTGAAACTGAGTTAGAAAATGACATTCTAAACGTTTCTCAAGAATCTGGCAAAGTACCAAGAAGCCACAATCCTTGTATCTTATCTTCAAATTTGATACCCATTGCAGCTAACTGATTAATAATACATTGGAATGCATTGAGATGGTTTGTCAAAGGAGTTACATCCTCATACTTCAAAGCCATCATCTTTTTTATCAAAAACAACTTGTTGGCGTTGAAAAATGACGAGATAGTTTCCAAGCCAACATGGTGTTCAAGTATTGAGGTCGGTCGTGACCGAAGTAAGCAATAGATACGCGAATATGTAATGGAATACATGTTTGTATAATCTTTCTAAGTGTTCTCTTTATTGCAGTAATTAATGTCCAACCTCTTGGACATTTATGTCTCCTATTTATAAGAAGATATGTGATGATTACATGCATTTAATGCCTAGATGAACATTAAATGCTTACAAGACATCTCTTTTTTGGGCATTTAATGGGAAGTGACACCCGCATTAATTACGGCGGCTGGTTTGACGTCTAACACATGGGAAGACGTATCATTAATGATATGAACTTAGTAGTAGGCGACTATGGCATAACCTCCAACTGAAGTAGGCCGGCATGCGGTATGACCTAACATGGTAGGACCTCCTTCATTCAATTTGGTAGGACCTCCATGACGAGATTTAAGAGTCATCTAGCCATTTTGATAGGTCAGGTCGGGTATCAACAATTGCCCCCAAGGCCTACTCTTGATTATAGTTATGGGTGGCCTTGATTCGTACCTTAGATCTTGGACCATCCTGATTGTTCTGTGAGTTCATCCAAGGCTGACGTGATGCTACTAACAATTCGTTTGACAAGTGGCGTATCTTTGATGAGAAATTAGCTTTTTGCATGGCTCGAGGATATATTTTAATGGAGCACCATCATTGCGCTGCCATGTCATTATTGCAGCATTGATAGTCTCGACTTTTAAATCTTCCTCCTCTATAATTAAAGAGAAAATAAGGCTCATTTGGGACTCTTTCTTCACTTGCATTCTTTGTTATATGAGCTAAGTTCCAGCAAAAATATTTGGAAAATATTTGTAAAGTATTGGAATGGTGGAGTCCGCCATCACCATGTTAGTGAACTTTGCCAGGGTGGCGATTCAGCTAATATCGGCAGCTGAAAAAATAGGCAAGACCTTGTCGAACTTTCAATTGATGAAGGATGAAGGTTAGAAGGTCTTGTCAAACTAACCAAGGATAAAAAGTTACGGGCTATTACTGAGGAGGGGCTGAAGAAGAGAGAAGAGGAGCTCAGGGCTAAGGAGTCCGAGTTTCAAATTTTGACAAAGCAACTGGAGGACGAGAAGAGGTCAAGGACCGAACTTGAGGCTTCGTTAGAGAAGAGCCAGGCTGACCTAAGGACTACCTTGTAGAGGTCGACGGACAAGGACAAGGTCGTGGCAGAGTTCAAGTCTTCGGATGCCTATCTGGCCAAGCAGTAGAAGGTTTACTTCCTCACAATGGATGAGTTGATTGAGACAGCAACTGAGAAGCATTCGGACTGGGATGTTCAGTTCCTCAAGGACGAGCTGGCCGAACTGAAAAAGAATTCCAAACTTAATCCTCCATTGTCCGAGGAATTAGATGAGTCCGAAGGTCAAGAATGAGCTCTTATCTTGTCTAGTGTAATTTTTTGTCTTTCAAGAGTTCTCTCTTTTTGTAGTTGTACTAAACTTCAATATCAATGAAAATATCCGTTCTATTAACTTGTGTTCAATTTTTCAAACTAATTGGAATCTCTGACATCTAACCTTTGACTTCAAACTTCTGATATCTGACACCTGACTTCAAACCTTTGACTTCTTGACATCAGATGAATGATGCAAATCTCTCCCAAGTTTTTAGCTCGGTTTGATAGATGAGGTGAATCTAATCTCTTTTTCTGAATTGTAGACATCTGATCTTTTACATTTAGATGGTGTAAATGCCTCCAAGTTTGTAGCTTGGTCAAATGGATGAGTTGAAACTGATATCTGACATCTAACTTTAGACTTCTGACTTCAAACTTTATCTTGGTTAGATAGGTGAATTGTTACTTCTATTGTTGGATTTTTTTTTACAATCTAGGTCGGCTAAAATGGCCGAGCTCTTTTTTTTTAATCACCAATGCTGTTTAGCTTGGGTCTGATCTTGGTGGACCTTTGCGTCCAGAGGCTTGTGACATTTGCCACATCCTTAGTTTGGACGAAAAAATTTTAGTTTGACGTCGGCGGTGCACTAACGCCATCCGACGTGGGTCTGAGCTATGTGATCACATCCTTAGTTCGAACTATTTCTAGGTTTATTGCCTTCGACGTTATTTATGACTTCAAAAAATGTTTCTTCATTTCACAAAAGTGCGGAAACTTTTTACAATGTGGAAGCCATGGCTTCTTTTACAAAAGTAGTTCGCACTCATAGGCCGACATTTGATAAGTTCTACTGGTAGTATTTTTTCAGATGTTCAGCATTCCAAGGATGAATGTGTGGAAAACCTTCCGCGTTTCGAAGCTCGTAAGCCCCATTCTTGAGGACTGTAATGATTTTGTAAGGTCCTTCCCAATTTAGAAAAAGTATTTCCGCCTTGTGTTCTCTTGTTGCAATGAAGACCTTTCTCAAGACGAAATCTCCAACTTTGAATTTTCGCTCCTTGACTTTGTTGTTGTAGTACCTTACACTTCTTTGTTTGTAAATTGCATTTTTTATTTCTTCTTCCAACCTTTTTTCCTCCAGTAGGTCGAGCTTGGTTCTCATAGTACCTTCATTGGAGTTTTTATTGAAACTCCAGACTCTGAATGACGAGAGTTCGAGCTCTACTGGGATGACAGCTTCGATACTGAAGGCTAGTGAGAAAGGTGTTTCTTCCGTACTGGACCAGCATGTTGTGTGATAAGACCATAGTACACTTGGCAACTCTTCTACTCAGGCTCATTTTAGTTCATCTAGTCGTGTCTTCAAGGTGTGTTTGATGATTTTATTGATAGCTTCGACTTGCCCATTGGCCTGAGGGTGGTTTGACGTGGAAAAGTGCTTCCTTATTTTCAGCTATTCGTAGTATGACCTCGTCTTGGAATTGTCAAATTTCTTGCCATTGTCTGTGATTATCGAGTAGGGGTTCCAAATCTGCATATGATCGACTTCTATATGAAATCGGTGGTTTTTTATTTTGTTATTTTGGCTAGTGGTTCCGCCTCTGCCCATTTGGTGAAGTAGTCAACAGTAACTATGGCGTCCTTAGTTCCACCTTTTCCGTTGGCATTGGATCGATTAGGTCAATCTTCTATTTTGAAAAAGGTCATGGGATGATAACTGAGGTCAGTCCTTTTGGAAGGAGCTCTGATGATGGGGGACAAACTTCTAGCATTTGTCACATTTTTAGACAAATTTGATGGAATCTTTCTTTAGTGATGGCTAGAAATATCCATGCCTTAAGATTTTGTGTGCTAATGACTGCCCCAGTATGGTTGCCACATACTTCTTCGTGAACTTCACTAAGGACGTATTGGACTTCATTTTTCCTTAGACATCTGAGTAATGGGAGCGAAAATCTTTTTTAAAATAGGACATAGTCTATGATTGTGTATATGGCTGCCCTAGTCCTTAATTTCCTAGCTTCCGTGCTGTCAGAATGCCCTACCATCCTTAAAAAATCAGATGATCTCGTCCATCCAGCTGGGGTCGAGGTAGGTAGTGGTGAGTATGGGATCAGGCTGGTTGATTGCTGCATTGCTGATTTTTCCTATCAAGATGTTCTCCAGCTCTTCTATTCCTTCGCTGGTAGCGAGTCGTACCAAAGCATCAGCGAGGCTATTTTGTGTTCTTGGGATTTGATTGACCTTGACGGCGCTGAATGATTTGAGTTCTTACTCTACTATCTGTGAGTAAGATGTAATCCTTTCGTCCTTGGCTTGGTAGGACTTGTTAATTTGATTGACTACTAGTTGAGAATCGATGTATACCAGTGGTTTGAGTGTACCCATTCCCTTTGCAAACCTTAAAACGGTGATTAAGGCTTCGTATTCTACCATATTGTTGGAGGCATGGAAATCAAATCGCAAGGGACTGAGTGGCTCCAAGTCCGAGCTCATTAGGACTACTCCAGCTCCAACGCATGTTTTTATCGACGATCCATCTACGAAGAGAGTTCAACTTTCTTCATCTTTGGTGCTGGACTCATGTTTTGGACTGAACTCTGCAACGAAGTCGACTAGTGCTTGACCTTTGATGGAAGTCTGGGGTCTGAAGTGAAGGTCAAACTGGCCGAGCTCTACCGCCCATTTCACATGTCTTCCAGAAATATCTAGTTTTTGGAGGACCTGTCTCAAGGGTAGTTTGTCAAAATTTATATCGAATGTTGTAAGAAGTAGGGTCTGAGTTTCCTTGTTGACATAATCAGAGCATAAGCCAGCTTCTCCATTGGGTTGTACCTCAGTTCGGCATCATGTAAAGCCTAGCTAACATAACTGAATGTTGGATTCTTTCATCCGAGACCACCAAGTGGAGAGTTAGGGTTTCCTCAGTAATTGGTTTTGACAATAATAGAAGTTGTGCAAGTTGTGCTTTCAGTCCTTCGAAGGCTAGCTGGCATGCCTCATTCCACTTGAACTCATTGGCACCGTGCAAAGCATCGAAAAAGGGTTTGCACTTATCCGTCGATTTTGAAACAAAACAGCTTAGGACGGTTATTCGTCTTGTTAAGCTTTGTACTTATTTGATTTTGGTAGGAGGTCTCATTTCTTGTAAAGCTCTGATATTCTCTGGATTGGCCTCGATACCTCTTTTGTGGACCATGTAGCCCAAAAACTTTCCTGAACTGACGCCAAATAAACATTTTGAAGGATTGAGCTTCATCTTATACTTTCTTAGTACGGAGAATATCTCAGCAAGGTGTCGTATGTAATCTATTTCCTTGGTGCTTTTTATAATCATGTCGTCGACGTATACCTCCATAGTCTTTCCGATGAGGCCAAAAAATATGGTGTTGACCAAACGTTGATAGGTTGCTCCAGCGTTCTTTAATCCAAATGGCATAACTCGATAACAGTACAGACTTCAGTTGGTTATGAATGAGGTATTCTCCTGATCACTTTCGTGCATTGGGATTTGGTTGTAACTGGAGTATGCATCCATTAAGCTCAAGAGTTCATGACCGGCCGTAGCATTTACCATTGATTGATTCAGAAGAGTGGAAAGTTGTCCTTAGGGCATGCTTTATTTAGATTGGTAAAGTCAATGCACACCCTCCTAGCTCCATTGATGTTCTTTACCAGGATGGGGTTGGCTACCCATCGGGGATATAATGACTCTCTAATGAAACCACACTTGAGCAATTTGTCAACTTTATTGGCAAGAGCTTCGTGTCTCTCCAGATTGAGGAGACATTGTTGTCTTTGTTTGACGTCTGGGCTTGTGTTTATCTTGTGACAAGTGACCTTGGGGTCTATTACTTCCATATCCGCATGTTCCCATGCAAAGACGTCAAGGTTATCCTTCAGGAAGGCCATGAGTTGAGATCTTATTGGTTTGTCGAGTTCTTTCCCAATGCGCAGAACCTTCTCAGGATGGTTGTGGTCAACCTTGATCAGCTCCAGTTCTTCAACTGGCTCTGTCTTTTGCTCGTGTTGGTTCGACCTCAGGCCAAGGTGTCTAAGCTCTTCAATTGGTTCTGTCTTTAGTTCATTCTGGTTCGACCTCGGGTATGGACATCCGGGCTCTTTGTAGAGCATGTCTACTCCTACCCGAAGGAAGGTAATGTTGCAGCTTCTGGCCATTTTCTAACTTCTCCTGACTACTCCAATTCTATGGAGAGTGGAGAATTTATTAACATAGAGGTAGATGGACGTGGCCGCTTTGAGTTCATACAATATTGGCCATTCCAAAATGGCATTGTAATTGGATGGGAGGTCTATGATCACAAAATCTACGATTATCCTCCTTTAGCACGGAGGTAGTCCGAGCTCTACCATGATGGCGACCTGCCCCTTTAGATCTACGAAGTCCCCGATGAACCCCTAGAAGGGCTTTAGGAATGGCCTGACATGTCGTTCGTTGATCTCCATTTGCTTAAATGTTCTCAAGTATAGAACATTCATGGAGCTCCGTCATCTACAAGCGTTCGATGAATATTGATTCTGGAGACTGACGTAGTAATGATGAGTGTGTCCGAATGTAGCTGCAACGCGTCTTCTTCATAAAAAGAGAACTTCTCCGTATATGGGTTAGCTAGGGTGTTTGATAGTATCGATAACTGGTATGAGCATCTCGAGAGAGTTTATTGCGATGTCTCCTTGATCCTTCTAGGTGCTGACTTCCTCCAACTATCATGTAAATTTCAATGCGTGGTAGTTCATCGCGGCCTTGTGGAGGTGGAGGTGGAGGTAGAGGTGGAGGTGGAGGTGGAGGTGGATTAGCTCGGTCATGGGATGGTGATAGATTAGCTCCTTCTACGGGATGTGCTAGGAACTCTCGTAGATGACCTTGTCGAATAAGGCTTCTTATTTCGTATTTCAAGTCCTGACAATCATCCTTGTCTTGCCCAGCAGATCAGTGATATCTGCAGTACTTCATTTGATTCAACTCAGATGAGTTCGCTCTCATAGGGGTAGCTTTTGAAGATGTCCTCGCCTTTGGTCTGCATTAGGACATTCTCGAGCGAGGTATTCAAGATGTTGTATCCTTAGAATGTTTTGGGAATGGGTCTTTGCCGACCTGGGTGCTAAACATCAGGTGTTTTCTTGGGACTTTCTTTCTTCTCCAACTTGTTCTCTTTTTCTTTGCCCTTGAAGTTGTCCCTGCGATCGGACTTTTCATTCTCCTAGTCAGAGGTAGCCTCCTTGGCACTAATGTACTTCTCAGCTCTGAATAGGAATTTTCGGTACGTTGCTGGTCCATCCTCATGTCCAGACCACAAGAACCGCTTTTTAGTACGTAGTTCTGATAAAACAACCATCAGAGCGGCGTCGTCAAAGATTTTGTCCACTTCGACTATCCTCTTAATGAATCTGTCCATATAACTCCTCAAGGATTCAGTTCGTTCTTGTTTGATGCTCACCAGGCATTCTTTGGGAGTAGACCGAGCTCTTGCCCCCATGAAGGTGAAGGTGAACTGGGCTGATAGGTTATTCCAGCTACGGATGGAATGTTGTATTGAACCATCTCATTGTTCTGTTTCCAAAGGTCAGAGAGAAAGCTCTGCACATGATGGCATCGTTGACCCCTAGAGTTCCATCTAGGAGGTATACCGATCGAGGTGTCCAATGAGATTGTTGCCGTTCTCATAGCTAGTTAGCTATGCCATTTTAAGCTTTTCTGGCAGTGGTTTTGCTAGGATGTCCTACGAGAATAAAGAGTGTCGATCAGTTATGTATTCCTCTGGGATGTACTTTTGCTTAGCTTCTAGTTCGGATAGACGTCGCTTCATCAGCTCTAGCTCATACATGGTGTTTTGTACGCTTGATGCTGCCGCGGATGGGGCTCTTTCATTCCTTCGTACTTTCTATTCGCATGGAGCAGCTGGGATCTGAGATAGGCGACCTATACGGTCAAAGAGGCTCGCCGATTTTTGCAAGATAGCTTTCTTATGGAGACTAGGACGTCTATTCTCACCCTCCTTGTTGCATGATAGATTTTTCTCGCTGAATTCTAATTTTCTTTTCACATCACAATCTTCAGTCGACTCCGTCTTTGTGACTCGCTCGAGTCGAAATGTATTTGGTGATAGCTTGATTTCTCAAGCCGTTCAATGGCATGAGTTAGGTACTCCAACTTTTGTAGTACTATATCCCTTTCAGGAGCATGTGTTTGAGCTGAAGTTTCTTCTGGATGTCTTCGGCATAATCTCAGGAGGAGATCAACATGTTGGTTCTCCGTTCTTTTGTAGCTGCGAGCCCTTGAGTCATGACTACGACACATATTGAAAGTATTTTTAGAGATAAAAGTGTTTAGATATGATAATTAAGTGTTGATTTTTTGGTGAGTTTCTAGAATATGGAGAACCTTTTTAGGAGAACGCCCTCCTTCTAGCCCCAAATTGTTAACATTAGAATATGACGAGATAGTTTCTAGGCCAACTTGGTGTTTAAGTATTGAGGTCGGTCGTGACCAAAGTAAGCAATAGATACACGAATATGTAATGGAAGGCCTATTTATATAATTTTTTAAAGTGTGCTCTTTATTTCAATAATTAATCACCGACTTCTTGGACATTTATGTCTTCTATTTTATAAGAAGATATGTGATGATTACATGCATTTAATGCCAACCTTAGCATTAAATGCTTACAAGACATCTCCTTTTTGGACATTTAATGTAAAGTGACATCTGTTTTAATTACAACGGTGGTCTGACGTCTGACACATAGGAAGACGTGTCATTGATGACGTGAACTTAGTAGTAGGCGACTGTGGTATAACCTCCGACTTGAAGTAAAAGCTGGGTAGGGAGTTGACGGGGTAGGACCTAACGTGGTAGGATCTCCTTCATTCAACTTGGTAGGACCTCCATGACGAGAATGAAGAGTCATTTAGTTATTATGACAGGTTAGGTCAGGTATTTATACAATTTATTTATTCTCGATATTTCGAGCATACAAATGCTCAAGCTTACTCCACAAACTACGTGAATGAGTTTCTTCACTGATATGGTTTAACACATTATCATTCACCTATTGCCTAATGTAACCGCATACTTGCCGATTAAGTAAGTTTCACTCATTGATGGTCGTATTATCAGGTTTTTCCTCGAAAATACTGGTTGATTATAGTTCTTCACATAAAGAAGATCTTCCATCTTTTCTTTCCAAATATAATAATTAACCATTCTACTTGTATTAACCTCAATCGTTCAACACAAGAATCTCAAAGCAGCAACAAACGAAGCTCTAATACCACTTGTTGGGAAAATTCAACCAATAACCAATAAATATCTAACACGATATATTAGAAACAAAGCAACGAAATAAAGGTTTCCTCTTTCTTGTGTAAACCTAATCGGAATTAATGAAATATAGTAATAATCAAACTAAATAATGCGCGAAATAAACGACACAATATTTAACGTGGTTCGGCAACGTGCCTACATCCACTACCCAACACAATTAATCTTTCAGTATAATCAACAATAATGTGTACAATGTTGTTCTTTAGATACGACTAGAGGCACATCAAATCATCAACAACTAAACCATTATTGGCATAAAAATAATCCTTCTCTATTAAAGCGGAACTCCTCAAAAGAAATACTAACAATATACTCAAGCACAACTCTCTCAAGAACAAGTTCTTGAAAACACTACTAAAAAACAACAAAGAAAGTATCTCATCAAATTCGTCACTGTTCAGATAATAATTTCTCCTAAAATAAGCGTTGGATCTTGATCTTAACCGTTGGATTTGATCTTCAATGAGTTGTGAACCTGCTGTCCAAATGTCACGACGATCGGACCTCAGCACACCGGGATATCAATATTTTATTACTGATGTGCAGACTGTCCAAGTATCAAATAAAGTCTTAATTGGATTTTCCTTTTCCAATTTTCATCCATGCAAGGAAATTCTATTCTAATTACAATTGGAATATAAGTCTTTGCTACACCAAATTATTTATTATTAGGCTTCTTTAATTTTGACTAATTTGGGGTTTGGGCCTTTGATCTACCCCAAGACATGGAATACATACCCAACAGTATGTGATCTCAATAAACATGTCGAGCCAAGGCTAAGAGTTATTAGCGGCTCTAAATCGGTCAAGTATTCAACGTCAGCTTGGTGGTTGGCATTCTCATGGTTGACAATAGAGGAAATTTGATAAGTTCACTAGGGCTTGGTTCGCGAGGGTTTAGCATTGGCATAAGACAGTGTTTGGATCGAGGACGAGGTATTGACTGGACTACAACCATGGACTAGTCTTCTTGGTTAGGCCCTCCTTATTCCACGTGAAGGCACTACAGCTTAACATTATAATTTCGCTCCCTACAAAGAATTGGAGTCCTGAACTAGTCATTGAATGAATTATTTTATATTAAATTTTTATAATTATTTTTTAACATTTTAAATTTTAAATATTTACCAATTTTGAGTTTTGATTAGTCAAATATTAAATTTGTGTATAATATGTATAAATTTAAAAGAAGTAAGTTTTAATGTTGTAGAGAAGTGTAATAATTAATTAAGAAAAGAAAATAAGGAACCTGTAAATTGCCAAGGCAAGGTGTTGTGCTTTATTTTCTCATTAAATAATTATTTTATTCAAAAATGCTTTTAATAATTAAAAATAAAAATTTATTTAAAAGTAATTGACTTACTTTAAGGTCTTTAAAAATAAAATAAAAAATTATTTATCCATCAAACAAAGCACGTGTAATGAAAGTAGACCCAAAGTCTACTCCACAAATTCCGCCGACGCAGAAAAGGGCCCCACCGGAAGGCGCGGAGGTCGAATTCTTTCAGCGTGGACCCCACTCCACTGTCTGCTTCCTGGTCTGTTACACATATCATATTTATTATATATATAAATATGTGAGCATTAAAAAATATGAAATTAGGTGAGATGATAATTGGGGGCGGCGAATTAAAGTAACACGTGGCGTCCACCTTAGGCACGACATGTACCCCGTCAACACGGTTTTTACAAATTGATGGGCCCCGCAATTGGATGCTGTCGCGTGAGCCGCCTGTCTCGCCGTCGGTGGTATTGAGTGCATTTTTTATTCGCTTTTTGACTGCTTCTTTACTTGATTTTATTATTGTAGCTCAAATCTATTGTCTCAAATATATATTTTTTTGATTGTCCGGACAACTAAGAGAACACACAATTGAGAAAGCATATCTTGACTCTCTTTTTTTCATTTAGGACACATTTTCATTTATTTGTATTATTATATTTTAATTGTACTTAAAATTTTCAATCTTTATTTATTATATCATTCACGTACTTAACTATTTTTTCTAGTATTATTATCATTAACTTTTTATTAATTAGTGTGTGTTAAAAGAGTGTAAAGCAATCTATTTTATCATCATACTTTTAGAAAACAATAAATACGAAATTGTAACAAAATATTTTTTCTTCATTTTAATTCACGCAAATAAATATTTTGATAGAAACCATCATTAAAAATGAGACGTGCTAATTAATAGAGGTTGAAGATAAGAATTCGACGGAAAAAAAATTTAGAGACATAAGTGCTATAATAAAAAATAAATAAAGACTTTAATTACAATTAAAATATAGTGCAAAAAAAAAAAAATTGTATTACAAATTTTACCAACCTTTCTTTTGCTTCAATTTTTTAACTTTAGTTTTGGAGTGACTTCTTTATTTTTTGGTAAATTTGCATTTTTCGCCTATAATATTTTCAATTTGTTACTAATTCCTCAACTTTTTTAGCATAATTCATCTCAATCTTTTAATTGTGTAAAAAAACTCGCTATTTCCTTCATTTTTTGTCATTAAATAACAAATTTGTCATCTTTCTTAAATAAACAAAAATAAAAATAAGAAATATTTGTAAAGAAAGTTTCCTAAATTATCAAAAAGTAGAGAGCATCATTTTCCTCACCCACCCTTTCAATTTTAAGGTAAAAAGTAATTTAAAAAATAAATATAAAAATATATATTATTCATCAATTTTGCCACGTCCTCCATCACCCACAACTGTAGCAGTTGCCTTCACCCCTCCCCCAACCCAACCCAAAAAAAAATAAATTTTGAAGCCTTGAAAACAAAACAAATGTTCAATTGCATCTAAAAACAAAAACAAAAATATAAAATAAGAATTTAACATAAAAATACAAATATAATGCAATGCCCAAAAAGGAAAAGAATAGAACTTGAAACCTTCAATTTTTACTTATAAAGATAAATATTTTATTTGTATTGCAATCCTCGTAAACCATATTTAACTTATTCAACTCTTGCTCATGTCTATGTTGAGATATGAACTGATTAATAGAAGTCAGAATCTATTTAACCCAAAGAAGTAATAAAATTATAGATGTCAAAATTTGTAGTGAATTAAAATAAAATAAAAAAATCAGAACACATAAATTTCTTGAAGTATACTTGTTGGTGAATATCATCACAAGAAAGAAGAAAAAGATAGAAAAAATGGGAATCCATTTTGCAAAAACTTTTCCATTATTTTTATTCTTCATTTTCTTTTTATTTTCTACACAACAGATGATAAAAAACCCTGGTTTCAATGTTCTCTATACCAGAATTAATCAATTATGTGTGTACATTTATTTGTATTTGATGTTTGTAATATAAGAAAGATTCTCAACCTTTTTTAATTTTGGTGATGGCTAGAGTAAGTGGGTGGGTGAGTGAAAAAAAAGATATTTTGTACTTTTTGAAAAGTTACAAGACTTTGTTATTGTTTTTTGCAGCTTTTATATTTTTGTTTATTTAAAGAATAGTACAAATTTGTCATTATCTGTCAATAGAAAGTATGATTTGTAATTGAGTAAAAGATTAGAAATATCTGGTACTAAAAAAATTGAGAGTAAATTAGTAACAAAATATAAAGATTAAAAATAAAAAGTATAAATTTTACTAATTTTTTAGAGTACAGGGAGCCTCTCCTTTTAAAGAGGAATATTTTGAAAGATGGATGTGTATATCTGACAGTGAGTCACTTTAAATAGTATTTATGTAATTTGCTTTTATAATTAGAATCTTTTTTTTTTTTTTTTTTATGTCTATACACATGTTCATGTGATCAACCGATACTCCATATAAAAAGTTGAACACAAATAAATTAATAAATGTTGCCTTATTTAAATGACTTCAAATCGATAAATAAATCTTAGTTTATTATTAAAATAAATAGATGCTTATTTTAAATCAAATCACTCTAGATGATACATTTTATTAATAGTAAATCAAATCACTCTACTTTTAATATATAATATATTATTATATTATCTTGTTTATTGTTTTAAAATTTTCGTTTAAATTTCGTCTAGACGAAACCTAAGTATGAAGCGTGGATTCTACGCTTAATCACATCTTACAAGCGTCCCCATCCTACCCTCGTCTAGATAAGCATATACTCCGAAAAAATTGAAGTTCGATTTCCGCGTCTAATTATGCTTTTTAAAATTTTATCTTGTTTGGCAAATTTGGAAAAGAAGAAATAAAATTGCAAGGTAACAATAATTGGATTAAAATAATTAAATTAGATTAGCCAAAAAGGGCATGAATTCTAATTGAAAGAACTAAACAGCCGGCCGGTTACACATTGTCATTAATTAACAACTAAAGAAAATACAACTAATTTCTCCCGGCTGCAAAAAAAAAAAAAAAAAAAAAAAAAAAGGAAGTAAAAACAGTTTTCAAATTATTTACTTATGTCATAATTAAGGTTCAAGACTCCATTAATGGCGGCTGATTAAGATCAAGATCAAGCCCCCTCTTTCTAACTGTGTCAACTCCATCAACAACAGAGGACGAATCCGAATCACTCTGTACACCACCGCCACTGCGATAATCAACCGCCGCCGTGTTCAGTCGGTAGGATCCGGCATTGTTGACCATCCCGGGCCGCATCAATGGTTCAAAGAAAAATACCTGCTGTCCATTCGGCATCACTGCCATGGCTGGCTGATGCTGCAAAAACTGATACCCATTAACATGAACGAGACTTCCAACACCACCAGCACCACCGATTTTGTCTACCTCAGTGGTGGAAGCGCCAAGGCGGCGAGTGAGATCCAGCTCGATCGGTGCGTGTTGCTTGTTGTCAGCACTGGAGGACTCCACGGTGCTACTGTGGCTGGGACTATGGTCCTCGGAGGGCAAGGAGAAATTGGTTTTTGCCTTAGGCCCGCGAAACTCCCTTGCGGCGGCATCATATGCCCGCGCCGCCTCTTCCGCCGTGTCGAAAGTACCCAGCCAAACCCGACTCCGCTTACCCGGGTCACGGATTTCGGCGGCGTATCGGCCCCATGGCCTCTTCCTCACACCTCTGTAGTGCACCTCTTTAACCAACCCATTAACTTTTCCATTTCCTCCCGTGGTCCCATTAACCTTACCCTTGGCAGCCATCAAATCTCGTTCTTCCGAGTCGTGATTGAGTGAAGAGTGAGTTGTGAGAACGAGTTATGGATGAAGAGCAAAGGGTGAGGCCATTATATATAGGAAAGTGAGGAGAGAGAAAGTGAATATGGTGGCTCGGTCAACGAGGTATTTGACTGAGGGACGCCGCCCAGTGTGTGAAAATTTTGTGTAAAAGTGTGTGTAACGTGGCACGCGGGAGTTGCACACAAGACAAGGGAGCCTAGACGTTGATGTGCCGGCATTACCACTGTACACCGCCGTTATTTATGGGATATGATCCATTAATTGCTCCAAACGCTCCTTCTTAAAGCGTATATTGCACTGCCAATAGTTGGCACACGTGTAAGAATTTGGTCATTCAACATTGTTTCTCAGTATCCTCTTTAAACTTTAAATTTTTTTTTAATAGTTACTCCCTCCGTCCCACAAAGATAGACTACGTTTTCTTTATTTATCCGTTACAAATTATAAGTTAAACTTATTTTATAGAGGTGTATTAAATTTTTATTTTTCTAATATTTCTTATTTAATTTACATTGTTATCAACCCAAAACAAATATTTAAATTTATTAGATTAATGAACGACTAATATTAAATAGAATTCTGATAAGAAAAGTGTGTGAAAAATTTATAATTTCAATTACATTAAATATGTTTTCTTAATATGTATGAAAAAAGAAGTGAGTCTATCTTTGTAGGACAGAGAGTACTACTTACTACTTTACTACCCTTCCAAAGTTATTTTTAAATAGTCATTCTACTTTTAATGTTTATATCACTTCAAAACGTCTCAAAAATAAATGATTTTGTTTGTTATTTTATAGAAATTATTTATTTTTAAAAAAAAAAATTGAGTGGCCAATGAATAAAAAACATTGAAAGCACATTTAATATTTTTAAAAATTAATTATTGAAAAACAAGTTAAAAACTATTAAGATTTTTAACCCTCACATGCTATATGTAGTAAAGATTAATAAACTTAACATTAGCAACGATTCCATAAATTTGAGCGTAGTTTTAGCCTAGGCACAAGGTTAGGGCGCTAGTCGATGTTGTTGGGCGTAGTTTTAGTCTAGGCATAAGGTTAAGGCGCGAGTTGATGTTGCTTGGCATAAATTTAGCTGCATCAAATGTTTCTATATTATATTGTAATCTCTTCGTACGTTTTTACTAATATATTTTTATAATAATATAATAATAGTTCATATTTGTTGATAATAAAATATATTAAATAGGAATATATTAAAAAAATAAAAAATTAAATATACTTTCGTCAAAGAAAGCATAGTATAATTTTGGATAAATGAATAAAGAAAGTAAACTTATACCAATTTAATAGTAAGTCTTTTTTTATTTAATTTTGTTGAACCTCGAAGAAATATGGAACAATAAATAGTTACGTGACTAGATAAATACATTTGTTTTCTTTTTATGATTAAAAGAACTAAATAAAAAACTTTAAGCGCATGTTTTGTATTGCTGAAATTATAAGTTGGTAGTGAATGTGTAGATAGAAAGTGGATAGTAAGTTGTAGGTCTTACGAAATGTATGAATAGAAAATATGTTAGACCAGCTAAAATTATACTCCCTCCGTCCCAAATATATAGGCTACATTTCCTTTTTCTCTAATCTCAAATATATAGGCTTGTTTCTATTTTTGAAGTGTTTTTTTTTTTGTTCCTTTACTAAAATACCTTTATTTAATTTGCTTATTTATAATCATTTTTTCCAACTTAATCTTGAAATTGTACATTAAATAATACTCATTAAATAAAGGTAAATTAAGACAACTATTGGTAAAATTTATTTTTTTAATAACATTCTTAATCTGTGTGAAAAACCCAATCAACCTATATATTTGGGACGGAGTGAGTAATTTAAACAGTTTCAAACATGTACTAAATGAGGTTTTTCAATAAAACAACGCAAATACTATTAGTGTTCATTTGATTTTGTTAAAAAACAAAATTTTTTGTAAATTTTGATAAAAGTTGATGAAATGTATAGTTGAAAAATTGATAAAAATTGTGAATTCCATAAAATGTTTGATAAAATTAACTAATAACTTTTGACTTCAATTTTTTAATAAATTCTTAAACTAAATCAAACGAAGTTTTAGTAATATGACATAATTTTCATCTATATCCTAACCCCATTAAAATATAAAATATTTAATTTCAAATGTTATAATTAAAAAATGAAACAGTAAATTAAAATAATTTTAGTTAAGACATTTTTTTTTTGGTTTAAAATAAGGATATTTATATTCACACTACAACTTGTTATAAGCGCAACATATTTTAATTATATTTAAAATCTTTAACTTTTGTTCATTGTTGCAATTATGTTCTTAACGTTTTGTCATCGAATTCTTATCTTCAACTTTCATTAATTAGCATATTTCATCATTAATGTTGGTTTATGTCGAGATATTTTGTTTACGTGTTGTGAAATTAAAAAAAATATTTCATCATACTTTTGTATCTATTAGTTTTTTTTTAAAATATGACAAGTAAATAAGTCTTTTTACAAATTTTCAATTAATGTTTTAGACGGAAACTGTTATTAAACACAATATGTGCTAATTAAAAAAGTTGAAAATGAAAATTTGATAAAAAAAAATTAGGGATATGAGTGTTATAATGTTCATAAATTAAAAATATTAAATATAATTAAAATATAGTGTAAAAAATAAAAAGTGTTATGCGAATATAATTATTCTTAAAATAATTATAATTAAACTGAAATATAAATATTTTTAAAGGCCGTAATGACTTGTTCAAACGAACATGCACCGAAAAGCGCTGAACTGCCGACTATTTCAGTAGTAACTGTAGCACAAGTCTTGTAATGAGCCGTCTTTCCATCCTCGATTTATCCGTACAATCAGTTGGGCCCAGCCTTACCATATGGATAACGACACGCGTCCTCTACGCGTCTGTCTGACAAGCCGTGTCCTGCCTCGAATTTTCTTTCTGCCTTTTTTGAAATTTGTGGATTATTATTTATTTTATTACTTTGCAGCGTTAATTAAAAGGGATTTATGAGTCTATGACTTGGTCTTATGCAAAGGACTCATAATGGAGTAATCTTGGGTCTGGCTCAACTTTTATTTCTGTTGGATTATGGTGTTCCAAATGAAACAAGTTAGGCGGCCCACAATGATGAATGGCCCAACCGCCTTTAACCACTTTGAGGAAAGCCCGGTGATTGTGCCCGGATAAGCTTGGCCCGGGTGGTGAAAGCAGCGCTTATGATGATTTACGATAATGCGAGACTAATCTTTGAAGTTCTTTGGTTGCTTGTCATCCGTTGATTTTGTGCTAATGATCTCGACCGTTTAAGTGCGCAATATAAATTGAGTACTAGTTTCACTTTCTAGGGCATTCTTTTTACGTGAGTCTTGTGACCATCGTTTTGTCTTCTCGATTCTCTTCTACTCCTTTTGTCTTCCTTTTACATTGGTGAACTTTTGGTTCTCCTACGGTGTGTGAAAAGGTGTTGCTTCGATGTCGTTTCACGATTCTTGTATTGGGTGTCTGTGATTCGTTCTCTTTTTACATTGTGTGAGAACCTTTCTTGATATCGGTTTAGAAGAGTGCATGTGGCGGAAGAAATAAGGGCTGTTACGAGTGGTGTGAACTTGTAACTGTAATCTTGAACATTTGTGATTCTTATTAGTGCAAAGAAGAGGCCGTATCTACTTTGGTAGAGCCTCAGCGGCGAGGCGTAAGCACTCGCGTCTTTGAGCGCTGCTGTCCTCATCTGGGACAATCATATACGGGTGTTATGTGTTACTGTTTTTACATATATTTTCATATTTCTTGTTTCTTGAAAAGGTGAAGTTTGTGTATGTTTAAGAACTTGAAATCCCGACAAGTGGTATCGAGGCGTAAAGGGAAAGCGGTTCTTGTTGCAAAAATTAACTTTCGTCTACATTCTTGAGACAAATCTCGGTGTAAGTATAATCTTCTTTGTTGAGTTATTTTCTTTGAATATGAACTTTGTGTTTTATAGTTAATACAAGAAAAATGCTACGGGTTCTACTTCTTTGCTTGATTTGTTCTTAGTAAATATTTTTGTGAAACTTTTCTTGAAATATAGAATATCGTAAATTTGTATTGTTTAACCTTTCGTATCATTTTAAGTGTAACACCCTCCCACGAGGCTTTCTTGATCCCTCCTTGACACGAGAACACGATTCTCACGGAATCACAGGGTGGTCTTGATTATAGGTCTCTCCCAGAAACTGTGTGGAAAATCTTGCTTGTGCTTGTATGCGATTAAATTGTTTTAGTTTAGTCTGCTTTGTTGAATAAAATAACCCTTTCTTGGTCTTTCTTGTTCTGTTTGTTATCTCTGTGATAAACTTGTGATAAATGGCTACTTCAAGTTTTCATTTAGATCAATTTAATGGAAAAGGAGATTTTGCTATTTGGCAACAAAAAATGAAAGGCATTTTAGTTCAACAAAAGGTGTCAATGCCATAAATAAATCTTATCACGATTCTATGTCGATGATCAAAAGTTGAGGGCGATGAGTTAGCCTATACCTCTATCATTCTTCATTTGTCGACGACTGTACTTAGAAAGATTGGTACCCTTGATGATGCTCAATCTTTATGGGAAACTCTTGAATAAACTTATCTTGAAAATCCTTCCAAATAAAGCTGTTTTTATTGGAAAAATTCTTTAGTTTTAAAATAGATCCCTCAAAGGATCTTGATGAAAATTTTGATGTATTCAATAAATTGATCCAAGATATTAAGAAGCTGTGGTGATAAAGGTATTGATGAGTACAAAGCCATTATTTTCTTGAACTCGATACACGAAGCCTATAAAGATGTTAAGAGTGCCATCAAATATGGTAGGGATGATCATTGTGGATATGATCATAAATGCTCTAAGAAGTAAGAGTCATGAGTTGAAAAATGATAAAGAGACAAAGTAATGGTGAAAACTTGTATGTTAGAGGTAGATCACGGCATAGGCATTGATAATCAAAAAGGTAATAATACAAATGGCCAAGGTCACAAAAAAAAAGGCAAGGGTAAGTCTAGATCTAAATCAAAGGTAAAAGGGAGAAAGTGTTACAATTGTGGTAAGTTGGGGCATTATATTAAGGATTGTTATAAATTAAACAACAATTCTCGAAATATAAAACCACGAACAAAGCAATATTCTTTGCCCATGAGTTCGACACTCTAGGTGAAATTTGTATGTAGTGTTTGATAAGGAAGAGCCTGATATCTTTGTGAACTCTGTGTCTCCAACTTGTCAATTTGAAGAATGGCTGCTTGATTCAGGATGTACTTTTCATATGACACCTAAATTTGATATGTTCTGCACTTATACTAAGGTGAACTACGGTAGTGTTGTTATGGGAAATGATGTTGCATGTAAAGTCCATGGAATAGGAAATATCGAGTAAAATTTGATACTGGTTTTGTTTATCTCCTTGAAAATGTGAGACACATTCCTGATTTGTCCAAAAATCTGATTTCTATTGGCACCTTAGAAGATTCTAATTTTGTTGGAAAGTTTGGTGATGGCTGTTTTAAAATTTCAAAAGGTGCTCTTCTTGCTATAAGAGGATATAAAAGAAATGGCTTGTATTTTACTCAATGAAAAATCTTCTTCATGTATTCTTTGCTTTGTTAACTCTGTCGATAATGATTCAAGCGATCTTTGGCATAAGAGACTAGCTCACTTAAGTAATAAGGGGCTAAGTATCTTACATAATCAAGGTTGTTTTGGAAAAGATAAAATTTCTGACATTCCTTTCTGTGAAACTTGCATCATGGGAAAACAACATAGAGTTCAATTTTCTGATGGCTTACATAAATCGCCTCCATACTTGATTATGTGCACTCACGATTTATGGGGTCCATCTAGCACACCTACACATGGAGGGAACAAATATTTTCTGTCCATAATTGATGATTTCTCAAGAAAAGTGTGGATCTATCTTCTGAAAAATAAATCTGAAGTGTTTGATAAGTTCAAAACCTGGAAATCTCTTCTTGAAAATCAAACTGGTAAAACTGTGAAGTGTTTAAGGACAGACAATGGCCTTGAATTTTGTAATAAGGCTTTTGATGATTTTTGTAATCAATATGGGATTAAGAGGCACAAAACTGTCCCTTATTCCCCTCAGCAGAATGGTGTTGCTGAGAGGATGAATAGAACTCTTCTTGAAAGAGTTAGATGTATGTTAACTAGTTCTGGTTTGTCTAAACCTTTTTGGGGTGAAAATTTGTTCTTTTGTTATCTTGTAAGCAGGTCTCCTTCTAACTTGCCTTAAGTGGCGAGACTCACGAAGAGGTTTGGCATGGTAAGCCAGCTGACTATTCAAATCTAAGAACTTTTGGATGTCTGACCTATTCTCATACGAAGATGATAAACTTGAACCCGGATCTCAAAAGTGTGTGTTCTTAGGTTATCTGAAGGAACAAAGGGTATAGGCGTGGGTTAGAAGTGGGAGGTTTTAAAACTATTGTCGATAGAGATGTTGTTTTTAAAGAAAATGAGATGCCTTGTTTAAAACATTCTCTTGAGAGTAGTGATGTTAATAACCCACTAATCTGAGAAGTTGAGGTGGAGCACGATAATGTAGTTATCACTCCTCTTGATCAAAATCCCACGAGATGACCCTCTACACCATGAGTGTCGATGATGACTCTAACCCTAATCGGATAAGAGATGAAAGTCAAAATCGAATCAAAACCTTGTTTACGATGATTACCTTTTAACTAGAGATAGAAATAAAGAACTATAAAAGTTCCTTCTAGATTTTTGATTATGACCTTCTTTGCTTTTATTTGTAAATTCTTTTGATGATTTAAGTAATCATGAACCTAAAACCTTTGATGATGCAATAAATGGAAGTGAATCGATATGTGGTGGAGTGCTATGAAGGAAGAAATGACTTCTTTGTACAAAAACCAAACACAGGAGTTAGTTCCCAAACCTCCACATAAGTCTATTGTGGATTGCGAGATGGTTGTACAAGGTAAAAGAAGGTAATAATTCTTGACCTCCTAAGTTTAAAAGCTAGACTTGTTGCTAAAGGGTTTACTCAAAAGCATGGTGTTGATTATCTTTGAAATTTTTCACACGTGGTAAAGTACACTACATTAAGAGTTATGTTTGCCTTAGTTGCTCATGCCGATTTAGAATTAGAACAACTTGATGTTAAAAGCGCTTTTTACATGGTGAATTGGATGAAAATATTTACATGAATCAACCCGTTGGCTTTGTTGATAAACACAAATCGATTATGTGTTTTTGAAGAAATCCTGTATGGTTTGAAAGCAGTCCCCGAGCGATGGAATAAGAGATTTGACACTTTCATGTTATCCTTAGGTTTTCAAAAAGTAATTTTGATCATTGCCTCTATTTTAAATCGAACTTCGATAATACTCACGTGTTTTTTTCTTTGTATGTGGATGATATGCTAATTATTAGTTCATGTGTTGACTTAATTAGTAATATCAAAGCGCCCTAAGTTAATTTGAAATGAAAGATCTTAGCAATGCCAAGAAAATTCTTGGAATGGATATTATAAGAGACAGATCTAATTCTACTTTAATGTTAAAGCAACATTCTTATATCTTGAAAATTCAGAAGAAGTTCTCTATGCTTGATTGTAAAGAAGTTTCTGTACCTTTGGCTAACCATTTCATTCTTAGTAAAGACCAATGTCCCCAATCTATTGAAGAATTAGAATATATGAATAAAGTGCCTTATTCTAATGTGATTGGTTACGTAATGTATGCCATGGTTTGTACGGGACGATATTGTTTATCTTGTCGATTGTGTTAAGTAGATATATGTCTAACCACGGAGAGAACGACATTGGGAGGCTTTAAAATGGTTCTTGAAGTATCGAAAAATCTTGCAAATGTTGGTTTAGTTTTTAGACATTGTAGTGAAGGATGAAACTCAAAGGGTATGTTGATGCTAATTATGCTAATGATAGAGATAGTAGGAAATCTACTACTTCATATATGTTTACTCTGTAATTCTTGCATAAAATTTGGAAATCTCGGTTACAACATATTGTGGCTCTGTCCACCACTGGTCTGAATATGTTGCAATCTTCTGAAAGGTTGTGAAAGAGGCTTTATGGTGAAAGGTTTGTTATCACGAATTAAATTTTCTCCATAATCCGGTGGTTGTTTTTTCGATAGCCAATCGCTATCTGACTTTGCAAGAACCACATTTTTCATGATAGAACTAAGCATATGGATGTTAGATTACATTTCATTAGGGATATAGTGTCAAAGCAATTGATTAATCTAGATAAGATTCCTACTCGACATAATCAAAGTCGATATGGGAACTAAACCATTTGCCTTTAAACAAGTTTAAGTCATGTTTGAGTTTACTTAATATTGATTACGGTTAAGTGTGTTAAAGATATCTAATTAATAGTATATATAGTATATATGTTAGATTAGATTATCTTGCTTTACTTTGTGTTCTTTTCCTTTCTAACTTTTTTAAACTTTTGCGGTACATGAAGCGATGATATAAAGAGATTGATTCCTTTTCTTTTGCACTAAGGAGTTACATTTGGTTCAAGGTGGAGATTGTTGGATTATGGTGTCCCAAATGAAACAAGTCGGATGACCCCACAATGATGAATGGCTGACCCGCCTTTAACCACTTTGAGGAAAGGCCCGGTGATTGTGCCCGGATAAGCAGCGCGGGTGGTGAAAGCAGCTTATGATGATTTACGATAATGCGAGACTAATCTTTGAAGTTCTTTGGTTGCTTGTCATCCGTTGATTTTGTGCTAATGATCTCGGCCATTGGTACGCAATATAAATTGGTACCGTTTCACTTTCTAGGGCATTCTTCTACGTGAGTCTTGTGACCATCGTTTTGTCTTCTCGATTCTCTTCTACTCCTTTTGTCTTCCTTTTACATTGGTGAACTTTTGGTTTCTCCTCGGTGTGTGAAAAGGTGTTGCTACGATGTCGTTTCACGATTCTTGTATTGGGTGTCTGTGATTCGTTCTCTTTTTACATTGTGTGAGAACCTTTCTTGATATCGGTTTAGAGGAGTGCATAACGGAAGAAATAAGGGCATTACGAGTGGTGTGAACTTGTAACTTTGTAATCTTGAACATTTGTGATTCTTATTAGTGCAAAGAAGAGGCCGTATCTACTTTGGTAGAGCCTCAAAAGCGAGGCGTAAGCACTCGCGTCTTTGAGCTCTTTGTCCCTCATCTGGGACAATCATATACGGTGTTATGTGTTACATTTTACATATATTTTCATATTTCTTGTTTCTTGAAATGGCGAAGTTTGTGTATGTTTAAGAACTTGAAATCCCAACAATTTCAATGAAACTTGGCTTAAAATATGACGATTGATTAATTTTGTCTAATTTGTCCAATGTGCCCTTTGTCTTTCAGTTTGAAAGACTATCCATATGACAAAATTTTAATATACTTCTTGTTGGAAAATTGGAGAATTGTGCTATAGTTGCCATTTTCTATTTGATGGAAATAAAAGTTGATTTGTGTTTTTCTCCACGAGAACATCGAAATTATGTATTTATTTGTCTATAATAATACTTGGGTGAATAAAAAATTGAGGCTCAAAGATGAAGTTAGAAATGATAGGAGAGAAAGAAAATTGTTCTATCTCACATCAAAAAAATAGGAGAATTTGGACTAGTATATATATAACCAACTCTTTTAAAATGTGTAATCATGTATAGTATAGATGCTCTCTCTTGCACGCGCCTACAGAGGGGGCAAATCACGGACGATTAACACCTCGAGCCATTAAACTCATGTGCGATGGTGACCTGCGTACACGAATGTCAGACAAATAAATTTCCCGTTATTTGAATGTTAGTAAAGGAAGAGGTAAGTGGTCATCTGGGAACCTATAAATATGGTCTAAATTTCCATATCAAACAACACGAAAATTCAGTCTTCCACTCATTTCTTTTTGTTCCAAATATACAAGTGTTCTCTTGGTAATCCTGTTCTTACAGTAGCTCAGTTCGATGGTATAGTAGCTTCCTACTATCAATTCTTCTATTGTATCTTGATAAGCGAAGCGCTCTTTACCTTCAAGTCCCTACGATGAAAGAACAAATATGCTTTAAGAATCACTGTGTTTACAAAGGCCTCAATTTGAAGTTTCTGATATTGCTCTGCAGTTTACTGGTTTATTTTAGTCTTGCAGTTTAAAAGTTCATTTATTTCTATAATTGTAGAAATTCTGTTTCTTGTCTTTTATCTTTAATTATTTATGTTGTTGATTACATTTTTAGTATAATTTAACTAACAATCTTAAATAAGATTCGTGTTGGCAAGAAAAGCAGTTTTAAAATTGATTCTAAAAGGTAGATTATATTGGCGGAAAAATAGATTTTAAAGTAGAATCCGAAAAAAAAAATGAAAAGTTTTAAGGAATAATTGCAACCAAGGTCCTCCAAAGTTTTAAAATCGTTGGAGATATACCACTAACCTAAAAAAATAGCACCACATATCCCCAATGTATGAAAAACTTGGCATGGTAGGTCCTTTATGACCAAATTGCCATTCTCTTTAAATAAACAAAACAAAAACAAAACAAAAAAGAAAAACATAATTGAAAACTAACCATATGTACCCAAAAAATAAAAAGTAATAAATATACCAAAAAAAATAAAAAGTAATAAATAGGACATCTTCTCCAAGAAGTCCTAAAACTTTATTTGTACCAAATTCGTCGAAAAATACCACAAACTTCAATCTTCAAATCCCACGCATTCATCAAGAACCCTCGAGAAATATACTAATGGCCGAAACCCATTCTCCCAAAGAATGCTACTCTATCTAGTAGTAGACGATTCTCCAATCTACCTCTTCTTCTACATAATCATCTCCATCTTCATTCTTCTTCTCTTCTGCTTTGCCATCGTCTTCTTCTTCTTCGTCTTCATTGTGTTCTTTTGCACCGACATCGTTTACCTCCTCACTTCGTTTCTATGTCCTCCATAACCACGTTAAGCAAGCGCTAGTGCCACCGCACTAAAAAGCGTAAGCACCCTTTTCTCCACTATCAATTTCTATGGGCATATAATGGTTCTTTTTAGATCTTTATAAACATTGTTTACAGATAATAGTAAATCAATTTTTGAACAAAGGTACTACTTTTGAAGCACGACGTACTATGCTTGAACCGAATGATTATTACATGTAGTTACGGGCTTCATCATGTTATCCTGTAAATTTTTATTTAATTCTCTATTTGACTCTGTGTTTTGGTACTTGGTATATAAATTGTGTGATACAAGTGAGGGTGGTGATAAAGGAGAGGTGCGAGGGGTGTTCTATAGGAATTAGACAATTGACAATGCCACGAGTTGGGATTAAAGGGTTGGGTTTGAACATGAGGAATGGGTCGGTGGAGGCTTTATTTTTGGTGATCAAGAGAAGGTTCAGGAGATGGAGCAACGATGCCGAGAGGTCCACCAGATGCAATGGTCTTTGGTCATGAGGTCTTCCCCAAAGACCGATGATCCGGGACCAAGTTAGATGCAAAAACACGAGTTTGTGGTATTTTCCGACAAATTTGGTACAAATAAAATTTTAGAACTTTTTGAAGAAGATGACCTATTTGTTACTTTTTATTTTTTTGGGGTATATTTTTTACTTTTTATTTTTTGGGATACATATGGTTAGTGTTCAATTATGTTTTTCTTTTTTCTTGTTTTTTTTTTATTTAAAGAGAATGACAAGTTGGTCATAAATGACATACAACGCCAAGTTTTTCATACGTTGGAGATGTTTAGTACTATTTTTTAGGTTAGGTGCATATCCCCAACGATTTTGAAACGATGGGAACCTTTGATGCAATTATTCCAAGTTTTAATTGGCGATTTTTTTTGCAGTGATTATTTATACTTTTTATAAATGGGAAAGCATGTTTCCATAAGCAATATTATTTATACTGTTTATTTTGTCCGAAATTTTTTCCCTTGTGTTCTAGAAAATGGAAATTGGTCCGATTATTAGAGTTGTGGCTACTGGAAAAGAAATAGATTAATGTGTCCCGACTTCTCTGTGGTCTAAACTATGACTCAAACCACTATCCCGATTGTGACTGTTCCGGTTAATCATGAAGAAAAAGTGGAGAAATTCAATAGATTGAATTTCAAGAGGTGACAACAAAAAATGTTGTTTTATATGACCACTTTAAATCTTGTAAGATTCTTGACTGAGGATACTTCGAAACTCTATGAGGGTAAGGGAGATATCCAAGTTGTCAGCATGGTTGAAGCTTGGAAGTATTCTGATTTCTTGTGTCGTGACTATGTCATGAATAGTTTGGCAGATTCAATATATGATGTGTATATCGTATAGTTCAATGAAAAGAGTGAAGGAATTTTGAGAATCTCTAGACCGAAAATATAAAACTGAGGATGCGGGAGCTAAGAAATTCATTGTTGGCCACTTCTTTCATTATAAAATGGTAGACTCAAAACTCGTGATCAGTCAAGTACAAAAATTTCAAGTGATCTTGTATGAGATTCATGTCGAGGGAATGAGTTTGAGTGAAACTTTTCAAGTGGTGGCTATTATTGAAAAGCTACCTCTAGCATGGAAAGATTTCAAAAATTATCTCAAACATAGGAAAAAAGAGATGAACATTGAAGAACTAATTGTTAGACTTTGCATTGAAGAATATAACATGGGTTTTAATAAGAAGATGTTCAATTCCGCTTTGGCCAAAGCAAATGTGGTAGAGCATGGTCAAAAGCTCTAAGAAGAACAAAAATAAGTTTTTCAAAGAGACTAAGATGGGACTAAAAGGAGGTGTGTCCAAGAAGAAATTTCTTGGAAAATGCTACAAATGTGACCAAGTAGGTCACAGATCTTCGGAGTGCAAGTTGCCGAAAATGAACAACAAGAAAGAAGCCAATGTGGTTCATGACATTGCACATGATGTATCCGAAATGAGCCTTGTAGAAGTTGTCATTTCTGATGTTAATCTAGTGTGTTCAAACCCGAGAGAGTGGTGGATCGATAATGGTGCTACTCGACATGTTTGCTCAGATAAAAAGATGTTTAGTTGTTTTAAGGCAACAGAGCATAGAGAGAAGCTATATATAGAAAATTCAACTATCTTTGAAATCAAAGGTCAAGGAAATGTGATTCTGAAGATGACTTCTCGAAAAGAGCTGACTCTAAACAAAGTGCTATATGTGCCAGAGATCTACCAAAACTTGGTGTCCAGATCGCTACTGAACAAGCATAGTTTTCGCATGGTATTTGAGTTAGATAAAGTGATTTGTCTAAAAGTAGAATGTTTGTCAAAAAGGGTTATGTATCTAATTGGCTTTTTATGCTCAATGTAATGGCTATTGAGCCAAAGATGAATAAAATGAATAACTCTTCTGCTTACTTGCTTGAGTATTCTAATTTGTGACATGGTAGACTATGACATGTTAATTATGATCCAATGCTTAGATTAATTAACTTGAGCTGTATACCAACATTTCATATTAATTCTAAACATAAGTGCGAGACTTGTGTTGAGACAAAACTAACAACGTCATCATTTCAAACTATTGAAAGAAATATCGAACCACTTGATCTAATTCACACTAATGTGTGTGATTTAAAATCTGTACAAATAAGGGGTGGCAACAAGTACTTCATTACTTTTGTCGATGATAGCACAAAATACTGTTATGTGTATCTACTTAAAAGTAAGGACGAAGTTATGGAGAAATTTATTCTTTATAAGAATGAAGTTGAGAATCAACTCAACAACAAAATTAAGGTATTGAGAAGTGACCAAGGTGGTGAATATGAATCACCATTTGTTGAATTATGTGCACAAAACAGAATCACACATGAAACCACAACACTTTATTTACCTCAACAAAATGGTGTTGCTGAACGAAAAAATTGTACCTTAAAAGAAATGATGAATGCAATGCTATTAAGATCTGGGTTACAACAGAACATGTGGGGAAAGCTGTATTATCAGCTAATTACCTTTTAAATAAGGTGCCCGAAAGAAAGAAGAGAAGACCTCATACGAGTTATGGAAAGGAATGAAGTCTTTCTATAAATATTCGTGAGTGTGAGGTGTCTTGCCAAAATAGCTGTATCTACACTCAAAAAAGGTGAAGATAGGTCAAAAAACTGTCGATTGCATTTTTATTGGCTATGCACATTACAATCAGTGCTTATTAGTTTCTTGTGCATGAATATAAAATCTCAGACATACACAAAAATACGATAATAGAATCAAGAAATGCTTCATTTTTTGAACATGTATTTCTGTACAGATCTAATAAAAAAGCAAGCTCCTCTAAATGGACCAAGAACAAAAAAAGATGATGAGGTTGAACCAAGATGTAGCAAAAGAGCTAGAAGTAAAAAACTTTGGGTCCAGATTTTGTCACTTATATGTTAGAAAGTAAACTTTAAAGCTTTAAAGAAGTTGTGCACTCTTCAGAATGACCTCAATAGAAAGAGGCAATTAAAAGTAAGATAGATTATATTATACAAAACCATACATGAGAGCTAGTGGATCTTCCTGGTGCAAACCACTAGGATACAAATAGATTTTCAAGAAGAAAATAAAAATAGATGGAACAATCGACAAGTATAAGGCCAGTCTTGTTATAAAAGGTTATAGACAACGAGAAGACATTGATTACTTTGATACATATTCTCCTGTAACGAGAATAACATCCATTATGATGATACTTGCAATTGCAGCTTTGCGAAATCTCGAAGTACAACAAATGGATGTAAAAACTGCCTTTTTAAATGGAGATTTAGAAAAAAATCCTACCTGAAACAATCTGAGGGTTTTCCTGCTCCAGGACAAAAAACAAAGTCTGTAAATTGGTGAAGTCGTTGTAGGGCTTGAAACAAGCACCAAAACAATGGTATGAAAGTTTGATCATGTCATGATGGAATGTGGATTTAAAATTAACGAGTGTGACAAATACGTTTATATCAAAGACACTAAAAATGGTTATGTCATTTTATATCTTTATGTTGATGACATGCTTATCGTTGGAAGCAACGATAAGATGTTTAAATCTATTAAAGACGTGTTAAATTTTTGACAAATTTAACAAAGATGATTCTGACATGGCTAGAACAACGATAGATACCAGTCATCATCTATCGAAGAACAGAGGTGAGAGTATTTTTCAAGTAGAGTACTCTAAAATTATTAGAAGTCTGATGTACTTGATAAGTTGTACAAGACTAGACATAGTCTATACAGTTAGCAAACTGAGTAAATACACAGTAATCTAGGAGCTGACCATTGAAAATGAATAATAAGAGTACTAGAGTATTTGAGATATACCCGTGATTATAGGCTGCACTATACCAGATATCCGGCAGTCATTGAAAGATATTGTGACGCTAACTGGATATTTGATATAAAAGACTCAAAGTCTACAAGTGGATTTGTGTTTATACTGGGAGGTGCAGCTATATCATGAAAATCTTCTAAACAGACAATTATAGCTAAATCTACTATAGAATCTGAGTTTATAGCATTGGACAAGTGTGATGAAGAGGATGAATGGTTATGACACTTCCTAGAGGATATTCCTAGATGGCCAAAACCTGTGCCAGCAATTTGCATACAATGTGATAGTCAATATGCAATTCGTAGGGCACAGAGTAACATGTATAATGGTAAGTCTAGATGCATACGTCGTAGACATAATACCATAAGACAACTGCTTTCAACTGGAGTTATCTCTATTGACTATGTGGAGTCAAAGAATAATATTGCGGATCCACTAACTAAAGGTTTGAATAGAGAGTCAGTTGGAAAGTCGTCAAAAATAATGAGACTTAAACCATTGGAAGAATAAGTTAATACAATGCAAACTCAACCTAGTTGATTGGAGATCCCAAGATCTAAGTTCAAATGGACAACCTAATTGTAAAAACTTAATTAGATCAATGTGGGGGTTATTTCTTGTCCATTCTTATGATGAAACAGTGATACCCATAGAGGAAATGATAAGATATAGGCTTTTAATGATTCTTATACACGGAGTAGAGTGAGCTATTCTTAATTAAGAAATTACCTATGTGAGAGAGAAGTGGGGCTGCTTCTAAGAGAATTGTGTGGGGTACAATTCTTAAAAACTCTAGCACAACCAGGCATGTGTTCACGGTCACAAACGAACATAACAATGAGAATTAAACTTTGTTAGAAAGAATTTTGTGTGAGGCATATCATTGTTTACACAAAAGGCAGAACAATTCAATGACATCGCATCTACTAGTCAGTTAGTAAAGTAATATACTTTAACGAGGAAATGTTCAAATGGTAACTCCTACCTATCCGTTGCAGGTTTTGGATATTGAACTTTATCACCAAGTCTTCCGTGTCTCGGTCAATTTCTATTCATGTGGAGAATTGTTGAAAAATTAGAGAATTGTACCATGGTTGGACATGATTTTACGTGGGACCCATTTTCTATTTGATGAAAATAAAAGTTGATTCATGTTCTCCTCTACGAGAACATCGAAATCATGTATTTACTCGCCAGGCTCAAAGATGGAGTTGGAAATGGTTGGAGGGAAAGAAAATGGTTATATCTCACGTCGAAAAAATAGGAAAATTTGGACTAGTATATATATGGCCAACCCTTTTGAAAGGTGTAATCATTTGTAGCATGAGTCTCCCTCTTGCGCGCGCCACTAAGGAGGAAAATTCACGGACCGATTAACAACTCGGGCCATTGAACTCATGTGCGAGCCCGACCTGTGTACACGAATGTCGGACCAAAATTGGCCACATAGTCAAGTTCACGTTTTGGAGTTTTTGTTTTCCGATTTAATTACAGAATTAAATTTTTGACTTTTCAACTACCTTAAACTTTCGAATTCCTAAAGGCAACTGAATGTTTATTAAATGTTACTAAATGCTGCTTTTAATTGAGGAGGAGATAAGTGATTATCTGGGAGCCTATAAATATGGTCTGAATTTCCACAATCAAACACAAAAAAATCTAGTTTTCCATTCTTTTCTTTCTATTCCAAATATCCAAGTGTCCTCTTGGTGATCATGTTCTAAGAATAGCTATAACAGTAGCTATGTTCTAATAGTAGCTCAGTTCACTGGTATAGCAGATTTCTGCTATCAGTTCTTCCGTTGTATCCTAGGAAGTAGATGCCCATTACCCTCAAGTCCCAACGGTGAGGGAGCGAATTTGTTTTAAAAAACTGGGTTTACACATGTCTCGATTTGCAATTTTGATGTTGTCTACAGTTTACTAATTCAATTTAATTCTACAATTTATTGGTTTATTTATGCTGTTGATTATATTTTCAAGTATAATTTAACTAACATTTCTCTCTTCTTAACAAAATGATTTTTATGAGATGTCAATATATATATATATATATATATATATATATATATATATATATATATATATATATATATATATATATATATATATTAGTCATGAGCATGCGATGTTGTGTTTGTAATTTTAAAATACAAATTGAATCATTTGTTAATTGCATTGCCCACTCCTACTCTAACCCCTACTCAATTGTACTTATATTTATTTATTGTATTTAGTTTGACCAGTTCTAAATATTAGTAGAGATTAAGAGTGAAGCATGATTCGATTTAAATATTATTTTTTAAAAACCAAATCGTTTAAAACGGTTTAGAAATTTTTTAAACCAAATCACGTCATTTCATTTTTCAAACTAAATGTTTTTACAGTTCAATTTGATTTCAAACTATAGTTTTAGCCACATTAAAATAATATCTTTCAAAAAATGAAATCATAAATATATTGGTTTAATATATCAATACTTATAAATTAAAAATTTATTAACATAATCGTTGAAATAATATTATATTAGTCTCAATATAAAATTAAAGCAATAAAACGATACAAAATTCAACCTTAAATCAAAATTTTCAAATTCATTGTTTGCGAAATAGAACTTTTTATTTAGTTATTACTTATCATAAATCATTATTCATCCCTAAAGAGTCTGTGGTGGCAAAATTACCCAAGAGGCCCAATTTACATAACGAGGTCCACAAGTAGGCCCAATTAACATGATGTTGCACATAAAATTATCTACATCTTACGTAAAGAGTACACTTGGCACGAAGTTGGAGGTCCGCATGGCGACCATGAACTTAATACTTAAGCATCAGCAATTTGGACATATTAGGACGCTTTGCCTGCAAAAAATAAATTCAACACTTGAAAATAATTGAATACAAAGAATGATATCTATGCAATATTGTCTTACCTTCTGAATTGGACGAGGCTTCGTAGTGCAAAATCTAACAATTCCACTACCATCATAATGCGTCATATATATACACACACAACACATCCTTGCTCGCTTGTCAAATTCATTAAATTAAATTCCTAAAATTGATGAAATTAAGAGACTTTAAAAATTGAAATGGATTATGGTTTCTAAATCAAATTATTACAAAGGTCTGAAAAATGATCTAAATACCCCCCCCCTTTGCTTATAAATACGAAGTATCCTTACCAGTTGAAGGTATGAAAGAATTCCTGTAAACATCTAAAATCATACATATACAAATATATACTTAAATATTGATTCCTAGTATATATCTGATATTTGACTTGATTGTCAGAGTGCCAACAGCCATTTCATCACCACTGTAGTAATTGGTTATCAGCAGTTTAACGTGTGCTTTAGTATGCGGTGTCAGCTGTGCAAACCTTGATGTGGAGTGTTTATGTTGGTTTCAAGTCTAGTCAAATTTTGGCGTCAACACGTGATGCCACTTTTGGCACAACTCATAAAATATCAAAAGACCCATGTAACGTTCGAGAACCAACGAGTCAACTCGGAATCTCGAAGCTCTATCACCAAACGGTCAAGCTGTGCTCTAAAGGACTTGACTAAGTCTAATATACATGTGTTATTGCCTATGAATGGTTAGATAGTCCCAAGCGAATATATTCTATCAAATCTTATTTCTAACTAACTAGAGATTTCGGTGATCACCGTCAACCTTGTGCAGACGATTGCAACCCTACTCCTATAAATATTATCGCCATCAAGCGAGACCGCGTCGGAAAAGCCTATAAAAATACACTAGTGTCAACAGGATCTTTAACAGTTCTTCTTTTGTTTCCTTTTCTTGACCTCCACAAGAATCTTTGGTAGCGCACCGTCCGAGCATATAGAAATTTACCCGTCTACAATTTGGCACCCATCGTGGGCCTTAACAATCATTCCAACGAATGAAATAGTTGCTATCTAGCTTCACCATGATAGCACAAGAATAACTAACCAAAGGGGGTTGAATTGATTTTTAAAAACTTTTTCGAAAATTAATCTCAAAATAAGTAATATAAGATATGTAGATCAATTAAGTAACAATCGTAGGCAAACTATAGATAAATAAAAGGTTAGAGAAATTACAAATGATATATTTATGGAGGTTTGATCTAAACTAATGATCTACGTCCTTCATTACCAAACTCTAAGTCATGAACAAGGCATTTTCACTATATTAATTGACTTATAATCAAAACCTTTAAATCGCTTTCGGTGACTTACAAACAAGGAGCACTGATCCTTATACAATATTGAGCTTTAAAAAGATCTCAATATGACCCAAAGGTATAAAAAATAATTTACAATAAATTTTCTCTCTTAATAAATGATAGAGTCAAATTAAGTATCAAGAGAGACTAATACTTCAATAAGTAGCAATGAATAAAAAATATCAAGTGTTAGGTAAGAAACCTTGATTAAAATAATGATTTATAAGTTTGATTCAATCAATCAAAATTTTTCAATGAAGATGTAGAAGAAGTAAAAGCAATGAAAGTTTAATAATTTTCTCAAGATAATTCTCTTTAATGCTCTTGTAAGTGTCTACATTAATTGCAAAAGAAATACAATTTATAGAGAACAATCTGTAAAAATTTCTATTAAGTCGAATGAGAGGTCGGTTGACCTACATAAATTTGGATGACTAAAAAGTAGCCGTTTGAATAATACAAAGTCAGAATTAGAACGGTCAAAATTTCAAACGTTTGGCATTTCGGTCGACTTATCTTTACACCAGTCGACCGGTTGATGAAATTAGGTCGACCGTTCGGTTGACCAGACTTTTTGGTTCGAAAAGTTTTGAAAAATCATTTTTAACTTTGATCAAAAATATTTTATGCAAGTGATATCAAATTAGTTTTTGGTACATAAAATTGTTTTTGGCTTATCATTCATTGCTAAAGATTGACGTGTTAGTACCTTTACATTTGGTCTAAAAGCTTAGTTTTTGATCTTTTTTTTTAGAAAAAAAAAATTGACTCTTGAGCTCTTGTCTTAAATGTTTGAACAAAGTGACTTTGATCTTGACCTTCTTTGAGAGATTGATTTGTAATGTTTATCTTGATCTTGATCCTTTGACAATGATGATTTATCATTAAACGCTTTGAAGATTATGATCACTTTAAACCAAATGTTAGAAAAATAAGATTACCTTGTTTGTTATGAACAAAACATTTATATTAAAGTCAACCATAGGCCAACACACCATATACCATTTTAACTATTACCATGTGTGGAACATCAAAACTCCATTTGTACAATGGTTTTGTTGACCAAGGTTTGGATGAGATAACATGCCAATATGCCAAGCGGATGGTATGCCAAGAGGTAGAGACAATGACCAAATAACGGGACGACTCAACATCGACCACCATTTATTTAGTTTCTACTCATCGATTACCGTTCATCCAATCTCCACTCATTAGTTCTCTGCTAATCAACCTACAGCTCATTTGATTTTCCATTCACTTGGTATCCACTCATCGAACTATTGCTCAGCCAGTCATTGCTTATCCGGTCTCTTTCCATCCTCACCCTACCATTTTGTTGAGCAATTCGACCGCACAATTGGCACAACTTATTTATTTGACAAAGGAAACACCCCAAAAGTTGGAGAGAGTCGTAGTAGAGAACGCAACCATGCGTGTGGAAAATCTCTTTAGTAGAAGGTAAACATCATTGGCGACTTATCCATCCATCACGTGTTCATCCCGTTTCTGAACTCCAGTAAGGTCGATACCTTCATTCGACCAAAACCAACTAGGGAATATTAGTTCAAATGTCTAATTTACGACACCACAAAACAAAGGATTAGAAAATGTGCATCGACAACCTATCGACACGAAAACTAGTTACGACGACAGCCATGGTTCAGTGTATCTCCAGAGTACCTGCACCAATCGAGAATAGCGCAGCTAGCTACTTCGTAGGCTTGAACTTTGTCAACGAGATAACCTTAGTAAAAATGCCCAATTTTTTTAGCTTTCCTACCATAAAGCTTGACAATGTGATGGCCGATCTGGGGATATCACATAGCCTAATATAGCAAAGAATGTTTACCATCGCCATTCCAAGAGACTTCCAAGAGGCTTGCAAGTGTAATGGTATGTGGCTCTAGTTTCGCTGGGAGCCGGGGGTTCTGATGGTATACAAACATTCCTAATATTTTTATTTCATATTTGCAACTAACAAATACTTTTGTTGAATAGTTTGCAAACAACAAGAAGTTGGAGAAGCAGTTTGACGATCTCGACCATCTAGTACAAAGGAAAAGCAAATCACTTAGCGAATATGTATGGTTCAAGCGTGAAAAGTTCCCATTCCTAGTTGCAACCAATAAACGACATTTTCTACTTTTCAGAAGGGGCTCCTTCCTAACACCGACCTGTATATAGAGTTGACTATGTGTGCATGCAGTATAAGGGAAGATGTCATTGTTAAGGCTTAGGCTCGGATCAAATGGTAGGAAGACGACACCAACTTCAATTTCACCAAGAACCTTTTTAGGAAAGAGCTGCGATAAAGCGCAAAGAAAGCGATTTTGCTAGTGCTTATTTACCACTAGATAGAAGAGACAATAAATGCAAAGAAACCGCCTGCACGGACCAATTGATTGCCTTCTAGTGAAGATGAATTCGACTTTCGTAAGTTCATCCTTTCTACCACACCAGTGAAATAATTACAATACTTAAGAAAATGTGCAATATAGTGAATTCGACCAGCAAGATTAAAAGCTACGGTGACTAACGCGACAAGACTATGTGGTGTGAGTTCCATGCGGACCATGGGCACCGAATAGATGATTGCATTGCATTAATGTTGGAAGTGGTAGAGCTACTAAAGCAAGGACATCTATGGAACTTCTAACAGATAAAATATGAGAACATGGCCAGACGAAAACAACCACATGTTAAGCAAAGGTCTGTTCCAATGTTTCTACCAAAGCATGATAGAACTATTAACTTCATCACCGGATAGTCAAAAGTTAGTAGAATAACTAGGTACTTAGGACGAAAACATGCACGCTGGGCAAATCACTCATGCTATAATGTGAACCAGGTACAAGAGCCAAATTCAACGCAGATCATTAGTTTTACAACTTCTGAAGCCACATAGCTACTCAACCCATATCATGATGCTCTGGTCATAACTCTCCATATTGCCCATTGTTTAATCAAATGCATCTCAGTAGACAATGGATGTAGTTGCAATATACTATTCCTAGAGACTAGAGGTGTCAATCAGGGTTAGATGAGCAGTCGGCCCACCCTCGATGAAGCTCGGTGATGGCCCGTATTAGAAAAAATCTGCGCCATGTCGACTGCGGGCAAGGTCAACCCAACCCACGAAAATTGAACACAAGTCCGGTCCAACCGTCGGCCCATCCGGGTCGAGCTTATATGGGTTGCGGTTCAACCCAGTTCAGCCCGTATGAATAAATAATTAATTTTTTTTAATTACTAAAAAAATTAGTAACTTATTGTAATTCAAAAAAAATGTTTATTTTATAGCAAAAAAATGTGTTAAATTACCAAACAAAAAATAAATAACAATGATAAATTCACATTTGCTATTTATAAAAAAAAAATGTTTTCATGGAATTTATATTTTATTTTACATTGAATTATTTCCAACTTTGTAAATTTAAATAAAATATAATTAAATCTGCATGATTGCACTTATCGGCATTTTTGTATTAATTTCTAATTTTTTTTAAAGATGCACAACCGGACTTCACGGCATTTTGCGTGAGGTCGCTTTGTAATTATGTGACAACCGCTGCGGCTGTCACTTCTTTTTTTATGGCGGAGAGCCATTTGGCTCCCTGTTATTTTTTTTAACATTATCAAAAGCGGGCGGTGGTTAAGGATTGAAACGTCGACCCGGCGGTTCAGCTTCCTTGGCCCGTGAAGCTGCCCACACAGTTCACGGACCGACCCGCGATTCGAGTTGAGACGGGTGGGTCGATGCGAGTTTCGATCGGCCCGTCTTGACACCTCTACTAGAGACCTTAAAGGCCATGGGCATTCTTGAAGAAAGCATCACACACCGAACTATCGTGCTAATCAATTTAATGTTGAACAAAAGAACACTTCGTAGGAGATTATCCTACTTTTCTAAGTAGAATGTGTTAACCTTCATACCAAAATTCTCGTATTGGACTACCCATCAACATAAAATGCCAATTGGACTACCCATCAACATAAAATGCCACGAAAATTGAACAAGTCACCGCCCATGCGCTCATTTATCGGGTCGAGCCCATATGGGCTACACAGACAACCCGATTCGGCCCAGATATATAAAAAATTAATTTTTTTTAAAAATTACTAAAAAAAATTAGTAACTTATTTTAATTAAAAAAATGTTTAAATTTATAGCAAAAAATGTGTTAAATTACTAAACAAAAATAAATAACAATGATAAATTCACATTTATTGTTTATAAAAAAATATTTACATGGAATTTATATCTTATTTTACATTGAATTATTTTCAACTTTGTAAATTTAAATCTGAATAATTATATATTTGGTCCCTATCCTTTAAAAACGTTGGGAATATACCCCTAAATTTAAAAAATAGCATCGAGACATCCTCAATGTTTGAAAAACTTGACATGGTAGGTCATTTATGATGAAATTGCCTTTCCTTTAAATAAACAAAAAAAAAAAACAAGAAAAATGAAAAATGATTGAAAAATAACTAAATTTACTAAAAAAAAAAAAAAAAAGTAACAAAGTGGCTCTCTTTTTTTTTATCAAACTTAAAAAATGAGAGGTTAATTCACCACCACCATTACTATGCAACACCACCGCCGCCACCATCTCTACCACCAACATCGCGCACACCGCCATACCGCTGCAACCACCACCACCACCACCACCACCACTTGTGTGTAGAATCGAAATATAGAAACGAAATGAAGCGATGTTGATTTTTTTCAAGACCCATCCGAGTCCGTGTTACAATCACCCAAAGTTCTAGAACACAAAGGCAATTTAGGGGTTGTTGAGCGACAACAACCTTGAACTCTCTGCATAGTAGTAGTGGTGGTAAATCTTGGTTGGGACAAGTAGTAGTGGTGGTGAATCAACCTCTCATTTTTTTGAAGTTTGATAAAAAAAAAAAAAAAAAAAAAAAAAGAGGGTCACTTTGTTACTTTTTATTTTTTGGGGTAAATTTAGTTATTTTTCAATCATTTTTTTTTTTTTTTTTTTTTCTTTTTGTTTATTTAAAGGAATGGCAATTTCGTCATAAAGGACATACCATGTCAATTTTTTCAAACGTTGGGATGTCTGGTATTATTTTTTTAAGGTTAGAGGCATATCCCTAATGTTTTTGAAAGGTTGGAGGGGACCAAATATGTAATTATTCCATTTAAATAAAATGCAATTAATCGCACTGACTACACTTCATCGGCATTTTTTAATTAATTTTAATTTTTTTTAAATCGCATAATTGCACTTATCGTCATTTTGACAAAGCAGCATGATGCTGCTTTGTAATTATGTGACAGCCGCTGCAGCTGTCACTTCTTTTCTTAATGGCAGAGAGTCATTTGGCTCTCTTCCATTTGTTTTTTTTAATTATCAAAATGGGCCAGCGGTTAGGGACTAAACCGCTTGGGCCGGCAGTTCAATCTCCTCGGCCCGTGAACTGCCTGCCAAGTTCACGGGCTGGCCCGTAGTTCTGAGTCGAGGCGGGTGGACTAATGTAGGTTCGGTCGGTCCGCCTGTCTTGACACTTCTACTAGAGACCTTAAAGGCCATGAGCGTTCCTGAAGAAAGCATCACGTCGAACTACTGTGCTAATCAATTTAATGTTGAACAAAAGAACCCTTCGTAGGAGTTTATCCTACCCTTCTAAGTAGAATGTGTTAACCTTCATACCAAAATTTTCGTACTAGACTACCCATCAACATAAAATGCCAACTTGGGAGACATTGGATCCATGAAATGAGAGTTGTACCATCGACATTCCATTAAGTTCTCTGTTTTCCTACCAAATCGGGGATAAGAGAGATTCTTGGTAACCAAAGAAACTTCAGAGACTGCTATCCAAATTCATTATATGCATAAATTTATGTCACTTAAACCTTATCTTGAGATGATTCCATCGTATAACTACTTATCGTGCGCATCACACATTAACTATGAAGTGATATTTACCATGCGGTAGTCAACGTGCCGCACAATTGGCCACCTAACCAAGTGTCTGATTAACCCTTGGTCCAATCATATTTGAGACAAGAATTGCATGGGCTCTTTGCCTCGAAAAGAGCAATATAACCAAAGTGTGGACAATTTTCGTTGCGAAAATTACCTAACTGCCCAAATATCTCACCCACGAGTAGGCCCAGTTAATGTGATGCCACTATTGACTCATCAATAAAATATCAAAAGACCCCACCCCACCGCACCGCACCGCACCGCACCGCACCGCACCGCACCGATCCATATTCAATAGGTCAACCTGAAATCTCCAATACTATATCATCAAGCAATCAAGCCTACGAATTGTTGGATCATCTCAATCGAATATATCCAATCCAATCTTATTTCCAACTAACTAGAGATCTTAGATCATTACCGTCAATCTCATCTGGCCGCTTACAACCTTACTCCTATAAATACCACTACCGTCCAAAGTTTAATGGACGCTCACTTACACACTCTGAATATATTATATCTTTATATTCCATATGAATTCTTTCTTTCTAAGTCATTGACTTGACCGTCAGAGAGCTTACAATCGGCACCACACCGATGTCCATTTAAAGATCTTTAACATTTTTTTTTTTTTTGGTTCTCATTTCTTAAGTTCCACATGATTGCCAGTGTGACTCACTATCTGATCATCTCAAATGTAGAAATAAGGGTCAATAAAACCGACTAGCAATTAAATTTTTTGAAGAATAAATGGAAGTATTGAACTAATAAATCATGTCTTGGGTACACAAATATAATTTTTAAATTGGGTGAACAGTTCGGTTTGGTTTCGCTTAATTTTACCCATCGAAATTTAAACTAAACATTTTCTAAACGGTTTAGTTCAGTTCAAAATTGAAACCAAACCAACAATTTGAATTTTCAGTTTTGTGATTTAACAATTGTTTTGTCTACCCCTACTAGAGATATGTTCGCTTCATTACCTCTTGTTTTGGATCAATGAATACATAATTCACTGCTAGATTCTCATTTGTCAGAGGTTACTTTGATTCTGCATTAATCTAAGATCATATGTAAAACTAAGTAATTATATTTCTAAATTTAATCAAAAAAATAAATTATTTATTCTTTTTTTTTCCTTTCTTTTTGGTTAGGTAATAAAATTTTTTATCATGAAAATTATATTTACTATCCTCCATCTATTGTGAACACTTCAAACTCTTTTCAAAATCACAAACAAGTCTCTAACTTTCAATTTTCTAATAAATAAATCTCCAAAATTCATTGTGTCCAAAAAATAATTAAATGGTCAAGCGGTCCCCTAAAAATAAAGACAATTGAAACAATTAATATTTATAAATATTCTCAAATATGCAGGAAATAAAAGAGTGAGAATCACCCATTTGTAAGTGCGAGATGGCTCTTTAACAAGAAACAAACAAACAATAGAGGGACCCAATCACGTGGAGTTGGAGACTGGCTAAGCATAAAATGGCGACGTGTCAAAAAGCTTGGCTGTGTTTTGATTGAACCACGTGGGTGGGTGATGCTGCGTATTTATTCGCCACGTCTCACACGTGCCTAGTTTCAACAGGAGGGGCGGCGGGTATTTCATTTTCTTTGCCTTTTCCTTAAGTCAAGATTAATGATGCCCTAAAGATTCTCAGTTTTCCTAATCACCATTATAACTTATAAGTAACCTTAAGACTTAAGAGATTAAGGACTGTGCTATAATTTGGACAAAATCATTTATATAAGGGTATGAATAGTAGATATTTTTATAGATTATAAGTAGTAGATCTTATAAAATATATAGATAAAAAATAAACAAAAATTGTGAATCATACGAAATATGTAGATAAAAATAATATTTAACTAACTTATAAATATTTATAAACACACACAACTATACTCTAAATAGCACATTTCACTCTTGCTCGTAGTAACAATCCTGTTACTATTTTTTTTTTTACAATTTTTTTTCTTAATTTTCTATTAATAAGTACAACTAATTAACATTACATATTATATAATTTAACTACATGCTTAGAACTTGTTCGGCTGCCTTTTTTTAGTCTCCAAAAATCCATTTTGTAATTAATGTGGTGGACCACGGACTAAAAAGTTCTTACACACATTTTGCAATATGACAAAATAGCCCTCTGTCATTGAAATGTCATCTAAAAGCTAAAAAGATATTTTGGTCATTTCATTTCAAATTGTGTTGAAAAATCAAAAATTCATACTAAAAATAAATTTTTTTGGTGACAATCCCTACCGAACTTGCTCTTAGTAAACATTTTTACAAAAGACTAAATATTGAAATAAATAAGATTTTAGCTTTTACATTTATTTCTTAAAAGTCTCATATTGAGACAAAAAAAAAATGACACTACACCGTCTCCATAAAAATATGCTTAGTTTTTTTATTCATTCGTCCCAAATTATAGTCTATTTTTCTTATTGATAGTATAGTTAATTTCTTAGTTTTCTAGTATGTCCATATTTAGGACTTGTTCGTTATATATTTTTTTCTTTCAAAAAATGAATTTTTTTCCCATATTTTTGACTTTTCAAACTTTTTTCTTTGTGTAAAAATTTGAAAAGTAAAAAAAACTAGGCAAAAAATAGATTTTTGAGAAAAAATGAGAATCGAACAAGTTTTTAATGTGCATTGTTATCAACAAATATCAACTTCAAATATGTTAATATAGAAATATATTAAGAAAAACGTAAGTAAAATTTATTGATCCAACTATAATAATTAAGGATCCGTTCTCTTTGTTATTTACTATACTATTTTTGGAAATATATTTTCGAAAACAAATTTAAATTTATAATACAACTCAAAACACATTTTCGACATTTTGAGTGTTTTGAGTGAAAGCACTCAAAACAAGGAAAAAATTTATTTAAATAAAAATTTCAAAAAAAAAAAAAAATAAAAATTCTAAAAAATAAAAAATTAAAAAATTATTAAAAAAAACTAAATTCTATAAAATGAAAATTTTAAAATACTAAAACAATAATTCAAGCCCTTATAGCTTATTCAAATGAAAAAATTAAAAATTATTTAAATGAAAATATATTAAAATTTTCATTCCACGACATTAATTTTTTTTGTAACAAAAAAAATATTGTAAGATCCAATAACTTTAAAATGTATATATTACTTGATAATATATTAGCATAAAAATTGTTCTATTTTACTGAATAATCAAATTTATTGAATAAAATATTATAAAACAAATTTTTAAAATTTCAAACAAAATGTGTTTTCCATTGTTTTATTTTTAGAAATAGTATTTTAGAATGACAAACTAAACATATTTTTAACAATTTTAAAATCGATTATAAAAACAGAATACTGAAAGTGAATTCAAAACTCAAAATTAAAAATTAAAATGTAAAGAGAACATATCCTAAGTTTTCTTAATTTTTGAAAAAATAAAAGTAAATTTATTTTTTTTGAGACGGAAGGAATATAGCTATTTTGCACTTAGTATAACAAAAACAAGCCGCATTGAATATCATTATTGTCTCAAATGCTGATTCTCTTTTATCGAGTTACTAACAAAGAAATGAAAAAATAGAAAGTATATTAGATAAAATTGAGAATTTGAGATAAGATATTTTTTAATCGAAAGATACCACTAAAGTTAAAAAGTAAATATCATAGAATGATTATTAAAGTAAAACAAAAAAATATATATATCACTTAAATAGTTAAATGACGGGTAAAAATGTAATTGGACCAACCTAGAGAAGTCAAATTAATTAATGATTTCTAATAATTACCTTTGATTTGCCCACGTCATAGTTGTAAAAGAAATTTTACTATGGAAAAATTAATACAACCACACATTAATTCTTTCATAATGGGAACTAAAAGTTAGGGGTGAGCAAAAAAATAAAACCGACTAATCGAATTAATTCTTTAAAAAAATTTTTTTTGGTTCTTGACCGTGAAAACCCGAATGCCCAGTCGTTGGTCGATTCGGGCCCATTTTCAATTTTTTTTTTCGGTTTAGATTTCTATAATGTCCTGGGCCCAAACCCACCCAACCCGACCCACGCCCACCCCTACACGTTGATATTAGATATAATATCCTGAGATACTTTTTAAGTGGATATTGAATAAGTATTTGATTTTAATATCAAATATTTTTTATTTGTCTAATGTCTACTTAACAAATTGATGATAAATGATTTTTCTCCTCCTCTAAGCACGATGCGGCGGCAAGTGGTGGAGAGATCGTAAAAAGGTGACGGGCTTTTTTTTCCCCGTGTCCACTCCGGCGTGATAATCAGTATATGATTACAGTATTTGTGCTAAATAGCAATATAGAGTGTATAAGAATTGTGTATCTTCTTTTTACCTGAGGGGTTGGCCTCTATTTATAGGGATGGCCTGTAGTTATTGATAATGGGTGTCCCTTCATCTTCCTCATTTGATAAGGGTATCCTTTCATCTTCCTCGTTTAATAACGGGTGTCCTTTCATCTCCCTCATTATTATGAGTTAATGAGAGATGTTTCGTATTCCCGATAACTGGTGGTAACTGTCGTTCCATGGGTCGCTTGCCTAACTAACCTGACGACAATGAGGTTGTTGCAGTCTATCTGTCAGAAGCGTACTCATGAGACCAACAAGGCGGGCAAACTGGTGAGGCAGATGAATCGTTGAGGCGGGCGTGCCACCATAACCAAATAACATACAGTAATTGTTATTTATTTATATCATCACAAATGTCTGATAGACATTATATCTAATGACCACAATAGACATTAGATTATTTCTCATTCTTTCATATACTTCAAACTCTCAAGTTCATTAAGAACCTACATATTAGGAAAAAAAAAATATTTAGGGCTTGTTCGGTAGAGTTTTTTTTTGGGAAAAAATAGATTTTTTTGTTACTTTTTGACTTTTCAAATTTTTTTGTAGTGTAAAATAGATTGAAAATCAAAAATATTAGACAAAAAAATAGATTTTTTTTTTGGGAGAAAATGGCAGCCGAACAAGCACTTAGTATGTAATGATCAAGACTATAAATAATTACCGAATCTCACTCCCAACATAGCCCACAATTATTTCACAAATTGGAAAAAGATAAAGGTTGGTTATATTCACACAATATTTTATTACAAATACATCATATTTTAATTGTATAAAAGTTCTTAACTTTTATTTATTATCATATTTATGTTCTTGACTCTTTTTTTCCTTCATATTCTTATATTTAACATTATATTAATTAACACATTTTGTTCCTAGCTATTAACGATTTTTTTTTAAAAATTTTATTAGTATACACTAAAACGAGGGACAAATATTTAATTGAAATTTTGTATTTATTTATTTATTTGCTTATTTAAAAATATGAGGAAAAAATAAGTCTTTTTATTCTTTTTTTAATGAAATTTTTGAACGGAACTGTTATTAGAGATAATATGTGCTAATTAATTTAATGTTGATGATAAGAATGAGATGAAAAAAATATTATGGACATAAATGTAATAATAAGTAAAAGTTATAAACATTTTATGTAATTTAAATGAAGTGTACTTATAGAAATATGTGGTGTAAATATATTTAGCTTAAGATAAAATGCTAACAAGGTTTCTTTAAATAGGAACACAAAAGGAGGTAGTTTTAGACACTTCCAATGTAAGATTCTAAACCATTCCATTACAAGTAGAAAAATAAAAACAAATTGTATCCTATGACAAATTTGAAAAAAAAAAAAAAAAAATTTTGACCAAATTTAAAATAAGTGATTTTCGAGTGATTTATATACAATTTCTCCAAAATTGTTTTATGTCTCCAATAGTATTTTCCTCCTTAGGTCACCAATGAAACAAGTCACTGAGCAGTACTCATGGACTAAGCCCTTTAGTCCACAGGTTTTGTGGTAATTCCATCATTTAAACTGTCAAATTGTTACTTATATTATTCTAACGGTATTTAATTTTTAGTTATTTATTGACCAGATAATTTATTTCTATGTTTAGTTTAGTTGGAGATTTGTTTAGATTAATTTTAGAATGTACTTATTTAGAAGAGTAAGAGCATATCCAATGCACCCTGTCTTTTATTTTTTAGATGTACCACATAAACATATATAGACGGAGTTATAAAAAACCAACTCCAATACATGCTGACAAGGATTCCATTTATCTGATGTGGCACATTAAAATATAGTATATAGATGGACTTTAGACGGAGTGAGTCAGCAAATTTAATTTTAGATAGAGTGTATTAGAGATGAATTTTAATTTGACCGTCTATTCTATAGACGTAGTGCTCACATGGATTGGAAGTCCATCTATTTTACTTGCAACATAGACTGCAATAGACGGAGTGCATTGGAGATGCTCTAAGTTATGGCTTCTTATTTTTCTTTAAAATCTATGATTAGAGTTCAAAATATTGAATTTAAAGTTTTTATTTTTATTTTTTTCGATCCAATTTGATATTCTTTGAAATCAACGAATTTGTTTATCAAGATCAATTCTCGGTATTCATGTGTGAAACAACGAGTTTTGATTGTTAAGTATCCGATATTCTTGTGAAGAATTAATAGAAATTTAATTATGTTCCTCGTTATCATTAACTGTATCACTTTCATTTAGTATTGATGACTATTTTTTAGATTACGAATTATAAATCATATATTATGCATATAATCTATTGATGTGCATAATTAACAATTGCATAACTAAAGTGTTTAATATTTGCTCAACACTTAATTGGATAATGAAAAGATAATGATATTATGGAATGTAAAAATAAATCGAACACATTTATTTTCTTACTTTAACAGTATAACAATGTCAAAATATCATAAAAAAATAAAACTGGTTTAAGGCAATCTTCTTAATAATCATATTAGAGCATTCTAATGCACTCGTCTATTTATTTTTTAGACGTACCACATAAGTACATATAGACGGAGTTATAAAAAACCTTCTCCAATACATACTGACGAGGACTCCGTCTAGTGATTTGGCACACCAAAAATAGACTTCGTCTAAATTTAGATGCACTTCTAGACAGAGTGATTGAGTAAATTTAAATCAATCTCAACATTTTATTAAAAAGAAAAAGTCAGACAAGAGAAATATAAATTGAAGACCTGCCAATTTTAAAAAAAATTAATGTCACATAAGCGGTAATATTAATTTTAGATGGAACCCATTGAAAACGAATTTATAATTTGACCGTCTATTCAATAGACGTAGTACCATATGGACTGAAAGTCCGTCTATTTTACCTGCCACATAAATTACAATAGACGAAGTGTATTGGAGATGCTCTTATAATCTTCATACTTACTAATACCTCAAGTTCAATATGCATTCGGTGAAAATGGAATTTAATTTAGATCCTCTTATTTTAAAAATTATAGAAACATTTCCAATCACCATAAAATTTTCATTTTACCGTTCTCTTATGTTAAATATAAAATTATATTTTCTTTTCTTATTTTTCTTTTGCTTAATTTTAATTTTAAAAAAATGTTTTTAGTTTAAAGGAAATGAATTTTTTATCTTTTTAGTACGAAGATAATATTTTGTGAAAATTGAGTTCTCATTTAAAAATAAATAAATAAAAATTGATCTAAAGTATTTAGTACAAAAAGGAACTAAAAAGAAATCTAAACTTTAAATCTTTGACGCCAAATTTGTTGCATCTTTGATTTTACGATAATATTACTTGAATTTCCTAAACTAGTATAGTATAAATGTTACAAGTATAAAGAAATAAAAATTTGAGAAAATATTACCAAATGAAGCAATATAAAATATTTGGTAAAATATTAATTAGTTTTTAATAAAATATTATTTTACCAGTTAAATCATATTTTACAATTTTTTAATTATTATAACAACATTTTTAATAGTATTTCTTTAACAAAACTAATGATCTCGTCGAACTCAAAAGAACAAAAAAAATTATCTTTAAACATAAGAATAGAGAAAGGAAAATATACTTTTAAATAAAAGATTAATTACACTCACAATCTCTATTCAATATCATCTACATTCATTTTTATTCGCAGATATCGCTCTCATCCTTTTATTAATACTCACATATGGTTTCCATTCACATAAACCATCCAAAATTGTCGTTAATTGGTGAGGTGTGATGTTTTTAACTTTTAAAACACGAGGGCATTTTAGTCGAGCCATATGAAACAATTTCTTACTATCCCTCTTTTTTCATGTAATTGAATAAAAATTTTATATTATTAGGTCCAAGTTTAGATTTGTTAATTCATCTCTCATCAGTCTTTTCTCTTCTACTGTGTTCATATTTCTTCTCTCATCTACTTTTTTCTCTATCATGTGTTGAGCCATTAAAACAAAGATATGGAAGTTAGAAATTGTAGATGTGGCAATCTTATGGATCTGAAGACTTTTGAACTGATGCGAACCTATGAAGAAGATTCTTTGTTTGTGACCAAAAGGTATCCTTTAGCATAAATGGCTGATTGTTTAGTCCAATCCCTAAAGTTAATGTCTCTTCTTGTAGAGATATCGATATCAATGTTTTGTTGTGGTATGACCCATCCATTTGTGACCGACTGGTCAAATAAAGTAATTCCCGATTTGTTGAGGTCAACGTGAAGATTGGGACCAGAAAATTTTACTTTGCAATGAGAGAATAGAATATTGACAGCATAGAACAGTAGACTAGAAGATGATAATACAAGATTTCATTATGAGAACAGACACTACAAGCTCCAAATAGAAGACTAGAATCAGAGAATGGAATATTACATGCTGAGAACTATAAACTAGAAGTACACAAGGGCGACATCCGAGCACAAAAACAAACACCAGAAGCAACTAGGGCAATCGAACTTGGATTATTTTTACTATAATTTTGTTGGTTGTATCCCGATTAATGGTGTATTAGATTACATGTATGTAGTAAATGGAAATTTTGTTGGTATTAATAATGTTATGTTCTAATTTTGAATGGAATGAATTTAATGAAGTTACGGTGATGTTATTGTCCAATCTTCAATGGAATAAATGTATGAAATGTAGTATTAACATTTTGTAGTTGTTTTCACATTTTGGGGACCTACGATGTGACTTTATATAAAGGATGAGGATGGTTACTGCGAATTTAGTTAAAGAATGGGGACCTACGTTGTCCTTCGCCTACTTCTTCATCATGTCGAACATCAGCTTCTTCATTAAGTTGTTCACCATATCCTCCTACTCCACTTTGTTCATTCTGTTCTACAACATCTTTTCTAAATTCACCTCCGTCATTCTATTGGTCACCACGTTGTCTAACCTCACGTTCTTCATTTAGGTGACCATCAACTTACACCATGATCATCAAACCCTACATTCCAGTCAAATAGACCTTCAAACTGAATCTCAAAGTCCTAATTACTAGTTAATATCTCTTCCCACTAGAGTGACAAATAGGTCGAGCTACTCGTGGGCTCGTAGTCTCCGCCCATAATGAGACCGGGGTCGTCGTGGGACGAGCCCAAAAAATGGCCAAGTCGGCTCGTGGGCTGACCCAACGAACCACTCGTAAAAAGACTCGTGGTTCAACATCCAACGGTCACAAAAAAGTGAACATTTGATGTTGATTTTATTTTATTTTTCAATTTCAGAATTTTATCCTATAAATACCTCTTTCTAAACTTATTTTTTTTACACCTCAATCTCTTAATCTATTATATACTCAAATTCAACAATAATTTTTAAATATGAATATATCTCAATATTTGTTTATAATTTATCTCCAATCTCATTATCTCAATATTAGTCTATATTTCTAATTTTCTATTTCTTCTACTATATTTCTAATTTTCTATTACATCATCTACTCTTCTCTATATAATTTATTCAAAATAGCTTACAATTGAAGTGATGATAATTTAAGTGGTCTTAATGACATTCCAATTCTTCACGATATTGTTGATGAGTATAGTAGCACTAATCCAATTGATTTGGATGACATTTGAAAAGATGTTGTCACACATACAAATACAACAACCGTTTCTAGCACTAAACAAAAAGCCAAAAAAACAAAAGGTTAGGTGCTGGCAGAATTTTAAGTTGGTGCCCATTGGTAAACTAATAGACGGAGTCCCTAAGCACAAAACATAGTGTAAACACTAAAAAAAAAAAAAGTTAGCATGGGAAAGGGGAATAGGAACTACCCATCTAAACGAGAACTTCAAAAATTGTGTGTTCAAATACAGAGTGTTGGAATCAGATCAGGCACAACTCTAGTTTGAATCTTCCGGAGCCGACTCCAGTGGTACTCCCGATCTAAACAATTGAGAATATTCACAAGACAGCATGCGCTACGAAAAAATGCCGCAATGGTGGTAAGTGCCGAGTTTCTATTGCACTTGGTGAAAAATCTTTATTCATCGAATTTCATACAAAAATATCTCCAACCAAGGTATGTATTTGTTGTTAGAAATACTCTTCGAAAAAACACTATTGTTTTATTTAATAAAAGAAGAAGAAGCTATTATAAGCAATATTAATAATTACAACGGTGTTTTATCTTTCATTTCGGACTTATGGACTGGTAATAATAAAAAAGGATATATGGCTGCAACTATACACTATATTGATAAACATTGAATAATGCATAAAAAGTAATAGTGTTTAGAACAATTGATTATCTTCATAATGAAGTTAATATTTTTCATGTTTTACAGAATAGTTTATGTGATTTTAATTGTGAAACAAAGATTCATAGTTTTACTTTTGACAATACTGGCCCCAACAATATAGTAATTAAAAAATTAACTAAACATTTTCATAGAGAATTTGATAGTATTTTATTTTCACATTCGTTGTATATGTTATATTTTTAATTTAATTGTGAAAGATGGGTTAAAATTCATAGATGTTAAAATTCATAGTTAAAACTCACTAGGCACCAATAAGGCTGGGCAAAAACCGACTCAAACCGTTCAACCCGATCGACCTGAGCGGTTTTGGTCGGTTTTGAGTTTAATTAGGTTGAGTTCGGGTTCAGGATTCAAAAATAACGTCGGGTCGGGTCGGGTCGGGTCGGGTCGGGTCGGGTTGTGGGTTGAATCAGAAAACCCGACCCAATCTAATTAATTAATTTTTTTTGGTTGAACGCTGCCCTAAACTAAAATGGACAGGTAATGCGTAAAGCCCATTTGCAAAATGCAGCCAAACACCAGCCCTCCACTCTCCTCCTCTCTTCCAAGTTTCCAACAGAAAAACACAGCCGCCAGCCCTCCACTCTCCTCTCCAACAGAAAACGCAACCGCTACAAACTGTGATTCACCTCTCCAATCGCCAGTCACTACGAATCGCTGCTTACTTCTTGTTTTCGCTAGATATGTTGTTGCAATAATTATGCCCAGCTTCTTTATTAAGACTTTGGAAATGATCTACACGAGAGACAAAAAATCCTCATGTTCTTTTCTTTCTTCTTTGTCCTTTTATGTTGGTAATGTATTTATAGCTTTATCTTTCGGATGTATTTATTTGTGACGCTAATTCTTACCCCGCTTGCTTTTTATGCAGTTTGTGTTTCTCTTTGTTCCATGGTATCTTTTGGAGAAGCTTTGTAATGGAAGTCTCACAGATCCAATTCAATTTCGGATATTCTTCTCTAATGTACTTTGTGCCTTAGCTTTAAATTTCTCAATTTTTTAGTAATTGGTAGAACTAGTGCAATGATAATTCGAGTCATTTGGCGCCCTAAAAGACCGGATGCTCATTGCCCCTCAACCATTGTTTTTCCAAAATCAACAATCACCTAGCTAAATATCATTGGATATGCAATTGGTACCCTTTATTTTTTCAATTTGAATTTGGGGTAATTAGCACAAAACGTCCCTACCTATTGAAGTAATTGTGTAAAACGTCCATACCTTCTAAATTATGGCAATTCCATCCTCACCTACTGGATTTCTTGCGCAAAAGGTCATTCCGTCCAAAAAACGGCCATTAACTCACCAAAATAGCACGAGTCGTAATACATTGTAAGGGTAAATTAGTCCAACCACTTTTTTCACTTATATATATATATATATATATATATATATAGAGAGAGAGAGAGAGAGAGAGAGAGAGAGAGAGAGAGAGAGAGAGATCATTATGCACAAATGTGGGGAGAAAGTTGAAAAAGAAGAAGAATAAAGTGAATGGAGAGAAAACTATGCACCTCTTGTAGTGATGTGGGTACTCAAAAGTGTAGAACCAGTTGTGGGATTGATGTACTGCTGTGCATCGTTCATTTTGATGTGTAATTGATGTTGCAGAAAACATCTCTACCTTTGTATATAAATGAGCATAATGTCCATACCTTTTGGATTAACATGTATAAATCGTTCTTATTTTTCATTTTTTAATGTGCATAACGGCCCTACCTATATTAAAATTTGTGGAGAATATCATCACCTAATTGTATTATCGATTGTCAATGTCCTTATTCACTACAACATACTAGAAATTCAAAAAATAGCACTATTCCTCCTTCGTATGCCACATTGTTTGGCTTATCATAAAATTTGCCTCCATGATAGACTTCAATTGTGAAATAGTATGTATTGTCGTCTGCAGATACATAGATTTGGCCAATGAAAAACACAATCAGTTTTTGTCAACTTTAATTTTCTTTATTTTTGTCAAAACTATTGAAGAAATCTCCTCCACCGCAAAGAGATTGAAGCTCTTCATCATTCCAGAACAGATCTTGTTTCATTAACAGCACCGAAAAAATAGAAAAAGATTTGGCATTAAAATGATTATTTTTGTTCAAAATTATTTCACTTTTGTCTTCTTCTTCAACTTCTTCTCATTTTTCTTTTTCTTCTTCTTCACATTAAAGAGCATCAAACAAAGAAGAATCTGAATCCATATTTTGCTCTATATCCATCTTCAACTTCAAAACAAAAGAGAAAAAAAAGAAGAAATACAAACCCTATTTTCAACTCTCTCTCTCTCTCTCTCTCTCTCTCTATATATATATATAAGAAAAAAAATGGTGGACTAATTTACCCTTACAATGCATTACGACTCGTATTGTTTTGATATATATATAAGAAAAAAAATGGTGGACTAATTTACCCTTACAATGCATTACGACTCGTACTGTTTTGGTAAGTTAACTGATTTGCTTTTTGGACGGAAGGATATTTTGCGCAAGAAATTCAATAGGTGAGGGTGAAATTGTCAAAATTTAGAAGGTATGGATGTTTTGCACAATTACTTCAATAGGTAGGGACGTTTTATGCTAATTACCTTTTGAATTTTTTTATAATTCATTTAGTCCACTAATGGCCCAAAAAACTGAAAACTGCTAGTTTTCCCAAAAACAATGAAAAATGAAAATGAAAATGAATTGAGCCGAAACCCAAACCGCCAACCCGACCCAACTCATCCGAAGTTTGATCGGGTCGGGTCGGGTCGGGTTAGATTGGGTTGGGTTGAAATCACTGTGCGGGTTAGGTTGTGTTGAATTTTTATTAAACCGATTCTTTTGAATTGGGTTGGGTTGGGCTTGGACCCAACCCAACCCAATCCACGCCTAGCCCTAGGCACAAGCTAGAAAACAAGTTTTTACTACTCTATGTGTTGAAAATAGACCTCAAGAAAAAAGTTTTTGCACTGATGTAGGCCATAGGTAGAATTCAACATATTCCATGCTTGAATCTTGTGAAGGGTACGAAGACTGCATTACTGTATATTATAACGGTCGACACTCACACATCCTAGAATATGATTTACAAACATATGATTGAGCTGCTCATGTTAGAAAAATTTTGAAAGATTTTTTCGACGCAACAAATACACGTGCAGGTGTATATTATCCAACTATTCCACTAGTTCTCAATTATTTCTATTATATTGCTAATAATTTTAATATGTATAAAGATTTTGCTATTTTTTTTCTAATATTATATATGTGATGGAGGCTAAAATTTGAAAATAGTGGGAAGAGCTGCCTATGTTATTTCCATTAGCATTCATTATGAATTTCATACTTAACTTGTAGGGTACCAAAGTAACCATAATGGCAATGTTACAAAAATTAACGTACAAAAATTCACTAACGTATGATAATTTAGAAAAAATTTATGTGAAATGTATGAGATCTATCTTGAAAATATGAGATAGGTACGTCAGACGACCCCTTGTTCCAACACATACTTCGTCATCACTTGACAATAATGACTTTTGGAGTTACCTTAGTTCAGTTAGGGGTAGTCAACATGATAGTGGTTCTTCTTCTACTTCTTCTTTTTCCTGTTCTAGTGATATGGCTTTCAGCTTCAAAGGGCCCGACCCAAGAATGTCTTGCATGCTTATCATTTTTCATTCCAACGAGCTTTCTTGGGAGGCTCCCTTATGGACATGGGAGGTAAGTCAAACCTGTCTGGTCTACCCCCGCAACCAATGTGGGGTAGTAGAGGCCAGAGGTCCACTTACTTCACTAACCTTACCCCATGCTGCTGCCTCCCCATGGTTTTAGAGCCGGCTTCAGGACTTGGCCAGCTTTAGACCTTAGGTTTGGAGTTCCATATGCCACTTATCAAAAGTTCTCTATACTTTTTCACTACTTGTATAGGCTTGACGGAGTTATGCTGTTTGGAGGAATTTATTTGAGCTTTAAGTTAGCTAAACGGGCTGATGACCCTTTATAAAGCGGAGTTAGACTAATCAATATATGAACATCAAAAGAAGTCAAAGGTAAAAAAAAATGATATATTACGATGGTGGAGACAAAATGAACGTTAATACCCAATTCTTTCAACTATGGCACGTGATATACTAATATATCGATATCAAATGTAGCATCAGAGTTTGCTTTTAGTACAGATAGCAGGGTTCTGTCTGATTTTATGTCAAGATTTAAAATTGACATATTAAAAAGATTATTATGTCTGAAGGAATGGGAGGATGTCGAACTTCGGATCCAAGATAAAGTGGACATAATAATGTTTGAAGAACTTGAAGATTTGGATACATAATACTTGAATTTGTAGTAAGTATTGTTTGCGCAAATATTTGATATTTCTTTCGTCTTATTTTAACAAAAAATTGTACGTGTAACATTGTGTTCGCATACAATTTTAACTTCCCACGTTCAAAGTAGTTGGTCCCAAGCCTGAAAAAAAGAGTAGGGTGTTCAGAAAAAAATTTCATACTTTATTTTTTATTTTAAATTCTCCAAAACAATATTAGAAAAAAATCGAGCCGAGCTCGTGGGCTGCCCGGCTCAGCTTGTCAGCTCACGAGCCAACAGGTCGAACTGAGCCTCAATTATAGGAGACGAGCCAAGCTTGGCACACCCCTTTGGGCGAGTCGAGCTCGGTGGGTAATGTAACAGGCCGAGATGAGCCATCTCTGTCTCTCACTACCTTACTTATTTCGTGTACTCACTGCTATAGCCAACATCATCTTGCGATGTAACAGGAGGCTGCGAACCGAACAATGACTGACTTTCTGCAATATATATTGAACAACCCATTTCTCTTTCAACTTTAGAAATACTTTCATTGCATCCTTCCTCAACTTCTTCCACAATTGGCTCAATTGGTATCCCTAAATGTATTTTTTCCACATCAATTTCAACACTATCATCTACTTCACTAATTTCAACATGTTTCTCAAAAGTGATGCTTAAGCTTAGTGCTGTTGGTGGAATAAAATCAATGTTCTAAAAAGTTTAAAGTGTGGCTAGGCGTCGATGTCGAGTTTCAAGCTTTTTGAACCTAGGCAAGAGTGAGACAAGGGCAAAGCGAGGGCGATGCGTAAGGCGTGACTAGGTCTTCACGTTTATGCACAACCCATCGAAGGACAACTTAGGCATCCTGTACAACCCAACACATCTTTCTGACTCGTCAACCACATCAACCCGTCAGCGAAGGACAACTTAGACTTTCTGTACACATATTCTATCGGTTGAGAAAGCCCTAGAGCCTCAACAATGACGTCTAATTCAAACTTTTAAAAATGAATCAATCTCATCAATGAAAACAACCTTGCCATGGGGATAGAACACATTCCGCATCCTCTCAAAGAAATTCTACCATGAAAGCATTTCATAGTGAGCAAGTCGATTCATCTTCTGCATTTCAAAAAAAAAAACGACTTTTAAGGATTGAATAATTACAATGGGGGTAATCTTCTTCCAAAATGAAAAATTCAACTGTAACAAACCCGAATTTCAAACACTTACTGTACTTTAGATTACTATCTGGCCTCTCTACGAAATTGAATTTTTGGGTTATTAGAAATCAAACTAACAACAAATAAGTTTGAAGGAAAGATTTTTCAACATACACCACAGGCGAAGAATTTGGAATTTCGTCAATAGAGATTAGGAGCAGATGTGAACAGTCGCCTAAATAATTTCACACGCAGCGTCTAACAGTTTAAAAGTGGAAATAAATTGTTATATGTTGCTTGACCAAAATGTCCTCGTGTTTAAAAGTAAAAACACTACAGACGGCGATTTTGGACGGTTTCTGTGAGTGTGGACCATATATGAGAATTAATGAAAGGATGATGACGATATATGCGAATAAAATTGAAAGATGATAATATTGTTATAAAGCTAAAAGAATAGAGACTATACGTATAATTAACCCTTAAATATAATGTAAAAAAAAATTCAAAACAATATAAAGTAAATGATAATATGAGGAATATATATTTGTTTTTTGCTGTTAAAAAAGTATGTTACAAAAAATAATCTTAATAGAATTTTTTTTTTTAATTTAGAGTTTTTTTTTTTTTTTTTTTTTTAATGTTGGTACTGAATGAAGGACACGTCATACGTACGCACGTGGTCTACTTATAATGGGGCAGTCCCTGAAATTCAAGTGAAACGCTAAAGCAAAGTCTAAACATTGATAACGTCACTCATTGAAAAATGGGATCGAACAAATTACCTCAATTTTCAACGAGGCAACAACTATTTCTCAATGAATGTCATAAACTGTCATTAAAAAATTGACACGTGTCAGGTGCAGTGAACCTTGTTCTTACACTATCATAAGCATTATCTAAAAAATAAGTTAATGAAAAGAGATTATTTGAATAATGTTTATAAGTTAAAATATATGTACATACCCGTTATAGTTGGCAGTGTTCTCTTGTGGCAGGATAAAACAACCCATCTGTTGATGTGTCAACAAGTGGATTGTTCACTTTGAGACAATTAATTTACAAAACATCCCACTTGCTGACACATCAACATGTGAGTTGTTTTATTCTACTCCTTAAGAGACAGGAAAACACTGCCCTAGTTGGCAAATCTACATTAGTTAAATAAATAGAAAATTGAATCACTAATATAGATACTCAATCTATTACTTATAGATTTGATCTCCTACCAATTTATAATGTTCACACTGAGGTGACATCACATAACTGGTAAAAATAATGAGTATGAGATCATAAATTATCAATCATGTGATATCGCCTTAACTTAGACATTATAAGTAGACATTATAAATAGATAGAAGATCAATCCTCCTATTACCTAATAACAAGTTGGTACAAGTAACTTTTATTATTATTGCATAATTCGTCTCTAATGACGAATTATATCTTCTTCAAATTGTCACATCAATTTAATGTAAACATATTTGCTTCCAATTTATAAATTCTGACTCAAGTTGTAATTCAAAACTTAGTGCATGGCTAGGCTAAGTTAAAATTAAGCAAACTTTGTCTTTTTGAAAAGTAAAGAAGATCATACTTTTAAAATAGCAAATTTTTGTACAAAAAATTCAAAAAGAAAAGCAACTTTTAAACTAAAGCCTATCATGTTTGGATGAAAAAAATTACTTAAAGGTTTATTTTAAAGCTTTAAACATGTTTTGCTAGGTTTATAATTTACGTATAAGTAAACTTACTTTTATTTTAGCCTTAGCCAAACATGTTCTTTAATTTTAATAAAATTAGACATACGAGAACTACTTAATACAAATCTGAACAATTTTCATATTTGAGATTAATTGGGTAACTGTGTAATGAAAGCTACAGAACTGGTTTATATATATAGACTTTTTAAACAAATTTTGATAAAAAAAAATTGATGAAATATGTAATCGAAAAGTTACAAAAAGTTGTGAGCTCTATGAAATGTGTTGTTAAAATTAACGGTTGAATTTTGACCATAATTTTTAGCAAATTTTAATATGGACCAAACATACTAGAGTGTCTGGTGGAATTAGTGGTAAAACTAAAATTCTTTTTCGACATATTTACATTTTTATGTAACTTGTATTTCATATTAAATAAATAAACAATAGGTAAGAAATTTTAATTATTGAATATAGTGTTCATCATTTTAGGACCCAACTAGTATCTGTTGATGTCGGAATCAGAAGCGTCCACGTGTCAACAGATCTCCGGTCTCTCCCCGCCTTGACAGTATGTTACTCAAGACACTCGAACGACCGTTAGGCACCAAGATCACCGAGAAAAAAGAGTCCGGCGATCGTTGGTACCCCGACGATCTAATCAACTGCCGGTATATAGGAATAATACACGGGAGGAAGTAAGTAATTGAGTGTGGGAGAGACAAGCAGGCAGCAGTTTGAGTAGAGTTTATGATGGGATTCAAGTGTAAAAAGAGCGTTCCTTGGAACAACTGGAGACGTCGTATTTATAGCGCAAGAGTCCTGATTGATTTAGGTAACAAATCAATCAAATACCCAATCGGATCCTCCTTCCTTATGGGATAGGGATCATTCTTTGTCAAGGCAATCTCCAAGATTACCTTCCTTATCTGAGCTTATCACGTTGCATGATTTTAGGAGATTATGATTCGGTTTCCTTGTGAGGATCCGTGCGCCAAACCAACGCAATCTTTCTTTAATTACTTCTCTGGTCATTCCGACTTATCGTCTTGTCTGCGCTAGTTATAATTGATCTGGTTCTGGCGCGAGGCCCTATGTCGCCCGTGAGTGTCGAGGCCCTCTCCGGCCCCCATGAAATTTTGGCCTGCTGTAAGGCTAAGGCGTTCGATGGGCATCCGAGGCCCTTTTCAGAATTTGCGAGGCCCTCGCCAGGCCTAGATGGGGCTCTTGATGGGCCTAGATGGGGCCCTTGCTGACGTGGAGGCCATATCAGAATCGTGTGGTAACAATAGTCTTCCAAGTCCAAGCCTATTATTCATAATAGGCGTGAGACTTTTGAGAGTAAAAAGAATAATTTTGGGCGAAGAAAATTTGGTCTCCATGGGTTCCGCGGAATGTGGTCCTCGTGCGTTTATCTATAAGACTTCAACTTACCCAGTATAGTCCCCCAAGTCCGAAGCTGAACATTCATGACGGGTGAGGGCTTGAGGGGCCGACCTTTGGTGACGTGTCCACGGTTGGTATGGTTACGTCAATCAAGGGCGTTGTCAATGCGGCTAGGCAATCATGAGTGAGAGGGTGTATGCAATTAATGCAGTTGCGCGTGGAGCGCGTGCGTTCTCGTTTCACTAAACGTTTGGGGTTTCGCTTTCCTGCCTGTTGCTCAATTTAAAACACGCGTCCACTGTTTGCAGGTTCAAATGTGACACTTGGGATTTGGACGGTGGAGATTGGAATGCATCAATATAAAACCAGGCATCCCCCCTACACTACAACTTCTTATTGTGTTTGTGCTCATTGTGAATACTCTACCGATAAGCGAGAAACTCCAAGTGGGTGCGTCGTTCTAATCACATTTCCGAGGTAAGCGTGTTGAAAGTTCTTTGTGATTTGTTTTCGTTGTTTCTTGTCGTGGTTATTGCTCGACTCCATAGCTTGGGGATTATACCCTGTAGGCGTAATGTCGTCCTGAAATGACGATTCACAGAATCCATCGGATGCCCCGACAAACCCTAGTATTATTGGGAGTGAGTCACCATCGGTCGCCACATCATCTTCATCTTCCGAGGTTGTAGGGGGAGTAAACCCGAGCCTCCCGTCGTGTGCCCGTCGATTTCGTCTACGAGTGGGAGGGGGGCTTGTCCATCCGCATCGACGAAAGAGCGGGCCGAGAAAAGGGGACTGACTTTGGGGTACCGAAATGGGGATCACTTGATAAGAGGATGCCCCGGCCGCAAGGCGCTCGACGAAGAGCTCAAGCGGTCGACCATCAAAGCATCTATGGCTCGGACCGAGGATCACCGAGGCGGAGTTGGAGGACATCTGGATGTCCTATGACATTCCTGCGTCTGTGAAACTCAGATCTCCCGGTCCAGAGGAACGCGCCGACGATCCTCCCGAAGGGTACATCGCAATTTACGAACCCGCGATGCAACAAGGCCTTCGCTTGCCCATGCATCATTTCTTCCGTGAGGTGTTGAAAGACTAAAACCTAGCCTCTTGTCAGATAACACCAAATGGCTGGGGGCAGATGGTTGCCTCATACATACTGTGGGGTATTGCTGAGGCAGGAGAGAACATTACCCCGAGGGAGTTCGAGTCTATATACCGGCCTTGTCGATCCACGGATTGGTACAACATCTCTCCTCCGCCGGGCCAGAAATGGAGAATGGCCACCGACAGCCCCAACAAAGTGCACAATTGGAAAGAGAGGTTCATCTTCGTCGGTGGGGACTGGGAATATATGTCGAGGGACCCTCGTCCCAATGTGTCCATCCCTCGTCGATTCGGGAGAACTAGATATAAATTGTGCGCGATTGTGTAGTTTCGTAATTGTTCGACTTAATATCTTGCCTGTTTTTGCAGATCGTGGTAAGCCGCCCATCCCCAAGAGGGACCGGGGAAGAGCCGAGAGTGAAGTGGAACAAAGTGCGGGACCTCGATGGCGACTGAGAGTCTCGAAACCCGTTGAAGGACGACGGCTTATTAGCTAGCATGGACCGATGTGTAAGTCCTCAAGTTTTGACACCCGGCGTCGATGTGAATAATTGCCCAAACGTGTTGTAAATTGTTGTTTGTGCTAATGACTTTCGAGTTTAAGAATATCCCTACGCTCCGTCTTGCCCGCCCCGCCAGCGGAGAGGGTTCTTCATCCAGTGCGCCGGCGAGGGAGGCGTCTGGTCCATCGCAAGAGATCCGGGATGCTATACCATCGTGGCCCGCCCACCCACCGACTTCCTATCCCATCCCGGCCAGACGTTCCTCCTCACCCACGCCCTTCGTCATCCCGTCCTTCACCCAGCCCCGTTCCACTCAAGGATAATGGAAAGAAAATTACTGAGGACACGGGTGATGCGGCCCAGTGAAAGAGGAAGGCTCCCAGTGGAAGGGTTTATGAGGGATGCCCGCAAATCGAGTCGGACTGAGGGTGCAAAGAAATCCAGCTCTTCGTCCGGGCAGGGAAGCCCCGTCCGCATTTTCCAACGCCAGGGATAACTGGAAACCTCGGCCATGGAAATGCTCCCTGCTCATCCTGTGATGATTGCAGCGAGTGTGCACAAATACTGGACCCAGAAATGGGAGAAGGCCGCCGAGGAAGCCACTGTTCGGGAGCGGCTGCAAATGGCGAAAATGAACTTGATACGGGGACTGGTTTTGACCAAAGAATTGTTCAAAGACCGGAAGGCTATGATGGCTAGTATCGCGAGGAAGAGGCCAAACCAAGAAGTCGGCCGAGGAGCCAAGGCCATGGTCCTCGAGAAGGCGCGGTGAGTCCGAAAAGGGGGTGCAGTTCAAATTTGGACTTGGTTGTGACGAAGGAGGCGGACATTAGGGACAAATATGAGATTGAGCTGAAGGCCGCCAAAGAGAGTTTGAAACAGGCCCGAGATCGAATAGTCGCCGAGGAGGCACAGAAACTGGCCGAAGATCGTACCCTGGCTGCGGAGACCGCGCTAGCCATTTCGAACAGCAAGTTAGAGATTGTCATTGCGGAAGAGGAGAAGTTGCTGTCGGATGTGAGACTGGAGTTGGAGAGAGTCCGGGCCAAATGTGCGGGTGCCGAGGCCAGGGCGGTGGAGGCATACCAAGATGCGTTCGTGGACATGCCTGAGTATCAGGACCTCGCCCACCGCCTGATGACCATTGGAGACGAACAATTGGTAGAGCGGATCGCGGAGATCCATCCAGAGTGAGACCTCTCTTTCTTTCGGCAGGCTTCCTCCGAGGCTTTGGTTCCTGAAACCGAACCTGGTGAAGTTAATGAACAAATATCTCCTCCAATCGTAGGGGAAGGCCCACAATGTGCCGACCCTTAAAGAGGCGGCGGGGCATCCGAACTTGGAATCTTGTTATCTGCTTTTGCGTATGTTCTAGAATAAATTGCCAGACTTATTTTCCTTAATTTATTCCTGTCCCGGCATTTAATGTTATGGATGATTGTGCGCGGGTGGGAGGGGGAAGATGAATGTCGCAAATCTGAGAATCATCCCCTTGGGGATTAATGGCGCAGACTTTTGGCAGAATCTGAAGAGTTGGCGTCTTTAATGTCTTGGGGAGGTAGCACAGCTGTGTGGCGTTCCAAATTCCCTGAGATATCCATATTCATTGCTTTGTGTCAAGTCCCAATGTAGCCTCTATATATAAGTTAAGAATACATTGAACGCCTCCCATTGTGCTCCTCATGCGTACGGAAATCCATTAAATTACGTAAATTAGACCCTTGCGTCCCCAAAACTTCTCGAATCGTTTGATCGGGCCTTCCGTTTCGGACGTGCTATGGAATCATGAGATGAGAAAAGCTGCGTTCAAAATACCAACCAATTGGAGAATCAACATTCAGAGGACCAAACGCCCATCCAATCAATGTTCGAGAGGACCAAACGACGCGAGGACGAGCAGGAGGGAGGTGGAGGAGAGGGAGGAGGAAAAAGGGGTTGGGCCTAGCACTTTTAACTTGACCATGCCCGAACCTGGGGGGGTTCTCGATTCGAGTGGTGGGGTGGGGGCCCTCTGCCAAAGGTGTCAACGGTATTTTTTGGGCAGTGTGGCCTAATTAGTCACCAAATCAACTCATGTTGGTTCTGGGTGACTCCCGATCTTGGTGGAATCAGATCTCCAACAACAGATGACGCTCGGGGTGACGAAGACCAGGGAATAGGCTTAGTAGTTCTAATGTCCCAGCATGTGCCGATCCAAAGAGAGGGCAGGGCAGTAGGATAATTATCATGCGTGTTTATTTTTGCCATGTATTCCGAATCATGTTGAATAAAACACGATTATTCTAAAATTCTCCTAGTTGTTTCGTCTATGTCGATTGCTTGTGGTACTTAGGCTTCGAATTTTGCCGACATTTCGGAGGGGGAGGGGGGGTTGCATCTCGCCTGGTTTCGATGGTTCACGAAGAACAATCAATTGCAGTTCTGGCGATCGCGCGATGGCGAGACATATGGACTAGGCCGTCCTCACCTGCCTCACGAGGCTACCACCCTTTATGCTATTACCATGTATTGACGTTCGCGACATTACCATGCATTGATGTTGGTGAATTTTGCAAAGCGTGCATTCCCACGCGCCTTTGACATCTTCCTAGGGTTTACTTGGCGTGCACTTACTCGATCGGCCAAGATTCTCGCGCTATATATATATGTGTTGTAGGACTTCACTTTATTCTTCTCATCTCGCCCTTCTACTTTTCTATTTAGGCTTTCATTTCTCCGGTGTCCCAAGGTTTAAGATAAGACATGGGGGTTGTGGATGACATCCCCCTTCCCCTTCAAGCACCTTCCCGCTGCGTCTAATCCTAGGGTTGCTGCTGAGCAAACGCCGGAGATAACGGTGAGTGGTCCTTCCTTTGCCCGTCCAAATGGCAGAAGGTGACACCATGAGTGCCTTCCACCCCATCCTCTGTGAGACCTGTGCCTTCGTCAGGAAGTGCCGGACAATCGAGTAAGAGAAAGACAGCGCCAATGGTGGGGAGGAGGCGGTTCGGGCCTCTCCTTCTCGTACTGCTGGCAAGTACGAGTCTATCAACATCGGGTCCCGTAGGGACGAGCTGGATCCAGCGGTGTTAGGAAAGCTTCCACCTCCGGTGGCCAAAGCAGCGATATTTGTTCATAAGTATTAGACTTCTGCCTTTGGGAAGGCGGCCACAAATGCAGAATTGTCGGAGTTCTTTGAGACTCTGCAGCGATCGGATGTACAAATTGTTGGAGATGAAGATTGACGAATTGTGCCATCTTGCTGGGGAAGACGAGGATGTTGAGGCATTGCGCGTAGAAAACAAAGACCTTCGAAAAAAACTCGCATTCTTCGAAGATGCCAGGGCTCGCGCAACGTACGATATCGAGAAAGCTAGGACGATCCAAATGGCATGTGTCGAAGCCCAAAAAACAGTAGAGTCGCAACTGAAGTCTTGTCAGGACATGGTTTATGCCAAAGACAAGGAATTGAACAAAGCACTGACCGAGCTGTCGAAGGCCCAGGGTCTTCTGGCCAAACTCGAGGCCTCTGGCCACGTGAATCCAGTGGTTATCGACTGAGATTTAAGGATTCTCTCTGTTCTAGTTTTTACTTGTTGCTGTTTCGACTTGTAAATGTAGGCCATTGAATACGCCTCATTTTTTTTTATTTGATTACATATGCGTTGAATGTTTACAAAGCGTTGCCGAATACGCGTTGAATGTTTATCTAGCGAGTTGAAAGAGTTGGCCGCGAACCACACTCTCTCGCTACCGAATTCCTTCCACTTGTTTTTATACGAGTTGAATGTTTATTCAGTGAGTTGAAAGAGTTGGCCGCGAACCAAACTTCATCGCTGCCGAATTGCTTTCAATTATTTTTACACCCGTTGAATATTTATCCAGTGAGTTGAAAGAGTTGGCCGCGAATCACACTCTCTCGCTGCCGAATTACTTTCACTTGTTTAACTATGCGTTGAATGTTTATCCAGCGAGTTGAAAAAGTTGGTCGCGAACGACACTCCCTCACTGCCGAATTGCTTTCACTTGTTTAACTACGCGTTGAATGTTTATCCAGCAAGTTGAAAGAGTTGGCCGCGAACCACACTTCCTCACTGCTGAATTGCTTTCACTTGTTTTTATACGCGTTGAATGTTTATCCAGCGAGTTGAAAGAGTTGGCCACAAACCACACTCCCTCGCTGTCGAATTGCTTTCACTTGTTTAACCATGCGTTGAATGTTTATCCAGCGAGTTGAAAGAGTTGGCCGTGAACCACACTCCCTCGCTGCCGAATTGCTTTCACTTGCTCTTGTTGTATGAGGAATACTTTAGATTCGTAAACGACGAATTTTATTAGAAGGCACGGCGTCTCGGGGCGCCAGACAAAAATGTAGAAAAATCAAAACAGTGCAAAAATGAAACTACTGATGATACGGCATCAAGTGGGCGATGTTCCAAGGGTACCTCGTTTTCCGCCTTGAAATCTTCTAATCTATAAGTTAAGGGGCAAATTTTTTCGATGACTTTATAAGGTCCCTCCCAAGTGGGCCCTAGAGTTCCAAACCTCTACCTCTCTATTAGCTTGGAATACCTTCTTTAGGACAAAGTCGTTGATGTGGAAGCTCCCGCCTTGACCTTAAAGTTGTAATATCGGACCATCTTTCATTGGTAAACCATGAGCGCGAGCACGATTCCGCGTGTCTCTCGTCTTGTAAATCGAGGCTTGCCCTTCGTAAATCCTCGTTAGTCACCTCGTTGAAGTGCAGGTGCCTGGGTGAGGGTATCCATACCTCGACGAGAATCATTGCCTCCGCTCCGTATGCCATGGAGAGCGGGTTTTACCTGTGGTCGTCGAAAGGTGGTCCGATAGGACCATGTGGTCTCAGGTAGTTCTTGACCCATCCTTTTTCATGGATTCTAGTTTCCGCTTAAGGGCACGCTTAATGATCTTATTCACGACTTCCACCTGGCTATTGAATTGGGGGTAGTAAGGGGTGAAAAAGTACCTTCGGATACCAAGGTTCTCACAATTCACGTTAAACTTCATTCCTGCGAATTGTGTGCCGTTGTCAGAAACGAGAGAGTGGAAAATGCTGAAGCGGCAGACAATGTTTTTCCATACAAATTTCCATGCATTTTTCTCCGTGATCTTGGCCAAAGGTTCGGCTTCACACCACTTGGTGAAGTAATCCACCGCTACAATCGCGAATTTGACCCCACCTCTCCCCGTCGGGAGGGGACCCATGAAGTTGATTCTCCACTTGACGAAGGGCCAAGGACTGGTGACCGGGGTAAGGTTATGAGCCGGGAGCTTCGGTATAGCGATGAACTTCTGACATCTGTCGCAATTCTTTGCTTAATTGTGGGAGTCTTTCTTCATGGTTGGCCAATAGTACCCTTGTTTCAAGGCTTTCTGTGCCAGGGCCATTCTCACGAATGATTGCCGCATATCCCTTCGTGTATCTCTTTCATTACGTATACTGCTTCCTCCTGTGTCAGATAGCGTAAGAGGGAGTGGTGAATCCCTTCTTATATAGGATCTTGTCTTGTAGCACGAACTTTGCGGCCCTTCTGCGGAGTTTCTGTGCTTTTTGTTTGTCATCAGGCGAAGATCTCGGTCGGTTAGATATTTTTGATCTCCTTCATCCATTTTGGGGAATCGAGATATCGTCATGACAGGTGGGTGCGTGAGATTCGTCGATAGAAGGCGGTTGAGCCTCTCAACTGGGATGGCCTTCATTAAGTCTGAGTCTTTATCGCTCGCCGGTTCTGGAAGAGCGTCTGCATAGCCATTTTCCACTCGTAGGATCTGTAGAAGTTCGTATGCCTCAAAGTGGGACAACAGGTCCTTGGCCTTTGTCAGGTACGCCACCATGGATTGTTCGCGTACCACCTTAACCTTGGAGTTGTAATATCAGACCATCTTCCGCTGGTAAACCACGAAGCAGAGCTGCGATTCTGCGTGTCTCTCGTCTTGCAAATTGAGGCTTGCCCTTCGTAAATCCTCGTTAGTCACCACGTTGAAGTGAAAGTGCCTGGGTGAGGGTCTCCCTACCTCGACGGGAATCATTGCCTCCGCTCCGTATGCCATGGAGAACGGGGTTTCACCTGTGGCCGTGCGAGAGGTGGTCCGATATGGGACCACGTGGTCTCGAGTAGTTCTTCACCCATCCTTCTTTCGCGGATTCTAGTTTGCGGCGTAAGGGTATGCTTAATGATCTTATTCACGGCTTCCACGGGCCATTGGATTAGGGGTAGTAAGGGGTGAAAAGTTCTTTCGGATACTGAAGGTTCTCACAATCGCGTTAAACTTCATTCCTACGAATTGTGTGCCGTTGTCGAAACGAGAGAGTGGGAAATGCGAAGGCTGCAGACAATGTTTTTCCATACAAATTTCCATGTGTTTTTCTCCGTGATCTCGGCCAAAGGTTCGGCTTCACACCACTTGGTGAAGTAATCCACTTCTACAATCGCGAATTTGACCCCACCTCTCTCCGTCGGGAGGAGACCGATGAAGTCGATTCTCCACTTGACGAAGGGCCGAGGACTGGTGACCGGGGTAAGGTTCTGAGCCGGGAGCTTCGGTATAGCGACGAACTTCTGACATCTGTCGCAATTCTTTGCACAATTGTGGGAGTCTTTCTTCATGGTTGGCCAATAGTACCCCTGTTTCAGGGCTTTCTGTGCCAGGGCCATTCATCCCGAATGATTACCGCATATCCCTTCGTGTATCTCTTTTATTACGTATACTGCTTTCTCCTGTGTCAATCAGCGTAAGAGGGGGTGGCTGAATCTCCTCTTATATAGGATCTTGTCTTGTAGCACGAACTTCGCGACCGTTCTGCAGAGTTTCTGTGCTTCTTGTTTGTCATCGGGCAGTATCTGGTCGGTTAGATATTTGTTAATCTCCTTCATCCATCTTGGGGAATCAGATATCGTCATGACAGTGGGTGCGTGAGATTCGTGGATGGAAGGCTGGTTGAGCTTCTCAACTGGGATGGCCTTCATTAAGTGAGTCTTTTTACCGCCGCCGGTTCGAGAGGCGTCTGCATAGCCATTTTCCACTCGTAGGATCTGTAGAAGTTCGTATGCCTCAAAGTGGGACAACAGGTCCTTGGCCTTTGTCAGGTATGCCACCATGGATTGTTCGCGTGCCGCAAAGGTCCCATTAACCTGACTGACAACCAGCTGTGAATCACTATGAATCTGGAGCTTTATCGCATTCATCTCTTGTGCCAACCTCAAAGCTCGCTAGGAGTGCCTCTTATTCCGCTGCGTTGTTGGAGGCTTTGAACTCCAGCGAAGCGCTTATTGAGATTGTGGCCGTCGGGACTAACCAAAGATGATCCCGGCTCCACTCGACCTCACCCGAGGATCCATCAACATATAACTTCCATATTGGTACTTCTGGGGGTCGGGCCTCGAGCGAACCCTCGAGGATGTGGGCGAATTCAGCCACAAAGTCTGCTAAGGCCTGTCTTTTTATGGAAGGTCGTGGCTTGTAGTTGATATCGAATTGGCTGAGTTCTACTGACCATTTCATCAACCGTCCTGATGTGTCTGGCTTTTGGAGTATCTGTCTCAGAGGGAAATTTGTCAAAACATCTATGCTATGGGACTGAAAGTACGGTCAGAGTTTTTGGGAGGAGTTGATCAATGATAGGGCGAGATTTTCCATGTCTGGGTATCTTGTTTCTACGTCCTGTAGGGCTTTACTCACGTAATAGACAGGAAATTGTGTTGGGCCCTCTTCTCGGATTAAGACCGAGCTAACTGCCTTCTCGGATACGGCGAGGTAAACGAGCAACGTCTCCCAATTCTTTGGTTTGGACAGCAGTGGAGATTTTCTGAGGAGGACCTTGAGGTCTTGGAAGGCTTTCTCACTCCTCGGTCCACTCAAACCTCTTTTCCCCTTGATGGTCTTAAAGAAAGGTTGGTCGCGGTTGGTCGCCTTGGATATAAATTGATTCAAACTCGCTAACCTTCCCGTCAGGCTCTGGACTTCCTTGGGGGAGAATGGTGACAACATTTCAATGAGTGCCTTAATCTTTTCGGGATTAGCCTCTATCCCGTGCTGATTGACCATATAGCCGAGAAAATTTTCGGACGCAACTCCGAACGCGCACTTCATGGGGTTAAACTTCATGCGATATTTGCGAAGGACTCCGAACATCCCTCTTAAGTGCTCTATGTGGTCCTCGGCGTTTACGCTCTTTACTAGCATATCGTCGACGTTCTTCAGTCCGAAAGGCATCATCCTATAGCAGTATAACCCTTGGTCCGTAATAAACGAGGTGTGATCCTCTTCTCTCACAAACATCGGGATTTGGTTGTAGCCCGAGTATGCATCTATAAAGCTAAGTAACTTGTGGCCGACAGTCGTATCGACCAACCTGTCGATCTTGCGCAACGTAAAAGTCATCTTTAGGGCATGCTTAGTTCAGATCTGAGAAGTCTATGCATACTCTCCACTTCTTGGTACTCTTTCTTACTAGCACTGGGTTAGATACCCATTGGGGGTAAATCGCTTCTCTGATGAACCCGCTGGCTAATAGCTTGTCAACTTCTTCCTTCAATGCATTGTACCTCTTGGCACTCAAAGGCCTCCTTTTCTGAATCCTGTGGCGTGCTTTTGGATCCACTTTCAGGACGTGGCACGCCACCGATGGGTCGATCCCGACCATATCACTGTGCTTCTATGCGAAGACGTCAACATTCTCCCGGAGAAATTGCTTCAGACTCCTTCTTCATTCTTTCCTCGAGCTTCTCTCCCACCGCAATACTGGGTTGGTTCCAAGGATTTACCAGAAATGCTTCCAGCTCCTCGACCAGAGAGGCAAGAGAATCTGAGCCTATGATCCGAGGATCCAGACCCTCGTCCAGTATCAATTCTTCATCCATCTCCTCACGGTCAACGTCTATCGGCTCCGAATGTATGGTCATTACTTCTAGGGTGATATCCTTGCATTTAGCAGCCTTCCGTAATGCGTTCATGTAACATGCCTTCGCCTCCGTCTGATTACAGTGAATTTTGGCCACCCCTCTGGGCGTTGGGAATTTCATTGCCAGATGGTGTATGGACGTGACCGCTTGCAAATCTTTCAGCGCGGGCCTTCCAAGGACCCCATGGTAGACAGAGCGAGTGTCCACTATTAAAAACTCCATGAACTTTCGGAAGTGGCATGGAGGTTCTCCAAGTCTCTGCAAGCGTAATCCTTCCTCGCGGGATGAGGCTATCTCCTGTGAAACCAAATAGCAGATCCGAGATGGCATTTAGTTTATGATCCACGTCTATTTGGTCGAAGGCACTGCCGAACATGATGTTCACGACACTTCCATCATCGACCAGCATCTGCCCTAGGCCGTTTCTGGCAACGATGGCGCGGACTACTAGGGCATCGCTGTGCGGGTAGTGTATGACAGCCTCGTCATCCTTAGTGAACGAGATCTGTGGTGCTTTTGGTCGGTGCCCGTGGACCTGCCAACTCTCTAGGGGTTCTTCTCTCGCCGCCTTTGCGTAGTTACGCCACGAGTTCATCGTGTGCTCTCCGACATAGGGCCCTCCTATGATCGTGTTTATCTCCCGAACAGAGGGAGCCCCCATGGGTCCCTCCAACCTCGGTGGGTCCCTGTTTCATCATTTTCTACTTTATTACGTCGGGGTCCATTGTTCTAGCACCGAGGAGGAGGTCTTCGCCCTTGTGTGGGCTGCCCTCGGCGCCCCTTGTCGGGCCCTCCTCCGCTGCCGCCTGTGGCTCTGCGATTTATCAATTCTCTCACATTTGGGCAATCCTCCGTATTATGCACCACCGGTCCCATGTATCCGACAAAACTTGGACGGTGTTGTGGTGGGCATGGGAGCCACCATGGGTGCTATGGGGTGAGGGACTGGGACTACCTCCGTCTGATCGAATATCCTGTAACGGTTGTTTGGCAGACCGAGGGAGCACCTTTTTTGAAATCGGGAGAAACGAGGCTTGGGAGAGCGTCGTCCCTCCCTTCTGTAGCGATCTCCTCTCTCCTTCTCAGCCTTCTTCCTATTCTCGATCGTCTCCTCTGATTGAATCTCTCACTGGACCAAGTCCAATAGTCGATCGTAGGTCTTTGGTTGACTATTCGTACATCTTTCCGAAGGAAGTGCGCATGTGCAGTCCGGTTAACAGTGCATCCAAGGCATTTTCATCGATCGCGATCTCGATTTTGTTGATAACGTGAGTGAACCTCTTGAAGTAGCTATTGACGCTTTCTTCTTCCTTCTGCCAGATGTCATGGAGTGGGTAATGTCGGCTATCATCGTCCGATTGCCAATGAAGGCATTGACAAATTCCTTTTTCGGTTGTGGCGGCCGGATATTTCTGGTTTCGACATTATTGTACCACCTCTTGGCGTCGGATGTGAGCGTGGTATGGAAGTTACGCACTTCACCCTGCAGGGACCGGCCTTGGAGTTTGGTCTTATATGTGTTTATGTGGTCCATAGGGTCGCCCTCCAGTTGTATTTGTCCATGAGAGGCATTCAAAAATTTGCGGCTATCTCCATGGCCTTCATGTAGCGGGTAAACGGGAGGTTCTCGTCATCGTCATCCTCGTAACATTCTAGCCTCTCTTTTTCCTCCTCAGTCTTTTTGTGACCTTGCTTCAGGGCCATCATTCTTTCCGTGCGGGCCTCACTGTGCTCGCTGCGCCTGCTGTATGCGGGTAGGGGTGGTGCTATGGAGGATCTCATCTCCAACCTGTCGAACATGCTAGCAGCAGGAACGGGGCGGCCTTCTCACACCAGGAGAGGTCTTCCCTCTGGACATCTTGTGAGGGCTTCGAGGCGACGTTACGCGAGTTCCGTCCATTTGAAACAGGCATGTCTCCCTGCGATGGCCGACTTTCCTGCGAACTGGACCGTGAAGGGCTTCTCCGGGCATGACTGCGCTTGAGTCCATGTTGGAGGGATTGATTCTCCAACAGTTCGCGTCGCATGTCTTCTTCGTCCGGCATTGTCCGACTTTGGTCTTGGTTCTCCTATTCAACCGTTTGCCTCTGTCGCTATCTTCTCCTCTTGCGACGGGTCACGTTCTGGAGGTCCTGAATGCTTTCCTGTCGCATATCAGTGTGGTGGGACTCTACTTCTTCTTCCATGGAATACTCTGTTGCCATGCTCCTCTTGGTAGAAAACACGTTTTTACCACAGGTTTTAGGCTGTGTAATGTCTTTCGTTTCCCACAGATGGTGCTAACATTGACGCGGAACTGCGGCGTCCATGTCAGCAGATCTCCGGTCACTCCTCCGCCAACTCAGATATTACACCCGTACACTCTCGACGATCGTTAGACACCAAGATCATCGGAAAAAAGTGGTCCGCGATCGTTGGTACTCCGACGATCTAGTCAACTGCTGGTATATAGAAATAATACACGGGGTTCCGTAAGTAATTGGGTGTGGGAGAGATAAGCAGGCAGAAGTTTGAGCAGAGTTTAGGGTGGGATTCAAGTGTAAAAAGAGCGTACCTTGAAACAATCGGAGACATCGTATTTATAGCGCAATAATCCTGATTGATTTAGGTAACAAATCAATCAGATACCCAATCGGATCCTCCTTCCTTATGGGATAGGTATCATTCCTTGTCAAGGCAATCTCCAAGATTACCTTCCTTATCTGAGCTTATCACGTTGCATGATTTTAGGAGATTATGATTCAGTTTTCTTGTGAGGATTAAATGCCAAACCAACGCAATCTTTCTTTAATTACTTCTCTGGTCAATCCAAAGATATCGTCGCCTCGCTAGTTATAATTGATACGAGTTCTGGCGAGGCCCCATGGGTCGGCCGTGAGTGTCGAGTGCCCTTCTTGGGCCCCCGCACCCGCAGAAGGCTAAGGCGTTCGATGGGCATCCGAGGCCCTTTTAAGAATTTGCGAGGCCCTTGCCGGGCCTAGATGGGGCTCTTGATGGGCCTGGATGTGACTTTTGATGGGCCTAGATGGGACCCTTGCTGACGTGGAGACCATTTCAAAATTGTGTGATAACAGTCTCAACATGTCACATTTTTTCACAAAATAAGTAGCATTAGCATGGCAAGGGCTGAGCTGAGTCGGCTCGGCCTATAAAACTTAGCTCAGCCTATAAAAACCGAGCTCGGCTCATCTCCAAAGTGGGTGCTCGGTTCGACCCATGATCTCGTGGGCCGAACGGCTCGGCCCTCAATTTATTTTAAATTTTAATTTTTTTTTGTTTTTTTAAAATTTGAAAAAAAAAGAAATACAATATCGAGAATCCTTTATGTTAAAATTTAAAGATTGAAAACCCTCATTTTTCTAGGCTTAGGACCGACTATTTTGAAAGTAGGCGGAGTTAAAATTGTACACGAACAAGATGTTATGTGTACAATTTTTTATTAAAATAAGAAAAAAAATATCAAATACTAATGCTAAATAATACTTACTACGAATCTGAATAATCTATATTCAAATATTCAAGTTCTTCGGACATTATTCTGTCCACTTTGTCTTGGATTCGAAATTCAGCGTCATCTCAATCCATTAGACACAATAAGCTTTCTAAAATATCGGCTTTGAGTCTTGACCTGATATCAGAAAAAACCTTGCCACTTGTACTAAATGCAGTCTCCGATAATCCAGTTGAAATCGGAGGTGTTAGTAGATCACATGTCATTTTTGAAAGAATTGGGTAACTACGTTGATATTGTCTCCATCATCGTAGTTTATCAAAATTTTCTCTCTCTTCGTCATCTAACACACCAAGCACATCATGCGCAAAATATCTAACTAACTATACAGGTGTATCATTAGAACGGAGAGGGGAAGAACTGGAAGAAGAACCAACTGATTGTTGACCTTGACCTTGACCACTTCTATATGTACTGACGTAACTCCATTAGTTAACGTCATCAGTTGATGACGAAGTATATGTTGGATTAGGGGTGTACAACATTCGTACTGATCTTTTCAACATAGACCTTATACATAGAACATAAAGTTTGTTCTAAATTAGCACACGTTATTGGATTTTCTTAAGTTAATTTTTTTTAAATTGCCATTATTGTTAATTTTGTACCATCTAAGTTAAGTCTAGGATCCATAATATATGCTAATGAAAATAACATATGCAATTTTTTTCAATATTTTCTAAATTTAGTTTCCATGACCTGTGTAATACTAGAAAAAAGAGCAAAATTATTATACCTATTAAAATTGTTAGCAATATAATAGAAATGATTTAAAATAAGTGGAGTAGTTGGATAATACACACTAGAACATGCAGTTGTTGCGTCGTAAAAATTTTTTAAAAATTTTCTAACATGACTACATATTTTCCAGTTATGTAATTCTAAATCATATTCTAAGTCGTGTGAGTGTCGGCCATTATAATATCTGAGAATGCAATCTTTGTAGTCTTCACAAGATTCAAATATAAGATATGTTAAATTCTATCTATTGGCAACATCAGTTGTAAAACTTTTTGATTGCAGCCCATTTTCTATACATAGAGCAGCAAAACTTATTTTTTTTATGGTGAGACCGAAATATAATTAATAGTATATCTAATTTTTTTTTAATTGGGGTTGTATAAATTTTAATCCATCTTGTACAATTAAATTAAACATATGACAAACACAACGAATATGAAATAAAATACCATCAAAATCTAGACTACAATGTTGCATTAATTTTTCAATTACTATATTATTTGGGCCTGTTTTATCAAATGTAAAACCACGAGCCTTAGAATCACATTTAAATTCATGTAACACACCTAAAAAAATATGATAAATATTATTTCCATTATGAGGATAGTCTATTTATTTAAATACTATTAATTTTTTTATGCATTATCCAATTATTATCAATATAGTGTGCAGTTGCAACCATGTATTATTTTTGGTTACAACCTGTTCATAAGTCTGATGTAAAAGATATAACACCGTTGTAATTATTAATATAATTAATAATAGCTTCTTTCTTTGTATTATATCTAACAATAGTGTCTTTACGAAGTGTATTTCTAGAAATATTAACATACCTTGGTTGGAGATATTTTTGGATAAATTTCATCTAATGAGGATTGTCCACCAAGCATAGTGAAAACTTGACATTGCTATCAATTTCGACAGTCCTTCGTGGCGCATGAGTTTTTGTGAATATATCTAGTTGTTGAGAGTGGGATTATTGGACCTGGCTCTTGGAGATCCAAAATAGAGTTGTGCCTGATTTGTATCCAAACTTCCATGTTTGTATTGACACTTTTTGAAGTGTATGTTTAGACGGATCGTGCCTATCCTCTTGTGCCAAGCTAACTTTACTTGACATTGTTTACACTGTGCTTTCAACTCAGGGACTCCGTCCACTAGTTTACTAGTCGGCACCAACTCAAAATGCTGCTAGCACTTAGCTTTTTATTTGGTGGCTTTTCGTTTAGTGCTAGAGCCGATGGTAGTTTGTGTATTGACATCTTCTTGAAAGTCTTTCAAATCAATTGGATTAGTATTACCACCAAACTGATTAAGAATATTGTTTGAAATTTGAATATCATTAAGACCATTGAAATCATCATTACCACTTCGATTGTATACTATTTAGAATAATAGAATAAAGAGAATAGGAGAAGATGAAGATGTAGTTGAAACTAGAAAGTAGAAACCATAAAATAGAAATGTAGAGAATTAGTAGAAGTGAAAAATTACAACTTAAAACTATAGAGTAATATCTAGATAATGAGATATTAGATACTAATTATAACACTAATATTGAGAGAATGAAATTTGAGAATTGTTAATGGATTGAGTATATAATTGAATGAGAGATAAGAGATTGAAGTGTGAAAAAATGAGTTTAGAATGAGAGTATTTATAGGAAAATAATGAAATTAAAAAAAAAAGTGTGACCAACGGTAACTTAATTGTGACCGTTGGATGATCATCCAACAGTTACGATTAAGTGGCTGTTGCACAAGCCACGAGCCGAGTTGGCTCGTTGGCTCGTGCTTTTGGACGTGCCCGCAAGCCGACTCGTTTTTTGGTCGAGCCGAGCGAGCTCGGGCCTTTTTTGGGGCTCGGCCCTAGTTCATGCTAGATCCTTCGACGAGTCCGGTCAATGTGGCCGAGCTTTTATGGGCCGAGTCGACGAGCCCACGAGCCGACAAACTTTTTTGTCACCCCTAAACATTATACTCTTATATTCCATAAATAACTTCCAATTTAAATGTTTTTAAATTAGTTAGTCTAAAAATCTATTAATAGAAAGTATGACCCTTTTAAATGAGTGCATTTGTAGTTAGCTACAAATTTCTCGTCATTAACTATAATTCTTTACATACGTATGCACTTATCTCTTCATAATTTAAAAATTTTTGACTGAAAAATTTAGTAAGACTAAATTGTCAACAAATGTATGTATTGATGTATACAAAATGTACCTGCTGTCCGAATCGGGCATGTGCATGAACTGGGAGGTCAGAGAGGTGGGAGTCGGGCAACATATAAGTGCCCTTAATGTATATTATCTACATACTTGGACATATTAGTTTGCAAAGGCAATTGTTCCAATGGGTGATTCAGCAATCGTTTACACTCCGATAGTCTAATCAGTTGTTAGAGAATAAGAATATGAGTGTGTTTGGAAGTGTTTTTTGAAGTTCAAAAGCACTTTTTAAAGAGCAAAAATAAATTTAGTTATATTTATGGTTGTTTGGTTAAAGCCAAGAAGAACTTTTTGATTAAAAAAATAGCTTAAAAAAGTTGTTTTATAGAAACCCAAATTTTGAGCTTCTTTAAAAAGTTCTAATTGAGCTTTTACGGGAAGTTGTAATTAACATTTAATGAAACTTAAAAATTAACAAATTAATTACCATTAACACATCAAGAAAAATATTAATTTATTTACCACATTAATTACTTATATCAAATTGTCACTTCATATATTTATGTACATATTGACGTGTTAAATAATATAATATAAATTACACATAATATGTTTGATTTAAATAATTAATTAATTTTCAGTAATTTGATATATACTAAAATAATTGTGGTATTATAATTTAATTAATATATTAATTTTAATAGTTATTACATGATATCAACTAATACCATTTATTTTTAAAAAAAAAATATGAGATATATAATAATTAATTACTGTTTGGTCAAATAAATATAAATTTTATACAAAAGTATTTTTTATAGTTATGCAACCAAATACTCAATTTAATATTTACATCACTTTTTAGATTCATACCAAAAAGTTAACAACTTTTTAACAAATACTCTATTGCAAAAATTCTACTACCAAAAACTCTAATGCTAAAAGTTCTACTCATAAAAGCTGTATCAAACAGACCCTAGGTATATAATATGGGTGTGGGAAAAACAAATGGATACAAATTTGGCTAGGAGTTTGATTTTTCATACATTTTTCTTCACAAATACATCGATTATTTATAAAAAACTAAGGTCAAAAGTATTTCAGTCCTATAGACTATTTTGACATATCACTTGCTTATTGGAGAGGTTATTATCATAAACTAATTCATGTTTGATTTCATTTTGCCTACTTAAAGGATTCTGGAGAATTGGTGGTGGGCCTTTACCACGTGACGAAAAGAATATCTTGTTGTTCCTTCTTTTCCGGCAAGGAATGCAGGGTCGCACGCTTCTTTATTTCGTCAACCTTCTCTTCGTTTGATATAAGATTTAGAAGATTTATCCAAGACAAATAAATTCTTCATCTACCTTGTCTCCGAGGATGGCAAGGTTACATTCTTTCACCTAGCGAGGAGGTTTGCTTAGATGTGAACCACATTGGCAAATCCCTCTTTGTTGGCGATTGAGGTGCGTAGATTCACTCATATCGAAACGACTATAACAAGGCATATGGTGGTTCGAAGAATCTTGGGTTATTTGTTATTACATGGTTAGTATGCGATATGTGGCTTGTTAATCTTATGGCCCACACATAGCAATCATGTTGGACGGAGTAGTAACAATAGTCTACCAAGTCCAAGCTTAATATTTATATTATGTGTAGGACTTCGTGATCTTCAAGTTCACTTGATTTTTGCCTAGTAATACCTTGTCGAACCTTTACACTTATGATATTCCTAAAACGCTTTGATGATGTCCTTCAATCTTGCATGTTGAAATAGTAATAATAGTTCTCCAAGTCCGAGTCTAATATTTATAGTGGGCTTAGGACTTGTTTGAGACTTGTATGAAATGAGATAAATGCTGAATGGGGCATGTGGCAGCTCCTTATGGACGCTAAATTTATAGACTAAAGGATTTGAAGAGACGGTGCCATCATCATTTCTTCAATGACTGTAGCCGTCATTCCAATTCATCACGTTCAATGCCACACAACCTTCACGCACACGTGCGACGTTTGATGCACCTGGGCATTCCATTTTAACTTAACCCATGGCGCCCTTTCAGGATCAATGGCTAGGGTTGAGCAAGTTTTGAACGATTTAGATCTCTTTTTGAGATATAGAGATTTGGGATTGTCTCCACAAAAACCTATAAAAAGTCAAATTTTCCTTAATTGCGTTCTTTGCACACATTCAAAATTCTCCAGCTTTCTACTCTCCATACGCTGGCGACTCTAGTGAAAACTTTGGTGGTCCTTCTCATTAAAAATTCTGATAATCTTACATTTCTAAACTTTCTCATCCTTTTAAGTTTACTTCTCCACTTTCTATCCTTCTTTTTGGGGGGTTTTGGGGTTTGTTTGAGGTTTTGTTTGAACTTTTGAAACTCCGGTGACCTTTTTCCTTTTCCTACAAAAAAAAAATGTCTAACCAAATAGATTTCCAGATGAGATGGTCGAAAAAGAATTGTTGTGGACCCCAACCTTTGCGATGAGGCTTTGGAGGCCTGGTCACTTTCCATAGAGGTGAACGTTATGAAAGTTTGACATAAACCACTGTCCATCCTTCTAGGGCTAGGCTTAGTACTCGTTTGGTGTAGATTATAAATAAAAAATAGTTTATTTGAGCTATTTTTTTGACTTTTCAAACTAAATAATGCGTGAAACGACAAAATTGTCCTTAATCAACAAAATGCTAATTCAAATGATTAAGGACAATTTTGTCATTTCACGCTTTATTTGATTTGAAAAGTAAAAAAAAGTGGCTCAAATAAACTAGTTGTGAGAATTTGGATCAAGTGTTGGAAAATCTAGCCTTTAAGAGGTTCATTTTGGAAGGGGGGGACGAGGTTGCTGCAAGTAGGATGCCTAGCATAGGGATACAAGACACTCTAATAGACATGCATTTGGATGAGATTGAGGATGAGCAAATGAGCGAGCCAGAGGATCACTCCATGACTAAAGGTAGAGGGAGGGAGCCTGATGAAGATGAAGTTGTAGAAGAAAATGTTCAGTTTGGAATCTCATATTTTTTATTGACATTACTAGCGATCGTAGTTAAATGGTATTAGGCAAATCAGTGATCGCAGTTAAATAGTATCGGGAAACCTACAAAATCTAGGAGGACATTAAGCTCGTCTAATCCACTACTTTCCAAACGGCAGGCAACTCTTTTAATGGTTGCGTCACCAAACATGTACAGTCCATTAGTGGATGCAAGATCGCATTGTTCGATATGAGATTTAGAGGATTTGTCCAAAGTAAATAGGTTCGTCATCTACCTTGTCTCTGAGGATGGTGAGGCTAAAGCTCACATTCTTTTACCCAGCCAAGAGGTTCGCTTGGAAGTGAACCACCTTGATGAACCTCTCCTCGTTGGGAATGTGGGTGTGTAGTTTCGCTCCTACCGAAGTGACTCCGACAAAGGATATGGTGATTCACATAATCCTTGAATTATTTGTGATGATGACATGATCATTATGTGACACGTCACATAGCTTCTTAATTTTATATGGTTCGCACATGATATTTATGTAGGGCGAGATAGTACAATACATATAATACATATTGAACTTATTATTACATCTTAATTTGTGATAGTACAATAAATTTCTCCTTTTCGTCAATGCTAGCTTATAACTTTGTAGTCGGTTCTTGGGATGAGAAGACCGGTGCCCTCAAAACTTGATCAAGTAACACTAATGGGAGAGTTTGCAGAATTAAAAGGTTGCGGTCCTTGATTGTAAAGACAAAGTGCAGCTTGACTAATTGTTCAAGAGTATTTTTGAACTTTTTTAACGTCCGTGGAAGGTAACATTGTTGCCTTTGTGAATTTTTAATTGATGCACTAATAATTTTTTTTTTTCATATTTGTCAGTATTTATAAGTATTTATAAGTTGTTTAAATATTATTTATATTTATATATTATATAAAATTCACAATTTTTGTTCACACATTATATAAAATATATTGTTTATAATTAAAAAAAAATTAATGAACTAGCACGTCCAAATATTGTTTAAATATATATATAAAATCGTTGGCTTCTTCTGAATCACGACAAAAACTCTTGCATGCTGTGTGTAATGTGGAGCTGCCACATATGCTATTTTGCATGCGAAAATCTAATACAACGCAGCCACGCATTTTCAGCCCATACCTCAGATCATCCTCGTCATTCTCTCTCACTTTATAACCCTCTTGTATCTATCTCATTTCCTCATCTTGCTCTCTTTTTCAACCCATACGTTTTCGTAAGATTCTTGCATTTCAATCAAGAAAAAATGAGTAGTGTTTTAGCGGATCAGCAGCAGCAAAAATTCTATTACTCCCATCAACTGTATGGGAAGAAAAGCTCTAGGGAAATTGATATACCGCCGAGGAAACTGTTCAGCCGTCGCTCCGCCATCGCTCAGGCGGCGGAAATGTTCATGGACTCCCCCAAAGCCGAGGAAGATGGCTTGTTTCAGAGATTCTTGCCTTTCAATAACATTGAAGATGATGATGCAGACCCTTACTCATCTGATCGTTTCAGAATGTATGAATTCAAGGTCAGGAAGTGCACTCGAAGCCGAAGCCATGACTGGACTGATTGTCCCTTTGCTCATCCCGGAGAAAAGGCCCGGAGAAGGGATCCGAAGAGGTACCATTATTCTGGTACTGTGTGTGACGAGTTTCGCAAAGGCCATTGCAGCAAAGGGGATAACTGTGAGTTTTCGCATGGAGTTTTTGAGTGTTGGCTTCATCCAATGCGATATCGAACTGAGGCATGCAAAGATGGAAAGAATTGCAAACGGAAGGTTTGTTTTTTCGCTCACTCTACAAAACAACTTCGTATTCTGTCTGATAATTCATCTCCTCCATTGAATTCACCTGTCTCTGTCGAGAAGAAGTACAATAATTTGAACCATTGCTGTGTTCATTGTCACTCTATGATTTCTTCTCCAACTTCTACTTTGATGGACATGTCTCATTGGGCGTCCCCTCCGGTGTCACCACCGATTTCTCCGGTCAGAACACCAGAGTTTTCGCCTGTTTTCCGTCACCGTGATCGCTTTGGAAGTCTCGAATCTTCTGCTCTAAATGAATTTAATCCAGGTGGGATGAGTTATAAGGATGCCCTGACTGAATTGATGGGCAATTTGGAAGCCATGAATCTGAATGAAGCTAATTCCTCACATGCAGGGAATTTATTCAATCTTGATCATGAATCATCCAAATTTTTGCTCTCTCCTTCAACCCCAAACCCTGCAGGTACCAACACATTCTCTATTGGAGATTTTTCAAGCAGGGATTTCAATGAAGGCAACAAGTACAACATCGATGAAAGTAGTTTGGCTGGACCTGATTTTGGGTGGGTCAATGATCTTTTAACCTAAATAATGTTGATATAAAAATAATGGACCACACTGTGGTGGCCATTGATGGAAATCTGAAGGAGATTTTGAAGGTTTTTGTACATAAGGGCCTGCACCATCCACATATATAACTGTACGTATATGTTAGAATGGGGTGTCAATGTTTGTTAAGATTTTTGTTGATGGGGTTGATGTACGTATTGAAGGTGTATGTGAATTCAATATTGTAATTTCTATATTTTCGAACTCTATTCTGCTCTTGTATTTTTTCTTCATTTTAATTCAGTTTAACTCAGTTATATTTGAATTTAGTTAATATTAAGCACATGTTTGGATGTGTTGAATTTATTTTTTTAACTATTATAAGTCGTGGATCTTATATAATAAGTATTTAGTAAGTAGTAAGTAGTTTAAATTATAATTTAAATAGAGCTAAATCAGCTAACTTTCAGTTTAATTTGGAAAAATTGCTTACTTATAACCTTGGCTCAAGGAAAAATACAAGTGATTGTTTACCTTTAGTTTATTTCAAGTTTGTTTACCGTTTACAAATGATATTCATTTAAAAATTATTTTTAACATGTCTACTTTCTCTCTATCTCCGTTCCTATTTACAAAAAAAAAATTATTTAAAAAAAATTCAACACATCTTTTAACATAAAGATAGATTAAATTTTAATGAAAAATTAAATGTTGTACGTATACACAAGTTTTATAATAGATGGTGTTGTATTTGATCTTGGACATATTCAAAGTGCACTAATTTTATTTTGATGTACAAAGAAGACAATGTCAGCGAGGTGGCACAAGCAAGTGTTAAAGAGTGTTGTGTGTTGAGTAGAAAAGTGGCGAACATGCAATGCAAGATGTGTACATTAGGATTAGCCCGACATGTACGGTATAAGGTCAGAAAAATCCGAAAGGATATTAATACGTAGCCCTACACTGCTAAAATGCATAAATGTAGAGTTTATATATGATGTTCTAAATACATGTCTGCTTAGCTGTTCCTTTAATGAAAATTTTAAACATTATCAATAACAACAAGTGTGAATGTATTAAGTGTTGTTCATATTAATCTCTATCTATTTATTTGTTGATGTGAAATATTTTTATTAGAATGATAGCTAAAGAAATATGTATTTGAGACAACATATCCTACTCATAATTGTAAAGGTTCAGCATTTTTTTTTTTTTAATTTTTTAATTTTTTAATTTTTAAGAAATATACAAAGTCGAATGGCTAAAATTCCATTAAAAGAAAGTGGTCATGTGGGCCATATATATGACTATTAGTATTTGACATGGGAAAAAATGATTAATACACTAAAAATTGGGACTACATTACGGTACTTTCAAAATTTGGAAAAAGTTCTTTAATAATTCCAAAACTATAAAATACGATCAATTTTAAAGAAGCAAAGATCTTTAACATTTATGAAGAAAATCTCTACATCTATTTTCGATTGTCATCCCCATAATTTTGTATCATGATTTCACAATTTGACATAAAACAATTTCAATGTGATTTTTAAAATTTTTGACATTTAAGTGAAAAAATTCAACTTATCTATTGAGAAAATTTATGTCTCTATTTTCGTTTGATCTATTATTAATAAATAAATAAATAAATAAAAGTATTAGTTTTCCACAAAAATAACTCTATTGTCTCAATATTTATCAAATAACCGAGTAATTTTTTAAATTTTACGGTAGCATTATATTTTGTAGATTTTCAGTTTTTTTGTCTCAACTTCATCAGTCCCCAATTGTCGTTTCAAGATCAATTTATAAGGTAATTTGCTAATTCTTATTCTTTCATGTCATAAATTTCTATATTGTAACTTTGAATATATATTTTTTTGTTGATTTTGTTCACCTTTTTGAAACTTTTTTTTAGTTCATTGGAATGTCTATATGTGAATTATCTCATATTTCGATTTCAATCTAGACACATCATTCTTCATTCACTTTATTATAGATTTGTGATTTCTTATATTTTGTTTGTGTTAATGTATATCAAATTTTAACTTTAGATCAATAGTATTGAGTGATAAGTTGTGCACTTATCCAGACTTTAAAACTAAGCTTTTATCTCGTTATTTTATTAATTTTCTATTTAACTTAGGGCTTGTTTGACATGTGATTAAAAATCCATTTTGATTTTTTTCAAACCGTCATTTTGACTTTTCACCCACTTTTAACATGAAAAGTCAACAATTTCAACTCAAATAAACCAATATTAGTCAAATAAACTAAAATTGGTTTATATAACTAGTTTATAATCTCTGTCAAATGGGCCCTTAGTATATTTTTCTTTCTAATTCAATTTTAGACCAATTTATAAGCAATTGGAGAAAAATAGATGAAAAGAGCAACAATTTGCTAAAATCGACGAGTAAATGAGAAGAAATTGAGTTTTTGAAGTGAATATCAAGAGCCAAACATTGGAGAATGGGGAAGAAGAAAAAACCAATAAGTTTAAGCTGTGTTGGAGTGACAATGAAGAGTTAAAGCAAATGATCAAACACTTTAAAGCCAAATAATCGAATTGAGAAACTACCTACCGAAGTATGTGGAGAAATTAGAGCACAAATTTTGGTATTAAAATCTCAACAAGATAAATGATATACCATTGGAAATATAATTGAATTACTTAGTCTAACACTTTTAAGAATCTCAAATTGGAATTTCCTACAAGAAGTTATGTCCGTTTGAAAAATAGCCACATTTAAAAAAAAAAATAACTTGGATGATCGCCCAGCACCACAATCAAATAGCAAAATGCTTTTGCCGACACAGGCGATCACCCAGTGTAAAAGTTGTACAATCGGAATTTGGTTACCTTTTGAGTTCTAATCCAATTAGGAAACTTTTTGGGACGCAATTTTAATGATTTTTTAGGATCTCTTTGGGTACTATTATGGAACTATATATATGAGTTCTTAACTTATAATTGAAGAGTCGAATTATTGGGAAAATTCAAGACGAGAAACAAGAAATGAAGATTCAACTAAGATCAAGATCTATTCTTTTAAAGATTCAACGAAAATCAAGATATATTCTTTTGAGTTTTCTTCTTCTCCAGGTGATGACTTTCATATTTTTTTTTTTGTTTTTTTCTTTTTAGTATGTTAGGCTATATTATTTTGTGCTAGGATCATGATGAAATTTATATCATGAACCTTTAATTCTTTTAACTTAGTTTTTATATTCAAACATGTTTTTAATTTTAAATAATTAATATTTATTTTCTTTTCTCTATAACTATATCCAATGGTTGTATGAGTTTTGTGGCTTATTTTACCATCAAGAAATTGAAAAAAAGTTAAACATAGTATCAATTATCGTAGAGTCCGATAAAGGATAAAGATATACCGCTATGTTTTACGTAATTTTTAAGTATTCACAAATTTTAATGTGTTCTTGTATGTTCGCATCCGTCATAGAGATATAGTCAGGTCACACACACACACACACATATAAGTTTAATTCTACTTGAGAGAGATTGTTAAACAAATTAGGAATATTGATCTTCATAATTAAATTGTGTTATTAAATTCAACGGTTCGGGTTAAATGGGATTGGTATGAGTGGATTATGGATCCTAATGTGCTTTTCTTTCTCATATTCAAAGTAATTTGTCATAAACTTAATCTTTTATTTAATTAAATTATAATTATTTATTATTTTTAGTTAAGATTTTAATTAGTTCTTAAACAACCTAACTTCAAAAGTTAAATTGATTCGGTTAAGGTTAATCCAACTGTATAGAGCTATCTAAATCATTGTGGGTACGATATTTGGACTCTAAATCTACTTTATTACTTGTACGATCCGTACACTTGTGGTACAAAGAAATTGCTGCCAAGGTTTTGGCGTCGTTGCCAGAGATTTTTTTAGTTCTTTTTTAGTTATATTAGCACTAATTTGTACTTTACTTATTTATTTATTATTTAATTTTTTCGTTTATTTCAAAGTGTTTGAATTGTGCATTTTGTGCATTTGCATGCGAAGCGTGAGACACGGGTTTTTAGTTTCAGCTGATCCAAAAATTGAATGCACTTTCATCATAGGCAAAGAGAAGTAAGAAAGACACGCCAACAAGACCAAAAACAACACGACACCATGAATAACGATGAGATTGCTCCGGCAGGACGGGAAAATAGAGAGATAGCCATTAATGAAGACAATATGCTAGTTAGAAACTTTATGACTCCGAAGATTATCTAGAGCCAATCTAGCATTGTCTACCTACCTTTTGGATAGCCAAACTTCCAGTTGAAGACCAATGTCATTCATCTCTTTCAAAATGGACATCAATTCTATGGCAGGACCGACGAGAATCCACATACACATGTTTCACGATTCTTCAAAATGTGCCAACATTTCAAATATTAAAGAATCTCAGACGACGCCATCTAGCTACGTTTGTTCCCACATACTCTCCGTGACAGAGCTCTTGAGTAGTTGGGCTCACAGCCAATTGCTAGTATCATCACTTGGAAAGATTTAGTCCAGAAGTTTATCACAAAATTCTTTCCATCAGTCAAGGTTGCAAAGTTGAAGCATGACATATGAATGTTTCAACAGGAAAAATCCGAATCTTTTGATGAGGTGTGGAACAGATTCGAAAATATGCTAAGGAAGTGCCCTCATCATACCATTAGTAAGGGCCTACAAGTTTATTATTTTTATGCTGGACTACTTCTTTCTTGTAAAAGCATGATAGATTCTTCATCCAATGGTTCACTATCTACCAAAATCATTGATGAAGCCTTGGAGCTATTTGAGAGAATGGCTACCACCACTGCCATGTGGGCATCAAACCGAGCTATACACAAGAGAACTGTAGAGGTACATAAAGTAGACACTTTCACTAAATTTTCTGCAAAAATAGATTTATTGGCACAAAAAGTAGAAAGCATGTTGTATTCAGTCAATGCGATGTAAACGAAGAAATTAACTTGTGAAGAATGTGGGGGCAAATCACAATACATTAGAATGTCCTATTCTGTTACAGCAACCCGAGCAAGCCAAATATGTTCAAAGTGGTCAATATCAACAAAATAATCCATTTTCTAATACATTTAATCCAGGCTGGTATAGTCATCAAAATTTTTCTTGGAGGTATAATCAGAATAACAGCAGACCACAGGGTTCTCAATTTTAGCAGCCATAAAAAGAGGCTCACTGGAAGAAATGTTTAGTAAATTCGTAGAGAAAATTGAGCAGTACATAGAAGAAAATAACCAATTCATAAGGAGGACAGAGACTACTCTGCAAAATCGTAGCACTTCAATAAAAAATTTAGAGACGCAGATGGGTTCGGATGACAGTTGCTATGTTAAGTAGACCGTAGGGTACCTTGCCAAGCAACACCGATGTCAACCTCACAAAGCAAGTACATGCAATAACAACTAGAAGTGGGGTGCAATTGCCTGAAATATATGCAAAAAGGCCAATCAAGAAAAACAAGTTTTTGAAAAGGTGACGAAGAAGTAACTCAAGATGTGCAAACTAATCATGAGCAAGTGGCGCACCATGGAAAAATAAAAGCTCCAGAGCTAATAAAAAAATATGAACCTCCCATTCCTTTCACACAGAGGTTAAATTGACATAAGAAGAAGCAGGATCAACAGTGTGTAGAATTTTTTGATCATCTAATGAAGCTGTATATTAACATATCATTTGTCGAGGTCCTGACTCAAAACAACTATGCCAAGTTTTTGAGACAACCGCTTTAAAATAAGAAAAATTAGCGTAGGGGATACGAAGAAACTTACGGTGAGAAGTAAGTACTATAGTGGATAAGCAACTATCAGACAAAAGAAATGTTCCAGGCAGTTTCACAATTCCAATTACCATATGTAATCTCGTGATCGACAAGGCATTGTGTGATCTTGGTGCAAGTATCAATTTAATACATCTTTCTATTTTTAGGCGATTAGGATTTGGTGAAGCTAAACCGCAAAGTTCACTCTTCAGTTGGTCGACCAATCTATTAAAAAACTATTTGGGATGGTGGAAGATGTAGTGATGAGAGTGGAAAAGTTATTATTTTCTATTGACTTCATTGTTCTTGATATGCCTGAGGATGCAGATCCCTATTGACTTGGGTCGACCCTTCTTAGCTACTTCAGATACTCTCACCGATGTTTCACGATGGATATTGAGATTAAGAGTTCAAGATAAAATAGAGGCATTTCATATGATGGGTAGAGATGAGACACCACCACCCCTCCCTTATTGGACATGATATCAAGTCGAGACCTTGAAGAAATTTTAGAAAAGCTTCTTTAAAAGACTTTAGGAAACGAAGCCAATAGTACAGGTGAAAGACAAAGGTAAATAGATGGTTCAGATGCAAGAAGCTGACATTGGTGAACACGTGGTTGAAGTTGAATAAAACATCCCTGATGGACAGATTGCAATTGTTAAATGGAAGATGAAAGACAAGCTACAGAACAAGGAGAAAAAATTAAGAGATTATTGGAGAGTGACACATTTGATAATCTCGAGATCTCTTCCTCTTCTACTTGAGCAACCGGACAATAAGTCAAGTTAATAACTATAAATAATCGTTTAATGGAGACAACACATTCTTATATCCATATTAATTAATTTAGGTTAAATAATGCATTTTTTTTTTTCATATATTATTTGTTACACAGCTTTACCATGTCAACCATAGGATGCTCTACTTTACGAGCCGCATGGATGATATCTATGACATCATCTTTTCGACCATGAGTCCTAGCACAGCACCTACTTTAGTCCACTTCAGCTAGTCCGTCTGATTAGCTCAGACCATCTTCTCCACATCTATCTCCATGGAGTAACTGGCCTGTTCCCTCATTTATTTGCTTATTTTTGCTATTACATTGGGGACAATGTCATGTTTTAGTTTGAGGGTGAGATATGTATCATGGTACTTATTGGATTATCATTTATTTGCTTACTCTCCGGGTCTATATACTGACATATTTGTTGAAAGAAAATTTAAAACAAAAATATTTGTCTAGTTATTGTTGAAAGGCTTTCCGTCAATGATGGTAGTATTTGTTTGAAGTTAAATATATTTTTAGTTAGAATATTGTACAACATCTAAACTGTGTTTTTATTTGAATACTTATCAATGTTAGACCAGATTAATGGAGCACGTAGCCACTATTGACTTATCACTTATATGAGAACATGACTTGAGTGTATGGGTTGATATTGCTAACTTAGGATTGTCGTGAAAATATCGTTCCCAAATCCTTAAACTAGTAACCAAACTGTTTGAAAATAGTTTTGGGAGTGTTAAAGTTAGTACGTGTGTTCGTAGAATTTTGATGGTTTGAGTTTTCGGGTATCATCTTTGGTCGAATAGGTTCTAGTTAAATAAGCTAAATCAAGTACTAATCACTGCTTAGAATTGAATTCAAAAAAAAAAAAAAAAAAAAAAGAAAGAAAGAAAGAAAGAAAGAAAAAGAGAAAAACATGAAAATTACATATACACTTCTCTTATAGCCTGTGCGACTTGAGCAATTAAGTCTGTTAGAATATTTTAAAACCTGGTGTCCTATAGTTGTCTAACTTAGAAGTCATTGGCCTAGAGCTTACTACATGGGTCACATAGAAAGCTTATGGGAGAGAAGTATTGCACACAAGATGTAAAAATGTGTACATTAGTTAAATGAATAAAAAGAGTAAAAGGTGATCGGTAAGGATTGCAAGGTTAGGACCTCAGAGATTGGAGATGAGAATTTAGAAATCGCTCACCATCCTAGTTCTAGGAATACGAGCTTCTAATTTTTACCACTTTAATTGAAAAAAGTATTGTATTGATCAATAGGAACCGAATTCGCTAGCATGCTTTTGGGACCTGGAGAGAAAAGCATTAGAAGTGTGAATTTTTACGAGAGGTGTAAGGAAAGAATGACTACATACGGTTCAAGATTATAAAAATGTCAACAACACAATATTGGTCGTGGTCTAATATAGGTATAAATTCAATATTTGTATATCCCACACTCATTAAATATCGAGCATCAGATAAGTAAAAATTTTATTTTTGGTGTTGTTTAATATCCTTAAAGTGTTGCTTTATATTCGAACTTGAGATATTTGGTAAGAAATTTAACATTGACTATGTTTGTGGTAATTCTCTTAGCTTAGTTTAAATTAGTATTTTAGTCTTGTTTATGTTCGAGGACGAACAAAAGTTTAATTTGGGGGAGTTTGATAAGTGCATTTTGTGCACTTATTCGGTTTTAAAACTAAGCTTTTATCCTATTATTTTAATAATTTTCTACTTAATTTAGTGTATTGTTCTTTATATTTCAGTTTTGGACCCGTTTATAAGCAATTGGAGAAGAATGGATGGAAAGAGCAACAATTTGGTGAAATCGACGAGTAAATGAGAAGAAATTGAGTTTTTGAAGTGAATATCAAAAACCAAACATTGGAGAATGAGGAAGAAGAAAAAATCAATAAGTTTAAGGTGTGTTGGAGTAACAATGAAGAGTTGAAGCAAATGTTCAAACACCTGAAAGCTAAAGAATCGAATTGAGAAACTACCTACCGAAGAATTTGGGAAAAATTAGAGCACAAATTTTGGTATTAAAATCCCTACATAAGGCAAATGATATACCATTAGAAAAATAATTGAATTACGAGTCCAACACTTTCACTGAGATCTCACTTTGGAGTTTTCTATAAGAAGTTATGGCCGTTTGAAAAATATTCAGAGATTGGAAAAAATAAGCTAAGCAATCACCCAATCTTATAGCTGGGTGAGTACCCAACACCACAATCAAACAGCATAATGCTTTCAAGCTGGCCTGGGCGATCGTCCAGTGTAAAATTTGAACAAAAGGAATTTGGTTACCTTTTGAGTTCTAATCCAATTAGGAAATCTATTTGAACACGATTTTAATGACTTTTTGGGATCTCTTTGGGTACTATGATGGAACTATATATATGAGTTCTTAACTCATAATTGGGGAGTCGAATTATTGGGAGAATTCAAGAAGAGAAACAAGAAACGAAGATTCAACGAAGATCAAAATATATTCTTTCGAGTTTTCTTCTTTCGGGTGAATGAATTTTATGTTTTCTTTTGTTTTCTTCTTTTTCGTATGTTAGGCTAGATTATTTTGTGCTAAGATCATGATGAAACTTATATCATGAACATTTAATTCTTTGAACATAGTTTTTATATTCAAGCATGTTTTTAATTTTGAATAATTGATATTGATTTCTTTTTTTCTATAACTATATGCGCAATGGTTGTATGAGTTTTGTGGTTTATTTTACTATCGAGAGATTGAAATTAAGTTAAATATAGTATCAATTATCGTAGAGTCCAATAGATGATAGAGATATACCGCTATGCTTTACGTGATCTTTAAGTATTCACAAATTTTAATGCATTCTTGTATGTTTGCATCCGTCATAAAGATATAGTCGTGTCACATATATAGATGGATTTAATTATATTTGATAGAGATTGTTAAACAATTTAGGAATATTGATTTTCATAATTAAATTGTGTTATTAAATTCAACAGTTCGAGTTAAATGGGATTGATGTGAGTGGATTCTGGATCCTAGTACACTTTTCTTTCTCATATTCAAAGTAATTCGTCATAAACTTAATCTTTTATTTTTTTAATTAAATTATAATTATTTATTATTTTTAATTAAGATTTTAATTAGTTCTTAAGCAACTAAACTTCAAAAGTTAATTGATTCGGTTAAGGTTAATCTAATTGTGTAGAGCTATATAAATCTCTGTGAGTACGATACATGGACTCTAAATCCACTTTATTACTTGTGCGATCCATATACGTGCGGTACAAAAGAAATTGATGCCATTGAGTAAAGTCTTCTAAACATGTGTGTGAATATCAATTACCAATTACATGGATGCATACAAGGTGTTTGTAAAAATATAAATATGAATACGATTTTTTTTTGGATAGAAAAGTGACATGCTCTGTCAATTTTTGCTTAAAAAGTGACAGCACTATATACAAGTGACACAACAAATTTAGATCATAATCTTCTTTGTAGTTGATTTAACTGTTGGATTTAACTTGACATTTGTTGTGCATTATTGAGTGATATTAATTATTATGGATGATAAAAAAATTAATGTATCATTTTTTTTTAATATGAATTGAGACTTTTGATAGAAAAGTGACATACTCTTTCACTTATTGCTTTAAAAGTGACATTTTCTATCACTTCTTGCCTAAAAAGCGGTACAACAATGTATGCAAGTGACACAATAAATTTAGATCACAATCTTCTCCGTGGTTGATTTAACTTGATATTTGTTGTGCATTATGGAGTGACACGATTTATTGATGATGATCAAACATTAATGTATCTTTTTTTTTTTGTTAGAGAATCCGGTTTTTGGTTGTTGGAGAATCCGGTTTTTGGCATACTTAATTATATTTTATTTATTGATATGAGCCAATTAGGATTCAATGATTATCTAGTAGTTGTATGGAAATTAGAAACCTTAATGCTATATTTATCACAATCTATTTATCAGTTTTAGTTATTCTAAAACTCTTATTCCTTATCAGTTAAATAAAAATAAGTGATTGAATAAATTACATATTTAAGTATTCTAATTGAACTAGGTTTCTAAGTAGATAAGATATTAAATTATTATCTTTATATTTATCTACTTAAATGAAAATATATAACTGGATTTATTTTCATATTCTTGTGATTTATCTCACCTTATCTTTTATAAAGTCTATTTAAACTTAAAGACTTATTTTGTCTTATCCATGTATAAGATAAATATTAAGTCATTAAGTTTAGAAAAACTTTTTGTACTATAAATAAGACAAGTGGTATTTCAAGAATTCTATAGACTTTGAAAGCAAGGATACTCAAGTATCAAAGAGCAAATCATTTATGAGTTGAAAGTTCAAAGAAATATTCAAAAGTCCTAGTCCGATCAAAATTCTATTTTTGAGAACGGCTCTGAGAAACTGAGCGTTAAAGAAATCTATTGTGAGAGAGAACGACATTTCGACGGCAAGATAAGGATTGAGTCCTTATTCCAATTTGTAGAATCAATCCGGGGACACTCGTAGAATGGACCAAGATCAAGACCAAGTACTTGATCGCATTCCTTGACTAGTTGAAGAAGATATAAAACAAGGAAGTTTTATTATTGTTCTTAACTAAATTTTACTTTTTGTAAATTGCTGATAAAGTTTTAGATTAGGTCTAAAATTGTAATTTCAAAAAGTTGAGACGTGTGTAACCTGTTCTAAAATGGTGGATTTATTTACCTGTAGCATGGGGGCCCGTGGATGTTTCTCTTAGAGGTTTACCACGCTATATCTGGTGTTAATTAATGTTTTAATCGTCATATATAATAACTATCTCGAAACTGCTAAAACGTTCAGTGAAATGTTCTGACTTTTAACAAACTTTCATCAACATCAAAACATTAAAGTGAATGTTGCGTTTAAAAAAAAAGTGAGATCCTATGAATCTAGGTATGGATAGTGGTTCTTTTCGACCACCAGTCTTGGATGGAATGAATTATAATTATTGGAAAATCCATATGACTGTTTACATTCAAGCTCTAGATAAAAAATCATGGCATTCTATCATTAGAGGTTATAGTCCTCCCACTATCTTTGAAAATAATATTGAAATAGAAAAACCATGTGAACAATGGGTAATTGTTGACTTCAATAATGCTAGTCGGATTAGTAAAGCCTTGAACGCTATTTTTTGTTTTTTTGATGCTAATCAATTCAGACTAATATCTAATTGCATGATAGCAAAGGAAGCTTGAGAGATCCTACAAATCGCACATGAAGGAACTTCCAAGGTGAAATCATGTAAACTACAAATGTTCACCATGTAATTTGAAAACCTACGCATGAAGAACAATGAAGTATTCAAAGATTTTTATGCTCGATCGTGTGACATATCAAATCAAACACATTCCCTTGAGAGAAAATATTCAGTAATCAAAGTTGGTCGAAAGGTCCTGCGGTCTTTACCAAATAGGTTTCACCCAAGGTGACCGCAATTGAAGAAAGCAAGGACATAGATGAGATCAAAATTGAAGAGTTGGTTGGGTCATTAATGACTTATGAACTAAATCTCAATACAAGAAAGAAAGAAAAGATACGAGACATAGCATCTCAAAGTTGAGAAAGAAAAAGATGAATGTGATGAGAATGATTCAGACATTGATATTGCCCTAGTAACCAAACAGTTTGACAAATTCTTGAAACGGGCTCAAAATCGTGGATCATTCAGAAATAAATATCCTAACCAAGATAGACAAAATCAGTCAAATCTTCCAAGGAGAACAGAAAATTGTATCCAAGAAGGATATGGTCACATTGCCTTTTTCATGAACGTTTTGACATAGAACCGAACGTTGGAGTTGATGACATTAGGGTCAACTTAAAGGCTTTGACTACTATGTCCACTAAAGAAAAAAGTTTATCCAATGATAAAATAACTCATTTCGAAATATTGTTAGCTAATAAAAATAAACAATTGTGTGATTTGCAGGAAGAATTGAAACAAAGTAAGGAAGCAAACAAACAATTGACCATTGGAGTCGCTCGACTGAACGAGGTGCTGAGCTATAGAAGAACCACCAATATCGGACATGGTTTAGGATATACTCAAAGATAGAGAAGATAAGGAAGCAAAGAAAATCATGTTTGTCAAAGGAATAATGAAACAGGTTTTGATGTTCCAAATAACGCTCGATGTCCACTAAATCAGTAATCAACGGTAAGATGTTGAAAGAATCAGAATTCTGTAAACTCACGACAAGGTAACCAAAGGTGAATGTAAAGGTAACATACACTCATCTCCTCGCTTGTCCAACATGTGGTAAGATAGACCAAAATCGTGCTAACCTCTCAAATTATTCATCTAAGTACTTAAAGCACAAGACAACTATTGTAGAACTAGCACGAATTTGAAAAAACCTCTTATTGAATAAAAGAAGTCGAACTAAAATCTGACAAATATGGTTGAAGAAAACAGACTTGAGCTGTCATGTTTTGAATTGGGTTACTATTAGGACAGACACATCTCAAAGACCATATGAAATTTGGAAAGGTAGAAAATCTAACCTTAAGTATTTTCAGACATTTGGTATTAAGTGTTGTATTCTAAATGATCGTAAACAAATAGGAAATATGGATCCAAAAAGTGATGAAGGGGTATTTTTGGGATATTCAGAAAATAGTCGAGCTTACCAGGTCCACAACATACGTACTCAAAACATAATTGAATCAGTTAATATTGTAGGGACGATACTATTAACTTTGCTGAGTATTCACAGGAACAAGTAACAAAAACAAAGACGTAAAAAATCGAGGCGTTAGATTTAACATCGTAATGTTGAAAAACACTAACTAAGTCGAAACATTCCCGGAGACGCTACCAAAACCGATGCAACAAAGCAATGATCAAAATGAACAGTAATGATGTTACAACTGATATCACACACACTCTTGGAGAACAAAGCACCCAAAGAGATCCACCTACCTGGACACAAAAAGCACATCCCACATCTAATGCCATTAGAAATTGGGATAATGGTATGGTGACTCGAAGGCGAGCTACAAATGAGATAAGTCATGTATGTTATATTTCTCACGTTGAACCTAAAAATGTGAAAGAGGCTTTAAAAGATGAATCATGGGTGTTAGCCATGCAAGATGAACTTAACCAATTTGAAAGAAATAAGGTTTGGAATTTAGTCCCTCGACCAAATGATGCAAATGTAATAGGAATTAAGTGGGTTTATAAAAAAAATCTGATGAACATGGAACTATACTTAGGAACAAAGCTCGCTTAGTAGCCCAGGGATCTATAAGACTTTTACTTGCTATTGCTTGCCAAATGAAAGTTAAAGTATTTCAAATGGATGTCAAAAGTGCGTTTTTAAATGGATCTTAATGAGGAAGTTTATGTTGAACAACCTAAGGGTTTTATAGATCCTCATTTTTCAAACCATGTGTATAGACTTGAAATATCTCTTTATGGTTTAAAACAAGCTCCACGAGCTTGGTATGAACGCTCTAACTACTTATCTCATAAAAATGGGCACAAGAAAGGGGAGTAGACAAAACTCGGTGTGAATCTTCTTTATAATATTATAAATATTTGCATATATTTTGAGTTAATTATGCAAGAAACATCGATTTTCAATGTGTTATTGCTTTTATCATAAAATTTGAAAATATAATTTGAATCTCCATATATTCATCTCTTGTTTATGCACTTTATAGATGTCGAAATTGAGTTGATAATTTCCTGACAAATTATGTATTCTACCCTCTGGTTTGCTGACTAAATATAGATTGAAGACCTATAGTCAGTATCTATGTCTTTTGGCACAATAATATTCTATCCTGTTAAACAAACTGGTATATTTGAAGGAGGGCTACCTTTCTCTAGATGACGAGAAGCCATACTTGATAACATAAAAAAAAATCATGAGAAAAGGACTTCCGCCTTGAAAGTGTGAAAGTCACTTCTTATATACTTAACTGGCTATGTAAACACAAAATAAATGTGTAAATTCTTCAAATCAAAAAAAAAAGAAAGAAAAAGAAAAAAGAAAAAAGAAAATGCCAGAGTTGAAATAAAAAAAATAAAAATATTTCACTTACGCTTGGCAGGTCAAATATTTTCTTTATAAAAAAGACAATTAAAGATGATGGCTGGTTTGAAACTCTATTCAATAAAAAGTTATGTGATTTAGAGGGTGGTGTTGATTTGTCTTGATATTATTGATCTTATTTTGATTAGTTATTCACACACTACACTCCTCTTCATGATTAATATATGGGATTTTGAACTATATTAACAATTTTCTATGATCAGGTCTGACAAGAAAGATGATTGGGATTTCTTCAAGATTGCTCATGAATTTTGCATTTATATTTAAAAATATATATATAAAAATTTAAATAAAAATTCATAAAAAAAAATGCTTTTTTATTATTATTAATTATTTGTTTATTTTTTGCATTCAAATTGTTTCAGGATTAGAAGTCTTATTTTCATGTCCCTCTTTAAAAAGTGTCCATTCTTGAAAAGAGTCATTTCTTAAAAAGAGTCCTTATTTTCATTCATCTAGCAAATAGGTCCTTATATCTTCATATTCCTCTTTATTTTTCAAAACCCTAAACCCCAAATTTCTCTTGTGTAAATTTCTTGATTTCTCTTGATATAACTTGATCTTGCAAGAGTGTTTAGGAAATAATCAATGGCATGGTAAAAAACCACCACTCACCACCCGTAGATTTCGCTGCACCGCCGTGGCGCCACCTCTGCATTAGCCGCAGCTATTCCTCCGGCGTCCACACCTCCACCGTCTGCAACAATGGCTTTACTGCCTCCACTTGCTCCATCTTCTTCGGCTCCTCAACCAACAGCCGCCGCCAGTAAAGTTTCCTCCACCGCCGCCATTCCCACGCAAGTCACGAGTCAAGGAGAGCTTGATGAGGACACGGGTTCTGATCATAGAACTGGGTCTCAATCTGGTAGTGAGTCCAAAGACAATTCAAGAGAGTCTCCACAGACTGGCCATCTTGAAGAAAAACAACAGAAATCGGGCTCAAATTTTGCAGATGAAAATGTAGAAGAAGAAGAAGAGTCCACTAATGAGGAATATGATCACTTAAGTGCTGAAGAATCTGTCCCTGTCAGGCTCTCACGCGCACAGAAGGATAAACAAAAAATTGATGAACGTTTGAACGTTTTTGATATTCCCACTGAACATCAGAATGTTGGGCACCTATCCTCCGATGTTCCAACTTCAGCGACTCATCTTCAATTATTCGAACAAAGTTTGTTCCGTAAAGGTAACCACGTCTTCACTCTTCTGAATTACAAATTTGGGACTCATGATGCACAGGCTCAATTTCACAAATTTATTTCAAATCGAGATTTTGTGATGGAATTTAATGTCGAAGAGGATGTCCTTAGAGAGGCTGATCTTGTTGAGTTAATTGAGTATTGGGGTATACAAAAATTGTTGGGTTAGACTGGGAGACCTTGTGAAACATTGATCAAAGAATTCTTGGCTAATATTTCTCAACAGATTAAACAAACGGGTAATAATTTTAGGTGGTCGGGCCTATGTTAGGGGTCGGCTAGTACCATTTAGTCCTTCCAATCTTAAATCGTTGGCTTGGATTATCACCCATAATCAAGGAATGGATGATGAATTTGAAGCAACCATCGATACTTTGGCCTTAGAACTCACCGGAAATCCTTGGCCTACTAGAAAATGATCGCCAGATTGCTAACCCCTAAGTATAAGGTGCTTCACAAAATTGCCTTTGCACAACATTGATCCAATTCAAAGATAGGTCGAGGACATTGGGATGGCTAAGGTTGAGTTTTTGTACAAACCGGGCACCCTCAACCCATCGGATATTGCTACAATTATTTTTGACAAAATTGTGTTCGTGGTGACCGTCAAGCACACCTGAATGTTGCCTTATCCTGGTTTACTTCATGCCTATCTCCAAAGATCACAATGTTCTTATACTTGTGGTGACACTTTCACCGTACAAATTCCGATCCTTCGTCCTTCAAAGAAAGTCACTAAGAGACCAACACCTCCTGCAAGACCAACCCTTTCTCAAGATCACACCAGTTTTCTTGAAACTCATGTGAGGGATTTAACTTCTTTGGTCAATACACTATCTGATAATTTTGAGCGTCATCACAGATTCATAAGTGCTTTACTTGTGGCCTTGGCTGAGCAGACTGAAACTCCTATACCAGAAGAATATCAAGATGCTGCCATGAATCCTCCTTAAAATCCTGATATTGGTCCTGATGGAACTCAACATCCTGACGACCGGTCTTGAGCATTCTCCATGTAATCGACCTTGATGTCGACATGTCTCCACATCCAGATGTTGCTCCTTTGCCTTCGTCCACTAAGCGTAAGAAGAGAACCAGCATCGGTGGTTCGAAAAAGAGGACCCGCAAGAGTGGTTAACATTAAGTATCATGTGGTTGGCTGTTTTCTCCATTTTGCCTTCGGAACCTTCTTTAAATTAGTTTCTTTCATTGCTTTCGTTTTTGCTTGGCCCCTCTTTATTACAAAAAGGAGGAGTGGTAGGATGATTGCTTTTACTAAATTAGGAATTGCTTTAAAATACTTTTGCTTAATAAGGAATTGCTTTTGCTTGGTAATTAGGAATTGCTTGAAATTAAATAGCTTGCATTGATTTTAATGAATCTCTCATGTTCTTGAATCCAATTTGCCTGCTTGCTCAACTCAAATATAACTTGATATAAGTTTTGTAATTAAGAGATGCCAAAGGGGGAGATTGTTGGAGAATCCGATTTTTGGTTGTTGGAGAATCCGGTTTTTGACATACTTAATTATATTTTATTTATTGATATGAGCCAATTAGGATTCAATGATTATCTAGTAGTTGTATAGAAATTGAAAACATTAATGCTATATTTATCACAATCTATTTATCAGTTTTAGTTATTCTAAAACACTTGTTTCTTATTAGTTAAATAAGTGATTGAATAAATTGCATGTTTAAGTATTCCAATTGAACTAGGTTTCTAAGTATATAAGATATTAAAATATTATCTTTATATTTATCTACTTAAATGAAAATATATAATCTGGATTTATTTTCATATTCTTGGGATTTATCTTACCTTATCTTTTATAAAGTCTATTTAAACTTAAAGACTTATTTTGTCTTATCCATGTATAAGATAAATATTAAGTCATTAAGTTTAGAAAAACTTCTTGTACTATAAATAAGACATGTGGTATTCCAAGAATTCTACGACTTTGAAAGCAAAGATAGTCAAGTATCAAAGAGCAAATCATTTATGAGTTGAGAGTTCAAAAAAATATTCAAAAGTCCTAGCCCGATCAAAATTCTATTTTTGAGAATGGCTCTGAGAAACTGAGCGCTAAAGAAATCCATTGTGAGAGAGAACGGCATTTCGGCGGCAAGATAAGGACTGGGTCCTTATTTCGATTTGTGGAATCAATTTGGAGACACTTGTGGAATAGACCAAGATCAAGAACGAAGTACTTGACTGCATTCCTTGACTAGTTGAAGAAGATATAAAATAGGAAAGTTTTATTATTGTTCTTAACTAAGTTTTACTTTTTGTAAATTGCTGATAAAGTTTTAGATTATGTCTAAAATTGTAATTTCAAAAAGTTGAGACGTGTGTAACCTGTTCTAAAATAGTGAATTTATTTACCCGTGGCATGGGGGCCCGTGGATGTTTCCCTTAAGAGTTTACCATGCTATATCTAGTGTTAATTAATTTTTTAATCGCCTTATATAATAACTGTCTCGAAACTGCTAAAACGTTCCGTGAAATGTTCTGACGTTCAACAAACTTTCATCAACATCGAAATATTAAAGTGAACGTTGTGTTTTAAAAAAAATATTTACAGACTTTCAGTAACAACCTATTCAACCCCCTCCCCTCCCCTTCTAGGTTGATTGTTATCTAGATTTAAAACTAATGCTTTTGAAAATGAATTGAGATTTTAAATTGAAAAGTGACATGCTCTGTCACTTTTTACTTAAAAAGTGAAGCAAAAAGTGACAAAAAAATGTATACAAATGACACAACAAATTTTGATCACAATCTTCTCTGTCAATTATTTAACTTAATATTTATTGTGTATTATGGAATGATATTTATTATTGAGTATGATCAAACATTAATTTATCATTGTTTTTGTTTTGAATATGAATTAAGGCTTTAGATAGAAAAGTGACATGTTCTGTCACTTTTTGCTTAAAAAGTGACAAAACAATGTATAGAAATGAAATAACAAATTTGGACTACAATCTTCTCTGTGGTTGATTTAACTATTGGATTTAACTTGATATTTGTTGTACATTATGGAGTGATATAAATTATTGGGAATGATTAAACATTAATGTATCATTTTTTTTAAATATGAATTGAGGCTTTAGATAGAAAAGTGACATTCTCTATCAATCTTTGCTTAAAAAGTGACACAACAATGTATACAAGTGACACAATAAATTTGAATCTTAATCTTCTCTGTGGTTGATTTAACTGATGACTGTAACTTGATATTTGTTATGCATTATTTAGTGACATGTATTATTGAGAATAATCAAATATTAAAGTATCATTTTTTTAGTTTTGAATATGAATTGAGGCTTTAGATGAAAAAGTGACATGCTTTGTCACTTTTTTTAAAAAAGTGACAGAACAATTTATACAAGTGACACAACAAATTTGGATCACAATCTTCTTTGTGATTGATTTAATCTGTTGTATTTAACTTAATATTTGTTGTACATTATTAAGTGATATGAATTATTGAGGATGATCAAACTTTAATATAATTTTTTTTAGTTTTGAATATGAATTGATGCTTTAGATAAAAAAGTGACATGCTCTGTCACTTTTTGCTTAAAAAGTGATCATACAATGTATGCAAGTGAAATAACAAATTTGGATCACAATCTTCTCTGTGATTGATTTAATTGCTGGATTTAATTTGATATTTGTTGTGCATTATGGAGTGACATGAAGTATTGAGGATGATTAAACGTTAATGTATCAATTTTTTTTGAATATGAATTGACTTTTTAGATAGAAAAGTGACATGCTCTATCACTTTTTACTTAAAAAATGACAGAACAATGTATAGAAGTGATACAATAAATTTGGATCACAATCTTCTATGTGATTGATTAAACTGCTAGATATAACTTGATATTTGTTGTGCATTATTGAGTGACATTAATTGTTGAGAATGATCAATCATTAATGTATCATTTTTTTTTGTTTTAAATATGAATTGATGCTTTACGTAAAAAGTGACATGCTCTGTCACTGTTTGCTTAAAAAGTGATGAGAGAAAAATCAAATTTAAGTTTTAATATAACATCTTTTCTTAAGGATATAATGAGCTTATAAAAATATTTTAATTGATATTTTGATATTGTTCTCTACTCTTTTTGTGTCAGATATGAATTATATTTGTGTATTTTAAAAGTGATATAATATATCACTTTTTAATCAAAATGTCACACAGTGTGTCATATGGATGTTTCAATTTGATAATAATATATATATGTCGGTGTCAAAGAAAATGAAGGTAAAATGCTATAAATTACATGAAGTAAATATCATTCATTTGGCATTGAATTAAAATATAATATTTGGTTGTTTCTTCTTTGTTATTTGAATTAATATTTGATTAGAATGTTTTGCTTTTATAGTACGTATTATGCCTGTTGCAAAAGGCTATTTTTCTTGTAGACTAATCTTATTATATGCTGAGTGTTATTTTAATAAAAACATGCTTATACTAAAAAGTGAAATAGTATGTCAATTTCTGAGTAAAAAGTGACATAGTATATCACTTTTTAAGTTTTTGAAATTTGATGAGATTCATATGGACTTTGAGTCTACATATAATTAGATATAAGTTGGAGTTAAATGACATGAAAGCATGATTTAATAGTCGTAGTTTATTAATACAGTATTTTATTGCATTATTTGCACAGGCATCGGCTTCAAATTCAATAATATACCAAGTCAATGATGTTTGTGTCTTATATTTGGTGAATATCGAAGAAAATACGTGCACATGCAATCAATTCCAAGTAGACAAAATCTCATGTGCACATGTAATAGTGGTTATTGCAAAGATAAATGACGACTCATGTTTATATTATTCAAAATATTACATAACAGAGATATACATCTAAACATACAGTGGTATAGTTTAACCCCTTGGAGATCTTAATAATTGAAATATATCAGATGATGTAAAAGCAATAATAGTTTTGGCTCCTTATCCAAAAAGAAAATTCGAACGACCTAAAGAGAAAAGAATACCATCAAAAGGAGAAAAAGCAAAACACAAAATGTGGTAGATGTGGAAAGTATGGCCACAATCAAAGATCGTGTCAAACTCCAAAGACCTTGAAGAAGAAGCCACAAAAGGAAAGAAAGTTGCAAGATTTATGAGTTTTTTCATTTTTGATTATTTTTTTAATTTGAAATTGTATAATAAATTTCTGAAACTCCAACACCTTTGATGAATATGGATATTACATTATCTTACTTTTAGAAGAAAAAAAAGGTGACACAATGTCACTTCTTCATATATATTGGTATTTTTATTTAAAATAGACTTAATATTCACGTGCTTTGCTTTTGTATACGTACTGACATTAGAATGACATGTAAAATTTATCACTTAAGACTAAAATATATACGTGATAATTCAAACATTATAGAAATTTGATAAATATTGATATTACATTATATCACTTTAGAAAAAAAAAGTGACACTATATGTCACTTCTTCATATATATTGGTTTTTCTATTCAAAATAGACTTAATACTCATGTACTTTGTATTGACATTAGAATTACATGTAAAATTTATCACTTAAAGCTAAAATGTATACATGATACTTCAACCGTTAAAGAAGTTTGATAAATATTGATATTATATTATGTCACTTTTAGAACAAAAAGTGACACAATATGTCGCTTTTATAACAAAAAATTAACGATGTCACTTATTCATATATATTGATTTTTCTATTCAAAATAGTGTTAACATTCCTGCGCTTTGCTTTTGTATAAGTCATGACATTATAATAGCATGTAAAACTTATCATTTAACACTAAATTTTATACATGATATTTTAACAATTAAAGGAGTTTGATGAATACTGAAATTATTGCATGTCACTTTTAGAATAAAAAGTGACATAATATGTCACTTTTAGAACAATAAGTGACACAATGTATATAAATGTTATTACAATGTCATTTCTTCGTTATACAAACCCCTAACTTGGCTGTCAAAATGTATACATGATTTTCAAAATTAAAGTAATGTATGAATTAGATGCACTTCCACCATCTATATTCAAGAGTCGAAAAAAAATCATTCAATATAATCGTGTTTTGTCACTTTTGACATGAATATCATGTTACTTCTATACAAAAATAATCCGTACTTACATTTTTTTTTGCAAAGAAACTTTCAAAACTACACTTTTAATCCCATATACATGAAACTACATTCACCATATACATTACATTTCTGTGTAACATGTAGTCTTAGTTATCTCATCTTACAAAAAATTGTTTACAAAAAAATTTTGTCCTTCTCTCGTCTTGTCAAACATCTTTTGGCACCCAATTATTATGAGTATCGTAATTCACTACTTGTTTCCTTTGTCAAACATCCATTGGCACCCAATCATTAATTAAAATGTTGGCCTCGATCTAGGTCCGCCTCTCCGACGCTATTCTCGCTCATCACCCAACAAGGAATGGCCGACTGCGGCAAAGCTTTAAGTTTTCGAGTTCGGACCTCATCCACAATTTCGTCTCCGAGCTCACCGCTGTATTGAATTCGATTCGGACCTCATGTTGAACGTTTGTGTCGACCTGTCTGCAGACGTCATACTCGCGTCATCAGCATAGCTCGTCCTTTCGTCTGACAGGCATCATTTTACATTAAATGTCTCCAAAAAGAGAATATCTTGTAAGCATTAAATGCCTAGCTTGGCCATTTAATGCCTAGCTTAGCATTAAATGAAGGTAATCATTACATATTTTTCTATAAATAGGAGACATAAATGTCATTGAGGACGGACATTCAACTGCTTAATAAAAGCACTCTTACAAATATTATACAATAAGGTCTTCTTACATATACTTACCTATCTGCCACTCATTACGGTCATAACCGACCTCAACACTTATCTTTAAGTTGGCTTGAAATTAGTACAAACCATTTTTCAACGTCAACAGTTTGGCACTAGAAGGAGGGGTCCCGAAAAGGCTCTCCATATTCTAGAAATTCACCGAAAAGATCAACTCTTGATCAACATATCTAAACACTTCACCTATAAAAGCCTCCAAACATGAGTCAAGTCATGACTCAAGAGCTCAGAGTCACGTAAGAACCGGAAGCCAACATGTTGACCTTCCCGTGTCTTCGTCAGAGACAACAAGGAGAAACTTCACTCAAACGCGTGCACCGAAAGATATGCGGTTTACAAAAACTTGAGTACCTAACCCATGCTATCGAACGACTTGAGAAGAACCAAGCCACCACTAGACAAGTCTCTGACTCGGAAGCAAAGTTGCCAGCGCGTAACAAATCCGAGGATTGCTGCGTGAAAAGAAGGCTGGAGTTTGGTGATAAAAGTTCATCAGAAAGCAATGGAGGAAAGAGCATACGCCCCAGTCCTCACAGTAAAGCTGCCACGCAATGGTCAGCCAGTGTATTCGACCGCCTAGGTCAACCCTCCCAAATCCCGCGTGAGCAGAAAGTACAAAAGAAGGAAGGAGCCCCATGTATGGCGGCATCAAGTGTACAAAACACTCCGGATGAGCTGGAACTGATGAAGCAACGCCTGGCCGAACTAGAAGCAAGGCGGAATGACGCTGCCATGACAAAATCTACGACCTCCATGCCATCCATATTTTTTTGAACTAGAGTCCAAGACTTGCGACCGCTCGATCGCCCTCTTAGTAGATAAAGGAAGTCCGCGATCTCCTTCTGGTCGGTGAGTTTGACCGATAAAATCACGCATTGGTTTAGGAAAGCCCCATGAAGCCGTATAAACTCCTCGTCCTTATCTGGGGTCGAGCCCAAATAGGTAGGTTGTGGCTGAGATGCGGTCGGTGGAGGTCGGACGGCTTGTGACGAAGATGGGCCAGCACGAACTGGAAAAGAAGTTACCTCCTCCACGCTCCGTGCTGGACTAGAAACAGGCCCAGGAGCGGGTTCGGGCTGTACCCTCTGTCGAGCCGAAGGCTCTTGATCTCCAGCTGGCGCTTTCCTCTTCCCCTTTCCAGCCTGGGTCTTCTTCTTCATCAGAGCAGATATGTCCTTCATTCCTTCTCTGGGTTGATGTGGAAACAACCAAAGTCAGAACTGAACGAGTTTATACGATCAAAATCACGAAGGGATGAGTTCTGATTACTTACGAGTTCTAGGACGATCTGGAAGTGACAGCAAGAGTCGAGCCGATATCAAGTTCTCCTCGGTTATTAGTGCGTTACTAGATCGGAGATCTTCACTGATAACTTGAGCCCTTTGAGCTCTTTCTGAAGACTCATCTGTTGGTTTTTGAGAGACGTATCCTGAAAATTGAGGTAAACAAACAGTTCAGTACAAACTCAGTAAAGTCGCACTACACGAGTACAGAAATACGCTTACTTAGTTCGTGGTAACAAACTAGAATGTTCACGTCTGGCCTGGCATCATTCATTGAAAACTGTCAGGGACCTTAGACAAAGAACCAGAACTTCTTCCAATTTTTAATTAAGTCTGCAGTCTGGGTGATGACACTACCTCCAGTCTTCGCCTTGACTGACGCATACCACCAGCCTGACTTCTTCCCATCCGACTTGAAAGAGTACAGACTTTTAAATTTCCTAACTGAAGGACGAGAGAAGCCGAGCTGATCCCATAGGATGAGGAAGCCTATCATGATCCTCCAACCGTTGGGGCAGAGCTGGGTGGGAGCTATTCCCCACTCCCGTAAAAACTTCCTATCTATCCTTGGAAAAGAAAGCTGAGTCCGCCGCTAGCACGGCTTGGTTTAAAGCCACGCAACCCAAAGGCGGTCGTCGTCACCTGGTCATCGGGGCCGAGGACGAAGAATTCTATGTCGCCCAAGACCCTATATGTTTGATGCCAATCCTAAGTTGCTTCTCATTGACCTCGGAGGAAAAGATTTACACTTCCAAACCAATGTTTCTAAACCCGGATTCGACCTCCACATTCCTCCAACCTAAAGTCCCAGGCCCAACTCCCCTTTCACCGCTCGTCTTGGCCTGTGGAGACGACCTAGTCTGAGGAAGAACATCAGTCAGTGGAGCTGGACTGAGTACCTCGTCCTCGTCTATTCCCTCTACCATTCTACCCGAGCTGACTTCTTCTTCCTCCTGACCCCTACCCCAGGAAATGGCTTCTCTCCCACAATCACCACCAACTTCGCTAGACGTGCTATTAGATGAACTCAAAGAAAGAAGGAAAGAAATTGAAAGAAAGAGAAGGAAGTAGGTACTGAACGTTCTAACCCCAAGGTCGGATCCAATAAACTGCAGTGACTCCTAGATCGGAAGATTCCTACCACTCTGATACTTAGCTCGGACAAAGATAACTGAAGAAAAGAGAATACGTTTAAGGCAAGAGTTCCAAATGACCCTCACACTCCCTATTTATAGGAGAGGAAGACGAGGGTCAAGCACTCATCAATGCAAAGAATGATGACACTCAAAGAAAGCATGCCCTCGAGCCACACAAAAGTCTAACATCACCACTAAGTTTGTTCCACGTGTCACCTAACAAGGTGGGTTGCCAGAAGTATCACATCCATACGACGGAACCCGTAACAAAGACGCGTGCACGAACTAAAATTAGAACTAAAAGACCTCATTTGACTAATGTCAAAACAGGTCTTGGGGGCAATTGTTGGCCTCCGATCTAGGTCTGCCTCTTTCGACGCTATTCTACTCATTAGTCCAGCAAAGAATGGCCGACCTGTGGTAAAGCTTTAAGTCTTTGAGTTCGGACCTCATCCACAATTATGTCTCCGAGCTCACCGCTGTATTGAATTCAGTTCGGACCTCATGCCGAACGTTTCAGGTCGGACCTCATCCGCAGACGTCATACTCGCGTCATTAGCATAGCTTGTCCTTTCATCTGACAGGCGTCATTTCACATTAAATGTCTCCAAAAGTGAATGTCTTGTAAGCATTGTTGGCCTCCGATCTAGGTCTGCCTCTCCGGACGCTATTCTACTCATCAGTCCAGCAAGGAATGGCCGACCTGTGGCAAAGCTTTAAGTCTTCGAGTTCGGACCTCATCCACAATCTGTCTCCGAGCTTACCGCTGTATTGAATTCAGTTCGGACCTCATGTAGAACGTTTTAGGACTGACCTCGTCCGCAGACGTCATACTCGCATCATCAGCATAGCTCATCATTTCGTCTGACAGGCGTCATTTCACATTAAATGTCTCCAAACAGAGAATGTCTTGTAAGCATTAAATACCTAGCTTGGCCATTTAATGCCTAGCTTAGCATTAAATGAAGGTAATCATTACATATTTTCCTATAGATAGGAGACATAAATGTTATTGAGGACGGACATTCAATTGCTTAATAAAAACACTCTTACAAAGATTATACAATCAGGTCTTCTTACATGTACTTACCTATCCGCCATTCATTACGGTCATAACCGACCTCAACACTTATCTTTAAGTTGGCTTGAGGGCTCCTGAAAAGGCTCTCCATATTCTAGAAATTCACCGAAAAGATCAACTCTTGATCAACATATCTAAACACTTCACCTATAAAAAGCCTCCAAACATGAGACGTAGTCATGACTCAAGAGCTCAGAGCCATGGAAGAAGCGGAAGCCAACATGTTGACCTTCTCCAGGTCTTTCGTCCTAGACAACAAGGAGAAACTTTAGCTCAAACGCGTGCACCTGAAAGAGATGCAGTTCTGCAAAAACTTGAGTACCTAACTCATGCTATCGAACGGCTTGAGAAGAACCAAGCCACCACTAGACAAGTCTCTGACTCAGAAGCAGAGTCGTCAGCGCGTGACAAATCTGAGGATCGCCGTGTGAAAAGAAGACTGGAGTTTGGTGATAAAAGTTTATCAGAAAGTAAGAGAGAAAAAAGCATACGCCCCAATCCTCCTAGAAAAGCTGCCACGCAGCGGTCAGCTAGTGTATTCGACCACCTAGGTCAACCCTCCTAAATCCTGCATGAGCAGAAAGTACAAAAGAAGGAAAGAGCCACATCTATGGCGGCATCAAGTGTACAAAACACCCCGGATAAGCTTGAACTGATGAAGCAACGCCTGGCCGAACTGGAAGCAAGGCAAAAGAACACCCCAAAAGAATACACGACGGATAGACACTCTCTATTCGCGGAGGATATCTTGGCAAAGCCCCGCGGAAAAGCTAAAATGCCACAACCGACTAGCTATGAGGATGGCAACGATCCTGTTGGTCATCTCGACAGATACACCTTTTGGATAGAACTCCAAGGAGCCAGTGACGCAATCATGTGCTGAGCTTTTCCTCTAAACTTCGGGAACAGAGCGATGAGGTGGTTCAAAATTACCACAACGCTCCATTCAGAGTTGGAATGACCGTCAGTCGGGGATTCGTCTCCACCTTCATGGGGGCAAGAACTCGATCTACTCCAAAAGAACGCCTTGTCAGCATCAAACATGGCCGAACTGAATCCTTGAGGTCCTACATGGACCGATTTAGCAAGAGGATAGTAGATGTGGACAAAATTTCCGATGATGTTGCTCTAATGGCGGTCTTAACAGGACTAAGAACCAAAACTTGATTATGGTGGTCTGCATTTTACGAGGACGGCCCATCAACATACCAAGAATTCCTAGCTAGAATGAAAAAAATACATCGGTCTTGAGGAAGCTACTCCCACTGTGAGAATGACAGATCCGAACCGAAAAGATAACGTTAAGAGTAAAGAGAAAGACCTCAAATCGTAAAAGAAAGAAAGTCCCACGAAAGCACTGGAATTCCAGCACCCAAGTCGGCCACGACCCATTCTGCAGAGGTTCTAGGGATACCATGTCTTGAACACCTCGCTTGAGAATGTCTTGATGAAAATCAAAGGAAAGGACATACTCAAAAAGCCCGTTCCTATGAGGGCAAGCTCATCCGACCTGAACCAAAGGAAGTACTACAGATACCATCGGTCTGCTGGACACAACATTGATGATTGTCGAGACTTGAAAGGAGAAATAGAAAGCCTCATCAGGTGAGGTCACCTGAAAGAGTTCCTAGCTCGACCGTCTGGAGGGGGTGAGCCACCCGAACTGCAAAATCAGACTGAACTACCACATCCGCCTCAACAAGGGCGAGGTGAAATTCACATGATAGTCGGAGGAATTTAGTACCTGGAAGGGTCAAGGAGGTAGCGCCACAAGCTCTATAGAGAAGCCCATACCAGCTACCAAGTGCTGTCAGCGCCATATTTGATCCAAACGTGGAGAAGTTCTCTTTTTCTGAGGAGGATGCGTCCCACGTACTACAACCACATTCGGATGCACTCGTCATTACTATGCCAGTCTCCAGAATCGATATTTATCGAACACTTGTAGACGACGGAAGCTCCATGAATGTTCTATATCTAAGAACATTCGAATAAATGGAGATTGAAGCTCGACATGTTAGGCCTTTTCCTAAGCCTCACAGAGATTCACCGGGAATACGTGAATCCAAAGGATGATCGCCTCAGAGTCGAGAGCTCGGACTACCTCTATGCTCTGAGGAGAATCATTGCAGATTTTGTAATTGTAGACCTCTCGTCTAATTACAATGCCATTCTGGGACGACCAATACTGCATGAACTCAAGGCAACCGCATCCATTTACCACTATGCTATCAAATTCTCCACTGCCCACAGAGTGGGGATAGTACAGAGAAGTCAACTGGTAGCCAGGAGCTGCAACATCACCTTCTCCCGAGTAGGAGTAGACATGCTCTAGGCAGAGCCAAAAACCCCGACCTCGGGTCGGACATAAACGAACTCGAAGAGGGCCCAGTGGAAGACCTGGGATGCCTCGACCCTAGGTTGGACCAACTCGAGAGGAAGGTCGAACCAGTGGAAGAACTGGAACTAATTGAGGTCGACCTCAACCATCCTGAGAAAGTCCTCCGCATCAGAAAAGAGCTTAATGAATCAATAATATCTCAGCTCACGACCTTCATGAAAGGCAACATTGATGTGTTCGCATGGGAACACACAGACATGGAGGGAATAGATCCCAAAGTGGCATGCCACAGGTTGAACACCAGCCCAGACGTCAAACCAAGGCAGCAGCATCGACGTCCTCTTATTCCAGAAAGGTATGAAGCCCTAGCTAAAGAAGTCAACAAGCTACTCAAGTGCGGCTTCATCTAGGAATCACTTTACCCGTGATGGGTGGCCAATCCCATCCCGGTGAAGAAGAGCAATGGAACTTGGAGGGTATGCATTGACTTCACCGACCTGAACAAAGCATGCCCTAAGGACAGCTTTCCACTTCTCCGAATAGACCAAATGGTAGATGCCACAGCTGGACACGAACTTCTGAGCTTTATGGATGCATACTCCGGATACAATCAAATAACAATGCATGAAAGTGATCAAGAGAATACCTCTTTCATTATTGACTGAGGTCTGTATTGCTATTGAGTTATGCCTTTCGATCAAGAATGCTTGGGAGCAACTTATCAACGGCTAGTCAACTCAATGTTTTCCAAGCTCATTGGAAAGACCATGGAGGTATATGTTGACGACATGCTTGTCAAAAGCACCAAAGCAACAGATCACATCCAAAGACTCTCTTCGAGATGTTCTCCATACTGAGGAAATATAAGATGAAACTTAATCCTACCAAATGTTCTTACGGTGTGGGGTCAGAGAAGTTCTTGGGCTACATGGTTCACCAGAGGGGTATTGAGGCCAATCCAGAAAAAATCCGAGCTCTCCAAGAAATGAGACATCCTACCAAAATCAAAGACGTACAAAACCTAACTGGACGAATAGCGGTACTCGATCGTTTTGTTTCAAGATCAATCGACAAGTGTAAACCCTTTTTCGACGCTCTGCGAGGTGGCAAAGAGTTCAAGTAGAGTGAGGCATGCCACCTAGCCTTTGAAGAACCTAAAAAACAACTAGCACAACCCCCGTTGTTGTGAAAACCACCGATTGAGGAAGTCCTCACCCTTTACCCGGCGGTCTTAAAGTACTCCATTAGCTCTGCATGCTAATCGGTCGGATGAAGGAATCCAACACTCGGTGTACTACGTCACCAGTGCATCGCATGATGTCGAACCTGTGCAGTTCGATGGAAAAGTTGGCGTATGCCCTCATCATGTCCGCAAGGAAACTCGCACCATACTTCTTGCAACATCCAATAGAGGTTTTATCAAACTACCCTGTGAGGCAAGTCCAACAAAAGCCCCGACACTTCGGAAGACTTGTGAAATGGGCGATGAGAGCTCGGCCGGTTTGAGCTCCACTGCACTCCGGACTTGATCAAAGGTCAAGTTTCAACCGACTTCGTTCTGCGAGTTTAGTCCGGAGCACAACAAGAAGAGTGTTGGACTCTCTTCATAGATGGATCATCAATGAAAACACATGCTGGAGCTGGAGTTGGCTTGATGAGCCCAGACATGGAACCGCTCTGTCAGTCCTTGCGATTTGATTTCCATGCCTCTAACAACATGGTTGAATACGAGGCCTTGAGGTTTGCAAAAGGCATGGGTGCACTCAAACTACTCGTTTACAGTGACTCCCAGCTAGTGGTCAATCAAATCAACTAATCCTACCAAACCAAGGACGAGAGGATGGCATCTTACTCATAAATAGTGGAACAAGAACTTAAGTCATTTAACACCGTCGAGGTCAGACAAATCCTAATAACTCAAAACAGCATTGCCGATGCTCTAGCGCGACTCGCTACCAGCGAAGGCATAGAAGAACTGGAGAACATCCCGATTGGGAGAATCAAGAGTCCAAAGAATCTATCACCGAGCACATCCTTACCACGGCCGAACTGAACTCTAGCTGGACGGACGAGATCATACAGTTCCTAAGGGATGGTAAGGTACCTCCAGATAGCACAGAAGCAAGAAAATTAAGGATCAGATCAACTAGATATACAATCATCGACAATGTCCTATTCAAGAAGCGTTTCTCGCTCTCCCTACTGAGATGTTTAAAGGAAAACGAAGCCAAGTACGCCCTCAGTGAAGTTCACGAAGGAGTATGCAGCAACCATACTAGAAGGCAGTCACTGGCGCACAAAATCTTGAGACAGGGGTACTTCTGGCCATCACTGAAGAAAGACTCCATCGAATTCGCTAGAAAATGCGACAAATGCCAGAGGTTTGGCCCCACCATTAGAGCTCATCCGGAAGGACTGACCTCAATCCTCAGCCCGTGGCCATTCTCAAAGTGGAGGATTGACCTAATTGAACCCATGCCAACGGGAAAAGGCAGAACTAAATAAGCCATAGTCGTTGTAGACTACTTCACTAAATGGGCAGAAGCAGAACCGCTAGCCAAGATAACAGAACAGAAAACCACGAATTTCATATGGAAATCGATCGTCTGTAGATTCGGAGTCCCCTACTCAATCATTACGGACAATGGCAGGCAATTCGATAATTCTAAACTTAGATCATTCTGCGAAGAACTGAATATCAGGAAGCACTTCTCCACTCCAAATCATCCCCAGGCCAATGGTCAAGTCGAGGCCGTAAACAAAATCATCAAGCACACCTTGAAGACGCTTTTGGATAAACTAAAATGAGCCTGGGCAGAAGAGTTCCCAAGCATACTATGGTCTTACCGAACAACATTTCGGTCAAGCATAGGAGAAACGCCTTTCTCAATAGCCTTTGGAACCAAGTCATTATCCCAAAGTAGAGCTCGAACTCCCATCATTTAGAGTTCGGACTTTTGATGAAAATTGCAACGGTGATGCCATGAGAGTTGAGCTCGACCTATTAGAGGAAAAGAGGCTGGGGGCAGAATTAAAAAATACAATTTACAAACAAAGAAGTGCAAGGTATTACAACAGCAAAGTCAAGGAACGGAGATTTAAAGCTGGGGATTTAGTCGTGAGAAAAGTCTTCCTGGCAACAAAAGAGAGCCAAGCAGGGACACTTGTTCAGAACTGGGAAGGACCATACAAGATCGTCACAGTCCTAAAAAATGGAGCTTACGAGCTCCAGAATATAGAAGGTCTATCACTCGCACACCCGTGGAATGCTGAACACCTCAAGAAGTACTACCAATGAAACTTATCTACAAAGGCCCACGGGCATGAGCTACTTTCATCAAATAGAAGCCATGGCTTCCACCTTGTAAAAATTTCTCGCTTTTATGAAATGACAAATGTTTTATGAGATAAGGACTTACATTGAAAACCACAAAACTAAAAAAAAAAAAAAAGCAAGGGGTGATCAAAGTCACAATCTTTGTAGCACATAGGTCCCACAAAGTCGGGACCCACGTTGATTTCGTAAGTGCTACGACACCAACACCAAAACTAAAGTCCTTCCATCCTAAGGACATAATATATCCAAGGAATACAGTTTGTCCAAGAGACCGAACTACATTCCCACATTCGAGACAAAACCACTTTTAGTTCGTCCTATTTACCGAGGCCGAGCTACAAACTTGGAGAGCATTCATATATCCAAACCAACATGTGTCCCAGGTCGGACCTCATCTTTGGTCTGGACCTCAGTACGAAGACGCTAATATCCTCAGTTTCAGCTCGCCCAAGAGCAAAGAACGAACGTTTAGAGGTCACATCTTCAAAGTCAAACTTTTGAAGACAGATCTCCAAAGTCGCTGAAAACAAAAGTCCAACTTCGAAATGAAAAGCCAAAGCAAGTCTTCGAAGTTAGATCTCCGAAGTCAGAAGTCAGGATTTCAAAGTCAGAAATTAGAAGTCAGAAGCCAGGACTTCAAATTCAGAATTTAAGAATCCAAAGTCAGTAGTAAAACAACAAAAAGAAAATATGAACAAGTAAACAGAACGGAATATTTCATTGATATTTTAGTTCAGTACATCCAACAAAAAGTTCGATTATAAAACTACTATAACAAAGCATCTTTATTCCTCGGCTCTGGGCTGATCTCCCTCTTCAGGCGATGGGAGATTAAGCTTCGAATTTTTCTTCAGTTCGGCAAGCTCATCCTTGAGAAACTGGACATCCCAGTCCAGACGCTACTCCGTCGTCGTCTCAATAAGCTCCTCCATCGTCAGGAAATAAACCTACTCTTGATCGGCCAGGTAGGCATCCGAGGACTTGAACTCTGCCACGGCCTCGTCCTTGTCAGTACACTTCTCCAGAGCAGCCCTGAGTTCGGCCTGGGTTGTCCTCTCGGCCATGAGTTCCTTCTCCACCTCTGCCTTACTCTTCTTCACCGTTTCCAGCTCATCTGCCAACGTCCTTAGTTCGACCTTCTTTTTCCTAAGCTCTTTCTCCCACTTCATCAGAACATCCTCGGAAGTGGCCCGCAGTTTTTTCTCCCCCTGCAGCTCAGCCACAACTTTGAGCCCCTCTTTTCTCATGACTTGAACATCGACCAAGAGCCTGCTCATCTTTTCAGAGGCCGATGTGAGCTGAATGGCAGCCACGGAGGTATTGACCGACGCCACTATGATGAGAATCCACGACCCCATGCCATCCAGTATTTTTCTTTGAATCGAGTCCAAGACTTCACGGTCGTTCTGATCGCCTTTCTAGTAGATAAAGGAAGTCCGACGATCTCCTCTCTGGTGGGAGTTTGACCTAATAAAATCACGACTGGTTTAGGAAGAGCCCCGCAAAGTCAGATAAACTCCTCGTCTTTATCCGGGGTCGAGCCCAAATAGGTAGGGTGAGGCCGAGACACGGTCGGTGAAGGTCGGACGGCTTGAGACGAAGATGGGCCAGCACGAACTAAGAAAGAAGTTATCTCATCCACGCTCTATGCTGGACTAGAAACAGGCCTAGGAGTGGGCTCGGGCTGTACCCTCTATCGAGCCGAAGGCTCTTGATCCCCAACTGGCACTTTCCTCTTCCCCTTTCCAGCCTGGATCTTCTTCATCATCAGAGCAGATATGTCCTTCATTTCTTCTCCAGGTTGATCTGGAAACAACCAAAGTCAGAACTGAACGAGTTTATACGATCAAAATTACGAAGGGATGAGTTCTGATTACTCACGAGTTCTAAGACGATCTGGAAGTGACAGCAATAGTCGAGCCGATATCAAGTTCTCTTAAGTTATTAGTGCGTTACTAGATCGGAGATCCTCACTGATATCTCGAGCCCTCCGAGCTCTTTCTGAAGACTCCTCTGTTGGTTTTTGAGAGACGTATCCTGAAAATTAAGGTAAACAAACAGTTCAGTACAAACTCAAGAAAGTCGAATTACACGAGTACAGAAATGCGCTTACTTAGTTCCTGGTAACGAACTGGAATATTCACGTCTGGCCTGGCATTATTCACTGAGAACTGCCAGGGACCTCGGATAAAGAACCAGAACTTCTTCCAATTTTAATTAAGTCCGGGGTCTGGGTGATGACACTACCTCCAGTCTTCGCCTTGACCGATGCATACCACCAGCCCGACTTCTTCCCATCTGACTTGAAAGAGGACAGACTGTTAAATTCCCTAACTGAAGGACGAGGAAAGCCGAGTGATCACAGTGATGAGGAAGCCTATCATGATCCTCCAACTGCTGGGAGCAGAGCTAGGTGGGAGCTATTCCCGCAAAAACTTCCTAACTATCCTCGAAAAAGGAAGCCGTGAGTCCCGGTCGCTAGCACGACTTGGTTTAAAGCCACGCAACCCAATGGCGGGTCGTCAGCCCGGTCATTGGGGCCGGGGACGAAGAATTCTATGTCGTCTGGGACCCTATATGTCTGATGCCAATCCCTAAGTTGCTTCTCATTGACCTCGGAGGAAAATATTTACACTTCCAAACTGGGGCTGTTCTAAACCCGGATTCGACCTCCGCATCCCTCCGACCTAAAGTCCTGTGCCCAACTCTCCTCTTACCGCTCGTCTCGTCCTGCAGAGATGACCTAGTCTGAGCAGGAACAGTAGTCAGTGGAGCTGGACTGAGTACCTCATCCTCGTCTATTCCCTATGCCATTCTACCTGAGCTGACTTCTTCTTCCTCCTGACCCCTACCCCAGGAAATGGCTTCTCTCCTACTATCGCTACCAACCTCGCTAGACATGCTATCAGATGAACTCAAAGAAAGAAAGAAAAGAATTGAAAGAAAGAGAAGAAAGTAGGTACTGACCATTCTAACCCCAAGGTCGGATCCAATAAACTGTAGTGAATCCTAGATCGGAAGATTCCTACCGCTCTGCCACTTAGCTCGAACAAAGACAACTGAAGAAAAGAGAATACGTTTAAGGCAAGAGTTCTAAATGATCCTCACCCTCCCTATTTATAGGAGAGGAAGACGAGGGGTCAGCACCATCAATGCAGCAATGATGACACTCTAGTAAAGCATGCCCTCGAGCCATACAAAAGTCTAACATCACCACTAAGTTTGTTCCATGTGTTAGCTAACAAGGTGGGTTGACAGAAGTATCATATCAATACTGGCGAGAACCCGGATCAAGACGCCCGAACTAAAATTAGAACTAAAAAAACCTCATTTGACCAATGTCAAAACAGGTCTTGGGGGCAATTGTTGGCCTCCGATCTAGGTCCGCCTCTCCCAACGCTATTCTGCTCATCAGTCCAGCAAGGAATGGCCGACCTGTGGCAAAGCTTTAAGTCTTCGAGTTCGAACCTCATCCACAATTCTATCTCCGAGCTCACCGCTGTATTGAATTCGGTTTGGACCTCATGCCGAACGCTTGTGTGTCGGACCTCGTCCATGAGACGCCATACTCAAGCGTCATCATCATAGCTCGTCCTTTCGCCCCGACAAAGGTCATTTCACATTAAATGTTCCCAAAAAGGGAATGTCTTGTAAGTATTAAATGCCTAGCTTGGCCATTTAATGCCTAGCTTAGCATTAAATGAAGGTAATCATTACATATTTTCCTATAAATAGGAGACATAAATGTCATTGAGATCTGCATTCAATTGCTTAATAGAAGCACTCTTACAAAGATTATACAATTAGGTCTTCTTACATATACTTACATATCTACCATTCATTACAGTCATAAGCGACCTCAACACTTATCTTTAAGTTGGCTTGGAATTACTACAAACCATTTTCCAACGTCAACAAGCATTAAATGCCTAGCTTGGCCACTTAATGCCTAGCTTAGCATTAAATGAAGGTAATCATTACATTTTTTCCTATAAATAGGAGACATAAATATCATTGAGGACGGACATTCAACTACTTAATAAAAGCACTCTTACAAAGATTATACAATCAGGTCTTCTTACATATACTTACCTATCTGCCTCTCATTACGGTCATAACCGACCTCAACACTTATCTTTAAGTTGGCTTAGAATTAGTACAAACCATTTTCCAACGTCAACAAAAAGATCACAAGATGTATATATTGACATTTTTTAATGAAAAACTTGCTTACAATGTGCTTATAAGAAAGTGACAAGATGTGTCACTTTTAATTAAAAAGTCACATACTGTATAATTTGTTTGTTTTCTTAACAAAACATTATTGGTAAAGCTTACAATGTGCTTACAAGCACAAGCACAAGCACAAGCACAAGCACAAAAATCATTGGCTAAGCTTTGAATGTGCTTAAAATGTATATTAAGGTTGCACAATAGAAATTGACATGTTATATCACTTTTTAATTAAAATATCACACACTGTGTAATTCACTAATTTGATATGTTCGAATAGAAATCTTTGGCTGAAGTGCTTCTAAAAACTTCTTAAATAACCTTAAATCAAATTTAACACACATAAACATTAATAGTACTACTTAAATATTAATTTAAGAAAGTTTTTATAAACACATAGTAATTTTAGTCAAAGATTTCTATTTGAACCTGTCAAATTAGTAAATTACACAGCGTGTAATATTTTAATTAAAAAGTGACATAGCATGTCACTTTTTAACACAAAACTTTAATTAACATCCAACACAAAAATAAAATAAGATAAAAATAAAAATAAGATCTAAATATTAGTTAAAAAAGTTCTTATAAACACATTGTAAACTTAGCTAATGATGTTATCTTAAAAAAAGAAATGTCACATTTTAATTAAAAGTGACACATCTTGTCACTTTCTAATCTAAAATCTTAATTAGGCTATACACAACAAAACAAAAATAATATTTATAGCTAAATGTTAATTTAATAAGTTTTTATAAGCACATTGTAAGTTTAGTTAAAAAAATTAGCCGAAAAAGTCAATTTACACATTGTGTTACTTTTTATTTTAAAAGTGGCTCAACCTGTGACTTTTTAAAGTGAAAATTTAATTCACATCCAACATAATCCAACATAATGAGATAAAAATGAAAGTAATATATGAATATTAGTTTGAAAATTCATATAAAAACATTGTAAGCTTCAATAATATTCTGTTAGAAATGTCAAATTACACGACTATGCATTTTAATTGAAAGTGAACAACTTGCGACTTTTTAATTTAGAACTTGATTCACGTCTAACACCAAAAAAAAAAATAAAAAAAAATCATAGTAATAGTTAATATTAGTTTAAAAAGTTTTTAAAACACTTTGTAGGCAAAGTTAAATATTTCTATTAGAAAATTTTAGTTTAAATGACTTGTGTCTTTGAATTAAAAAGTGATACAACATATTACTTTTTAATGTAGAATTTTAATTTTCTTACACAAAGAATTTGAAATTTTTAAATAAATAAATTTTGACGAGATTAGCAACAAAAAGAAAAGAAATAATTAAAAACACAAAACTAAACACATCAAAAAATAAAGCAAAAATTCAAAAACTCTTGTTCTTTTTAATTCATTGATGGCCCCACCAAACACTAATAATGTATAGATTCCTCAGTTTTGATCTAATGCCCCCAGTACCAGGACAAGTGTCATGCACTTATTGGATGAGTGTAAAGACCCATTTATACTCATCCAATAAGTGCATAACACTTGTCCCGATGCAAGCATTAGGCATTATAACAATGTCTCTGGGAGCATTAGATCAAGATCCATAGATACCTTCCAATCTTTTAATTTGGTGTCCTATCTATTTATTAATGTGGGGTCCAAGATATCCCATTTTTGCTAGTGTCATATACATAATTATGAATAAATAGTGCGGTGTTTAAGCCTTTATAACCGTATTTGTTATTTTTATAACCGTATTTATTATTTAAATTAGTTTTAACATCAATTTTGAAAATATTTCTAATTTTAGGGGTATTTTTCTAATTATTCCATTTGACAATTGTTATTAAGAGAACAAACTGGCCATGCTATTTGTGGACTCTGATCATTTAATTTCGGCTCATAGACGACTCAAATTGTAAAAAGAAGTCACAAGCCGAGTCAAATTGCAATACAAGATTCACAAGCTCAGTCAGTATGATTCATTTTAGGCTTGTAGGCCAGATCTACGAGCCTAGCCCACGAGCAAGCCCAAATGGTCAAATATTTGGAATTTTGGATAAATATGACCGTTTTCATATTTTAATTTTTTTTAATTTAAAAAAATATAGTCATATTTGTTTCCTATATTAACTATATTCTCACATCATTTTTTTACACCAATCTCCACATTCTCAATCTACTATTGTAATAATATCATATTAGCTCTTTTATTGTGCAATCTAAAATTATTTTGTCCTTAAATTTACTTATTTCATTCTACGTTTTGTATAAATTCTCTTATTCTACCTCTTTCTTTCATATATTATTTCAAAATGATAAAAGATTCTTGCAAATTGGTGAGTTCAACCAATTCCTTGGTAGTTCCAATACTCTTGAAAGTAGTCCTGTAGTAGGTCATGATTTAAGTAGTCTAAATGATGTTCCAATTGTCGATGATTTTGGTGATGGAAGTACTAATCCAATTGATTTTGATGATGATCTTGAAGAAAAGAAAAAACAAATAATGTGACAAGATCAAACAAAATGATGAAATACCAAAAATTAAGTCTAAGTATTGGAGCACTTTAAAATAGCATCCACGTATCAGGGCCCGTAGCTATACATAACCCCCTAACACCACTCGCTACCGTAGTTTGGAGTTTGCCCAACTTTGGTTGCACCTTGTAAATATTAATTTCAATTGTTAGTTCTTTTCATTTGTAATAATTTATTTCAATTGTAAAAGAACCCTGCTATTTGTAAATATTTATTATGGTTCCTCAACTTTTAAACGTTTATTCTCATAAGTTAAGTTTTTCTTACTTTAGCTATTATAAGGGGTAGTTGGTATTTGAAGTCTTGTCAAACTCACTTGTGTTCACCTCCTGCACTAGCAAATTGAATTTTTCTACTTTCATCAATCAATGAACAATTTATTTTCAATGCATTCAAATCTTCTGTTGCAAAGCTTTCTTTAAATTGTCGTTCATTACTGATTCAATCGAGAATAGGCGAAATGTAGTCTAGCAGAATTGATTACTACCGCACGGTGCCCCTTTTTATGTTAGAAAGAAAGGCACCACGTGATAGTTGGTATCAAAGCTATAGCTCACCACCATCGAGAAGAAAGCGATGGATCCGAATCCATCACACACCACTGAGGTGGTGGATCACTAAAAGAGTACTAGGATGCGTTCGATGGGCAAATTACTAGGTTATACGACAATGTCGAGACCCCTGAGTAAAAAGTTGAGATATTAGAGGCGAACATCCATGAATTAAACATCCGACTAGATGAGAGTCGAATGATTTGCATGATGATGATCGTTGTCGTTGCAATCATTCCCGATCCTTTGGAAGAAATGGAATCCATGAGATCAGTTGTGGATACTTTAGCGTGCAATTGGCAATGGGCAAGCTCCTGCACAAGAGTATGTACCTAGGCTCGTAATTCTAGAATCACAAGACCTATGGTGGGGATCGCGACACGAAGGAAGTTGAGAACTTCTTGTTTGACATGGAACAATACTTTATTCGGGGCCAAAATTGATAGACGAGGCAAGAAGGGTGATGACAACTACCATGTATCTGGGTGGAGATGCAAAAATATGGTGGCGAACAAAATATGCTAATATTCAGGCTAACAAGTCTCGGATAGACACGTGGAATCTCCTCTGGAAAGCGATCAGAACAAAGTTTTTCTCAAAAAATGTGGAATATCAGGCCGGACAGGTACTACGAGAAATGAAACTTACTGGCTCGATCTGGACTATATGAAAACCTTTTCAGGGCATATGTTGGACATCGGAGACATGTTTGAAAAGGACAAGCTCTTTACTTTCATGGAATGGCTAAAACTATGGGAGAGAATCGAACTACAAAGACAAAAGGTGGTTGATGTATGTACAACAATGAGAGCTGTTGAATACTTGATGGACTATCAATATGAACCCAGAAAGGAGTAGCTGCAAGTAAATAGCCAATCCCGAGGAAGAGAACGCTACTCTCACCTTAAGGGAGGCCATTAGGGCAACTATCAGGGAACCACTATAACAAATGAAAGGTACCAAAGAACAAATCAGGTGCTACTCCTAGAAAGGATGAGTGCTTTTTTTTAGTGGGCCTCATCGGGTAAAAGATTGCCTGTAGAAATAGTTTGTGAATGCGTTGAGCCAATTGACAAGTGGAGCATTAGGTTCGAAGCATAATGTTTCGTAGGCCAACAGTCATTGCAAGGCCGATTCCGATGAGGGTAATGATATCATTGGGGCATTCTCGCACCGGTGCAGTACAATATCGTACCAGGTGAGTGAAATCTGGCGATGTGTCCCTAAAAAAGATGGAAAAGAAGAGCTAAAACCTAGTGTTTGTAGAGCTAAAGGATTGATGTACATTGATGTGAAGATCAATGGGAAATCAATCAAAGCCATGGTAGATACCCGTGCCACTCACAACTACCTTGCATGTCCTGAAGTATAATGCATCGGGCTTGTGCTGGAGAAATGTAGTGAGAAGGTCAAGGCAATCAACTTAGTTGGTCAACCGATTGCTGGAGTAGCCAATTCTGTGCTCATTAAATTTTGCCCTTTTGAAGGGATAACAAATTTGTCAACAGTTCAAATGATGACTTCAAACTGATTTTAGGATTGGAGTTTCTTCGGGATATGAAGACAATAGTGTTGCCATATTCTAATTCGTTGATGATATTGAGAAGCAAGCCATGTGTCATTTCCATGCTAGTTGGAAAAATGGGTGAGAATAGCATCTCTCAGCCATACAGTACAATAAAGGCTTCAAGTAGAATGAGCCATCGTTTTTGTGCACTATTTGATTGAAAGATTTTGAGGAAGCAACTGGCCCTATCCCAAACTTGTTAGAATGCTTCTATAGGAATTTAATGATGTCATGCCGGAGGAATTGTCAAGGAGAATGTCGCCAAAGAGGGCTATTAATCGTAAAATTGAGCTTATGCTGGGTGCCAAGCCTTCTAATAGGGAGCCCTACCGCATGGCTGAACCTGAGCTAGAGGAGCTTATGTAGCAATTGGCTGGAATGCTGGACATTGGGATTATCGTACCTATGAAATCGCCATATAGAGCTCTAGTGCTATTTTAGAAAAATACTGATGGTTCTCTTCGGATGTGTTGTGACTAACGAGTCTTAAACAAAATCACAATGAAAAACAGTTATCCGATTCTGCTAGTGGCGGATTGCTTCTACCGTTTGAGCAGAGTTAAATACTACACAAAGATTGATCTAAATTTTAGATACTGGCAAGTTCAGATTAAAGAATGAGATGAAGTGAAGACTACAGTAGTAACCATATATGGAGCATTCGAATTCAAAGTTATGCCTTTTGGCTTGACAAATGCTCCACCAACATTCTCGCATGATGATGAATCCAATACTTCACAAGTTTCTGGATGAATTCGTGGTGGTGTACTTGGATGACATTTTAATTTACAAGTGAGACTACGGAGGAGCAAGTGTAGCATGTGAGAAAAGTTTTTATTTGGCTACAGGAGAATGAACTTTAAGCAAAACCATAAAAATGTTCATTCGTCCAGACATCAATCAACTTTTTAGGTTATATTATCTAGCAAGAAAAAGTCCGCATAGATACGAAGAATGTTATGACTATCTAAGATTGGCAACTGCCAAGGCACGTACATGATGTACACTCGTTCCTTGGGTTGGCCAACTACTATTGTGAAAGGACATCAGGGTGAGAAACACACTTCTGCGCTATTGCAGTGTGCATACTATTGGCCGCAAATGAGGGATCACATTGCAACTTATGTGAAAACTTGTATGGTTTATCAACACGGTAAGCCAGATCATCAAAAAAAGCGAGCTTACTAGAGCCCCTTTTTGTCTCAACTGGACCATTTGAGAATGTATCGATGGACTACATTATTAGATTGCGAAGGTTGGAGATATTGGCACTATTATTGTTGTGGTGGACGGTTTATCAAAATATGCAACATTCATCACAGTACCTAGGTATGTATCCGTTGAAGAGATCGATCGCATCTTCTTCAAGCACATTGTAAAATATTGGGGGCTGCCTAAAGATATAGTCAGTAATTGAGACATTCGATTCACCTGCACATTTTAGATCGAGTTGTTCAAACTTCTTGGTTCAACTTTGAGTATGAGTTCTTGTTTGTACCTACAATCTGATGGACATACGGAACGGTTTAATTCTATGCTAGAAGAATATCTTCGAGACTTTATCTCTGTTTCACAGAAAAACTGGGTGAAACTTTTGGATACGACTCAGATTTGCTTCAATGCCCAAAATAACTCTTCCACCAATAACAGCCGTTTTGAGATTATTACTAGCCAGCAATTGTTACTCCTTCATACTATGGATATTAATTAAAGTACCAAGTCTCCTCAAGTTAAGAGCTTCTCTCAAGAATGGAAACGAAATATCAAAATTGCTCGGAGTTATCTTGAAAAAGTATGTAAAGCAGACAAAAAGGTGGCGATCGTAAACGTTGGTGATGGTAAAAAATCCCGACAAAAACAAAGATAAGACAATAAGAGGGAAATATTATCGATTGATGTTAAAATATATCGGGCCATTATCCATCATGAAGCGGATTGGAAAAGTCGCCTACATAATAGAACTCTATTCATGGTGCAAAATCCATAACGTCCTTCATGTTAGTGCACTCAAGCCATATTTTGCAGATAAGGATGACGCATACAGAAATAAGCCAAAGTGACCTAAATTTGAATTGAAGAAAATATGTAAGAGAATTGTTGAAGCTATTATTGACCACTGAGTTACCCAGACTTCCAAGAAAGATCATCAGGAGTACTTAGTGAAATGGAGAGGATGCAAGAGGAAGGAGAATAATTGGGAAAGATTTAAAGACATTGGAACCTTCAAACCTCTACTTGAAGAATATCATACAATGATGGTGTCGAAGACGTCACCAAATCAAATGGGAGAGAATGCAAGGGCCAGAATCTATACTTAGTCCCATGACAACACTCACAACCGTAGTTTACAGTTTGCCCAATTTCGACCGTACCTTGCAAATATTAGTCTCAGTTGTTAGTTTTTTTCATTTGTAATAATTTATTTAAATTGTAAAAGAACCCTACTATTTGTAAATATTTATTATGATTCCTTAAGCTATTATAAGGTATAGTTGGTATTTGAAGTCCTAACAAGCTCACTAGTGTTTATCCCCTGCACCAGCAATTGTAATTTTCTACTTTCATCAATCAATGAATAAGCTATTTTCAATACATTCAAATCTTCTGTTGTAAAGCTTTATTTAAATTGTCTTTCATTACTAAATCTATCGAAAACAAGTAGAAGGTAATCTAGCAGAGTAGATTACTGCCGCTAGGTGCTTCTTTCTGTGCTAGTAAGAAAGGTACCTGTGATACAATGGGTGTAGTAAAAGAATATAAAGGGTATAAAGCAGTGTGCAAATACTACAAAGAGAAGTGAGCTTGGTAAAAGGACATTGACACGACTAATCTAAACAGACAAGCCAGAAGATGTACAATTAAACTCGTAGGTCTGAAAAATAATCAAACGCAACTCAAGTTTAGTTATCCTGGTATAGGTTTTAGTACTAGTGATCTATCACAAGAGCATATGCACAAAGGTATGACATTGTTCATAGTTGGTAATGAGTTTAAGCTTAGCGTAGTGGACAACGTTCACACAACCAAATTCATACAAAAATATCTTCAACTCAGATACAAACCCTTTTTCTAGAAACACTCTTCGTTCAAAAGTTGTTAATTTATAAAATACAATAAGGGCGTGCATAATAAGTTATATAAATAAATATGATAGTATTTTATCTTTTACGTCTAACTTGTAGACCGGTAATAATCATAAATGTTACATTTATGTTACAACACACTTTTATAGATAAATAATAGTTTTGCATAAAAAATTATTACATTTAGAGTAATGAACTTTATTAGAGAATTTAGTTGTGAATCTAAAATCCGTTGTTTTACTTTCTACAATTCGGCGGTCAACACTGTAGTCATTGACAAATTAACTATACAACTTAACCCTGATTTTGGTGGTATACTCTTTCATATACGTTGTATTTGTCATATTTTCAATTTAATTATACAAGATTTAATACTAATCGTAAAATGACGGGTAGAAAAAATTAAGTGTGACATGTTTAGTATTTTAGACGAGGAAGAAATAAAATTTTTCACATACTTAGATAGTGGAGAATGATCGAGTGACAATATCTAATTGTATTGTTGATAGCACGTAATTTACTATTATCTCCAGTAACTAGCATCGTAATATTCTTTTGGTGCAGGTAGCAAGGTTTTGTCGATTCATGTAACAATACTTAAAATATACATATTAGAGAGTTTAACGTGTTTGATGGACTGAGAAGACGCAAAGTATCGGATGCAAGACAAAGTGGACACGATAATAACTGAAGATTTTGAAAATCGTACATCATAATTTGTAAGTATTGCTTATGTTAATTTTGTTTAATTTTGTTATAGTTTTTTTTTTTTAAATCGTACACGTAATATCTTGTTCGTGTGGAATTTCAACTCCTCATACGTTAAAAAGTAACGGGTCTCAAGCTCGGAAAAAAGAGGATGGTTTCAAAATTTTCAATTTATTGTACTAATTTATTTTTTCAAAGTAAAAAAAAAAAAAACAAATAAACAGGCTCGTGTACGTGTACAGCTTAGCTCGGCCCAAGAGCTGAATTGAGCCTCAATGGTGGACACGATTAAGGGGGACATAGATTTGAGATAGTAGATATAGACTCACTCAATACTCGATTTCATATTTATATGACTACAGATGTACTATCCCAAATGTATGTTCTCTTAGCCATTCTACCAATAAAAAAAATTATACATCATCAAATAAATACAATTATTTAATGTGTTCACAATTGTTGTTAAGATTGATTTGTATTTATTTGATGACGTGTAAATTTGTTATTAGTGGGATGGCTAAGAGAACATATATTTGGGACATTATATTTGTACTTGTATAAATATGGAATTGAGTCCCCATCGTGTATTGAGTGAGTCCAGATTTACTGTTTTAAATGTATGTCCCATTAATCATTCTACCAATAAAAAATTTATACATCATTAAATAAATATAATTATTTAATGTGTTCAGACTTACTGTTAAGATTAATTTGTATTTATTTGTAAATTTTTTATTTGTAAAATAATTAAGAGAGAACATACATTTGGGACAATATATTCGTACTGAGTAGGCATTAATGAGACGATGTGCAAATGGTATTTGTATTTCCTTGGAGGATGACATTAATTTGTAGAGCTACTTGACAGTAGGGATGTTGTGTTTTGGGGACTTAGGCACAGCCCATGCAGCTAAAGTAACCTTAGCTTAAATAGATGAGGTCTCCCACATTCCCACATGCCATTGCAATCACTCCCTCACTGCCTTTTAACTTTAATGCACGTACCTTGTGTCTAAATCTGGGATTTGGACATCCAGTACTTTTGACTAATTAAGTTTTGAGTTAATCAAAGGTCAATTTCATTGTTGTCCATTGAACTTTCAATGAAATCTCAAAGACCACTGTACTTTTATTCTGTAATTCCATCACCTTTCATTTGAAAATTAACAAATTTTATGATGTGACAAACAAAATCATTAATTTTTTAAACGATTCATGAGTGACATATGTGAAACAACATTAATTTGGAAAAATAACTTTGAAAGTAAGTGACTATTCGAATAAATTGTAAAGTTGTAATGCCAATTCAAAAAATAAATTATAATTCAGTGCTATTGAGAAACAACGGTGAAAGTGGGAATATATTACCCGAAATCTCAATTAGGTCACCCAACTTTAATTTATTGCAATCAAATAAGTGAACTTCAATTTACTTTCAATTGAACTTCAATTTAGTTTCAATGTACTCACTACATTAGCCCGTGTTGCTATATTTATGGTTAAATCCTCTGTTAACTCTTGTTTCAAGGTAAATATGCCAAATAATCATGTTGTGACTGCAAATTCTTGAAATTGGGGATGAATAAAGCTCTAAGAATGCTTCGTAGAATGTATTACAGTCGATTTTTAAACTCAATTTATTTTCAATTACAGCCATGACATGATAATGTGGCATATTTACCTTGAAACATTAAACACGTTAGATAGACCCATTGAAACACATAGGGTTCGGGGAAGGGATTCCATTGAAAATTTAATTTATCGATAAAACTTTTGTCATTAGATAAAATAATAAAATATCTTCAAAAATTATGTCAGTAGTTAAATAGCGTATAAAAAAAATAAATTAAGATTACGAATGGATTTTTAGTTTGAAATATTCAAAGAAATAATTTATAAATTTAATTTTCTGATAGAAATTGTCTATAATTTAAGTAATAAAAATATAAAAATTAAATACTCGACGTAAAATAATCATCGATGATAAAATAACACTTATAAAAATAATTTATTTAACATTAATATCAAGTAAAAAATAAAAAGATATTTTATGTTAACTTATTAGAAAATGAAAATAAAGAAATCAACTTATGTTTATGTCACCATGACGAGCAACTAAACACTATAAGAAAAAGAGCATTTTGCAACGGGCTGAATACGTTGCAAAAGGGATTTGGCAACGTTCACCCATACGTTGCGTCCCTTGATGTTGCCGAAAAGTATCTATCTACGAAAATAGGCATTGCTCGTTGCCAAACAAAACAAGTGCGTTGCCATATATTTTTTAGCAACGTATTTACCCCTTTTAACAACGATCGGTACACAATGTCTTTAATAAACTTTTAACAACGTTCGTACGTATGCTGTCATTTATGTTTTTAACAACGTTCACTATTCGTTGTCATTTATTTTTAGCAACGTTCATTTGCACGTTGTCTTTACCTTTGACAACATACTTATCAACGTTCATTTGTATGTTATCATTCATTTTCAACAACGTTCATCTGCATGTTGTCTTTACCTTTGACAACATTCTTTTGCATGTTGTGTTTTTTTATCTATTATTTTGAAACATATTTTATATATATGTCTGTACATTTACTTTATCAATCATTTATATACAAATTACATTCTAGATATAATAAAACTCAATCCATACACCACGTCAACCTTTAACTGAAATTTATACAATATTAATGAAAATTTTCGTACAAAATATGGCCCACAAGTTTTTTTAAACATACAAGGTTTGAACCAAACCTTGCAAAAGAGACATGTCCTGAAAGTTGCTTACAATGTTGTACATTTAATCTACCAAAATCTAGCAAAATAGACTTGATAACTAACACTGTTGATTTAATCTATCAAAATCTAGTAAAACAAACTTGATAACTTACACCCCAAATCAACGAATCTGTAACGTCAAACATTTATTGTTCGAAGATTCAAGTTCACGGCTCTTGACTGATCACCAATGTCTAAACTGGATTGCTGCAAAACAAAAACAAGACTATTTATATCTGGCTCTAGAAATAAGGTCTAACACTAAAATATAGAGTTGATATAATTAATGATATATTTTACTGTAATTTAAGCCATTAAAGAGCATAAGATAACAAAAAAGAAACCAAATAACATTGAAAGAGGGTGTTGAATTTGCAGAAGCTAACACAATAGCAATAAACGACAAAAATAATAAAATTTTGTCCAGTGTAAAATCTTGCAAAAGACCAAACATATTCAAAACCACATGAAACAATTAGAATTGTTGTCCAAGACGAAGCAGAAACTTATGAAATTCATTCTTCCCTAAGAACTCTCACTTTTCTCCTCTAAATTTTTTTGCAAAAGACCTTGGATTAATTGCATGAAGAGGCTTCCTGATCAATAAGTATAGACCCTCAGATAACCAATTCTTTAAGTTGGTCCATCTAATCTAATTCTGAACAAAAAAAACTAAGTATCTAATTCTAAACAAAAAAAACTAAGGGCATGTTCACTTTGCGATTTTCAACTCATTTTTTGTTTTCTGTTTTTGAAAATAGTGAAAACGTGTTCTCTTTGTCATTTTTGAAAATACATTTTCAAAACACAAAAGAAATAAAATAACAAAGGAAATGGAAAACAATGATTTCATCATTTTGGGCGTTTTCTTTACAAAACATGATATTTTCTAAAACGGTCAAAACGCGTATTTTGGTGTTGGAGGTCGCTGTTTCAAGTTCAAAGATGCGGCTTTTTTTTTTTTTTTCATTTTAAGCTGTTCAAAATAATGATGATTTAACCATGTTTCTGCATTTTCTTTAAAAAATGCGACTCCTTCCCAAAATGGCCAGACACGCGATTTTTCAATTGGTGGTCAGGGGTTCGAGTCCAGCATGCGCGACTCTTTTTTAACATGTTTTGAATTAATATAATTGTTTTGAATTGTTTTTAATTCCAAACTTAATTATTTTTAATTGTTTTTAATTAATAATTATTTTAATTCCAAATAATTCCAAGTTTTTAATTATTTTTAGATGTTTTTAAATCCAACAATAATTGTTTTTGAATGTTTTTAATTGTTCTTAACTCCAACAATAATTTTTTTTAATTGTTTTTAATTCCAACAATAATTTTTAATTCCAACAATACTTGTTTTTAATTAATAATTATTTTAATCCCAAATAATTCTAATTTTTTAATTAATTTTAAATATTTTTAATTACAACAATAATTGTTTTTAAATGTTTTTAATTCCAACAATAATTATTTTTAATTTTTATTAATTAATAATTATTTTTAATTTCAAATAATTAATTGTTTTTAATTCCAACAATAATTGTTTAATTCCAACAGTAATTGACATATTAATTGTTTTTAAATTTTTTAAATTAATAATTTTTTTTAATTCTAAATAATTCTAAGTTTTTAATTATTTTTAATTCCAACAATAATTATTTTTAATTTTTTTAATTGATAATTATTTTTAATTTCAAGTAAGTCCAAATTTCTAAAAAATGTCAAGTAAACGCGTTTTCGAGTTTTCTGTTTTCAAAAATAATTTTTAAAAACACCAAAAAGAACGTATTTTCAAAAATCTCAAAACAAACACACAAAACACAAAACTCAAACGCAAATAAAACACCACCTAAGTAATTCTGTTTAATTTGATATCAAGTTTTCTGCTTTCTATGAAGAAGAAGAGGCACTTTTACAACACGAGTAGCAGCAAAGCTCTAAAGCTAGACTTGTTGTTTATTTTCTACTTCAACATTAACACGAACCCAATCCTTAAAAGGCCCTGTTGTGTTTTCTCCCAAAATTTCTCCAAAGACTCTAAACCTAGCTCTTGCAAATGAACTTTAGTTGCTAGGATCAAGTCCCAATGGGAAGTACTAAAAGACTTGGACAATGGCCTTACTATTACAAACAAGCACTCAAGCACTTTGAGAATGTTTCTCTTGAAGCTTGAGCAATTCAGTGAAGAGAAGGATACAACTGTTTATACTATTCGTGTTCCTCAATCTTCACAAACTGTGGCTAATAAGCTTTGTGGGAATCCCGAATGATATATGCTTTTGGGTCTAAAAACTAGAAGTTGCAAACCATAGATGAAGTGGGTCCATTCTGTAAGTCTAAGAATTGATGTGGGCTCTGGTGTGAAATCCTACTAGCAGATGAAGAAATAGTTGGGCTATTGTTGTCTTCATTTAAGATTCCACTTGAATCAGTACTATTAGAGAATCCATCTTTGAAATCAGTAAAAACTGATGCATAAATTACCCTATTAGTGCCATTGAGATTCTCCAAGTGAAGATCAATGGCATCTTTATCAAATTTAGTCAGAGAATTCACTTTGGTTTCAACTTTTCTATTTTCATTAGTTTCAGACACAATTGAGACCCAAAAGCAAAAGAAGACTATTTATTTAAAAAAAATTTCCTTTTTTTTTTATCTCTTAAGTTTGGGACTTCTGCTACAATTTTTTTTTTGTGCCCAAAATAGTATAAAGACAAAATTACTCTTGTGAAATAACTCATGTGCATTGCACGCACACCTTTAACAGAGAAAATAAACGGCAACAGATGAAAATGACCATTTGTGTCATGAAAAGTTGAAATAAGGATGTTACTGTCAAAAATTAAAAGATAGATCATCAACCCGCAGCATAGACAAATGATAGGGACCATTTGTGTAAAAACCCACATTTAATGGATTTGATTCTCAAATTTGATCAACTATTTTTTCTTCACCACCTCCAATGCCAATTAAGCTCCATCAATTTTTATCACTCTAAAAACACTTTCAATTTTCTTCAAGCCCATTCTCCAATATATCTTGAGCCAATTTGGTAGTTTCACTAGTTAGTGCACATTTACTAGGAAAATGAATTGCTTTGATCATTTTCTGGCTCAACTGCAAATTAATTGCCTTTTTTGTAGTCCTAACGACTGCGTTGCAATTGTTGTTCATCCCCAAATGATCTTTAGATATATTGAGGAGGAAGAGCAAAAATATTATGAAAATTAAGGACTTTCAAAGCACGAAAACATAAAATGCCCATAGATTCAAATTTTTGCAAGTGCAATCAACCATGCAATCAAAAGCTTTTTCACCATGTTTTTTTTTTTAATCTCCATCTTTAACTGGCTTATAAGTGTAACAACCCCCTTCATTACTAAGCCAGTGTTTGTCAATGCTTAAATTATAATTTAAGCTGATTAAGATGGTCAAACATACTTTTTATCTACACATTTCGTAGGACCCATGACCCCATACACTAACTTGTTTAATTTCTACGGACAAAGATTCACATAACTCCTCTTCAAATTCTTGAAACATTGCGTGAGTGTATTCGGTGGCTGCTAGCTTGGTCATGCCTCCAATTTTACCTGCCGAAAGAGGTACACCTTGATTACATTGGAAATCTTTAACCAACTCTGAACAACATCTCCGCTCCAATATCTTCTCATACTGAAAAACAAAACGAGTAAGAGATATTTTCTTACTTGTCACACCACGAAAAACATTATTCATAAAGTGTTTTTAGCCACTAGCTTTTGGACAAATAACTTATTGTTGATAATTGATCTCATACTTCTTGGAACTCTTGCTATGTCTCACAATTGTAGAGATGTCTATTGAATAAAGTTTTGAATTTACCATCCCTTAAATAATAAGCAACACGTTTAGAATCATTTCCACCAATATGCCACAAACAAAGTCGATGTTGCGTGTTTGAGAATACCATTTTAATCGCATTAGTCATTGCTTGGCATTGATCGGTTAAGATTGTTCCGGTTGTTTGTTTCACATAGCTTGCAAAAAAGATTCAAACGGCCAGACAAAAAGTTAGTTGTCTTATCCAACAACAAAGCACAACCTAACAAGATACATTGTCTATGATGATTTACTCCGATAAAAGGTGCACAAATCATAATGTATTTGATTTGTGTGGTACGTTGTATAAAAAATTACCACACCTCCAAAATGATCATAATCTGTGTTTGATATACCATCCCTCCAAATAAAATTAGTCATACAATTTTGATAATCCACTTGCATCGTATAGAAGAATGTGTAAGAATTAATGTCCAAGGTCCAAATAGTTGGGTCGACTTAATTACTTATTGGATCAAATTAATTAATTAGATTAATTAATTGGGCAATTTCTTGATGGGTTCTAGTTGGACTAGAACTAGGGCTAGGGTTAGCCCTACCTATATATACAAGGCCACATCGATTAATCACATATAGTTAGTTTCCATCACTTGCTAGCACAAGCAAAAGACAACCCAATCAATTTTCTCCCAAAAGGTTCCGCTTTCATCTGTTCTTGATCGTAGAAGTCCAGATCTGTTCTTGCTTTGTGGATCACCATTGGAGGCTGGACAATTGGATAGCTGTGGTATTGAAAATAGTACATCAGGCTAGTCAGATATCGATTTCACGATATTCATCAAAGGTAAACTTCTATCACGAATTCTCTCTAAGTACAATGTTGATCCGGCTTAAAGAAATTAAACATTTAATTTCTGATGTGCATGTATACCTCAATTACTTACAGTGGTATCATAGACTACCTTGTTACTTGTTAGAGTTTGTTAAACTGCTTTGTTGAATTGAAGAAATAATCGTTATTGGTATATTGATTTGATTTGAGTTTTGAAAGTTAATATAAAATTGTGAATTTTATAAAACTAAAATCTGAAATTGTTTTGGGTTTATTTGGAATGAATCAAGGTTGGAAAGCTATGGGATAGGTGGTGATCGTGGCGCTTTCAAGTCGCCAATTTGGATAAGTGGCTACTAGCGATTCTCGCGCTTTTGAAGGAACAAGATTACATCGCGAAGATCGGCGTGGGTGATCTTTGCAAATGACGACAATGTTGTTGTCGAGAGCAACAGCAAGACCGCCACCGCCACCGCCTCTTCTTATGAACAACGGTGAGTCGCTGGCGATGGCTACGGTGTCAAACACGTGGTCACTACCATCTTCCTCCACCCTCCTTTTTTCATTGAAAGCGGTGCCATTTGTAGAAACCAAGGGTCTCTGCGTTTAAGTTTGGTAGATGGAGACGGGGGCTCTTGTGCAATTTTGAAAATTGCATAAGAGGCTCTCCAATTTTAAAAGAAAGAAAAGGGTCTTTTATGTAATTTTCGAAATTGCACGAGAAGACCTGCTGTTAAAAATAAAAGGGAGGGGTCTTTTGTGCAATTTCAAAAATTGCACAGAAAGCCCACTGATTTCTTTTTGATCAAGGACTCATTGTGTAATTTCAGAAATTGCACAATAAGTCATCAAATTTTATTTTCTAAGAATATGGTCTTAAATGTAATTTTAAATTTTTTTGAAACATTTGTAATTATTTAAATTTTAATGCTGGTCAAATATTTAGTATTGACTAAAATTTATTTTAAATTATATTTTAAATTTTTGACAGGATTAAATTTTGACTTTACTTTATAAAATTATAATTTTGACCATATACAAATTTTATATTCAATTAGAGTGTGATTTTAAATTGGTAGATGAAATAAATTTTGAAAATCCTTTTATGAATAAAATTAATTAATTAATTGGATTAATTGATTAATTTTATTGTTGAAAAAATTAATTAATTAATTCGATTAATTATTTAATTGCATCTAGTCATTCCAAAATATCTAAAAGGTTTAGACTTATATCATCTAAAAGCGCAAATTTAGAAATTAATATATTTTTGATATTATATATTAAAATAGATGTTTAGTGGATGATTATGGACTCGACCCATGTGATTGGTTGTATAGTTAATTATTCTTGTTAATTGTTGGTTGAGCCTGCGAGCCTATTATTTAATTAAATGGGCATGCATGCCTATTATTTATTTAATTGAGTTTTTGAACTCTTTATTTAATGTGAACTCGCTCGTTTCATTTATTTGGGCCTGCGTGCCAACTAGTATAGGATACAGGTTGCAGTTGGACCACAAGGAAGCAACTAGTATAGGATACATGTTGCAGCAAGAGATGAAGATGTTTGCATTTAGCATTCGATATTCCTCAAAGGTCGTACATCGTGCTAGTCGTAAATCAGATTTCATGATATTTATCAAAGGTAAACTTCTATCACGTATTCTCTCTAAGTACAATGTTGATCCGGCTTAAAGAAATTGAACATTTAATTTCTCTGTGCATGTATACCTTAATTACTTACACGGTGGTATCGAGACTACCTTGTTACTTGTTAGAGTTTGTTAAACCGCTTTGTTGAATTGAAGAAATAATCGTTATTGGTATATTGATTTGATTTGAGTTTTGAAAGTTAATATAAAATTGTGAATTTTATAAAACTAAAATCTAAAATTGTTTTGGGTTTATTTGGAACGAACTAAGGTCGGAAAGCTATGGGATAGGTGGTGATGGCGGGCGCTGAAGAAGTGCCATGTATTTGGATAAGTAGCTACCACGGTTCTGCCTTTTGAAGGCACCAGATTGTCGCGAAGATCGGCGTTGGTGATCTTCGCGGTGACGACAAGATGCATGTCATGCCGAGAGCGGCACCGCCACCCTCTCTTCTCATGAGCAGTGATGTCGTCTGCTAATGGGCTAGGTGTTTGACACGGGGTCACTACCATCTTCCCTCCACCCCCTTTTTTTCATTGAAAGCGGCGCCATTTGTAGAAACCAAGGGTCTCTGCGTTTCAGTTTGCTAGATGGAGATGGGGGCTCTTGTGCAATTTGAAAATTGCATAAGAGGCTCTCAATTTTAAAAGAAAGAAAAGGGTCTCTTATGTAATTTCGAAATTGCATGAGAATACTATTTATTAAAATAAAGGGAGGGTCTTTTGTGCAATTTTAGAAATTGCACGTAAAGCCCACTGATTTCTTTTTGATCTAGGACTCATTGTGTAATTTCAAAAATTGCACAATAAGTCATCAAATTTTATTTTCTAAGAATATGGTCTTAAATGTAATTTTAAATTTTTTTGAAACATTTGTAATTATTTAAATTTTAATGCTGGTCAAATATTTAGTATTGGCTAAAATTTATTTTAAATTATATTTTAAATTTTTGACCAGATTAAATTTTGACTTTACTTTATAAAATTATAATTTTGACCATATACAAATTTTATATTCAATTAGAGTGTGATTTTAAATCGGTAGATGAAATAAATTTTGAAAATCGCTTTTATGAATAAAATTAATTGATTAATTGGATTAATTGATTAATTTATTGTTGAAAAAATTAATTAATTAATTCGATTAATTATTTAATTCCGTCTAGTCTGTTCCAAAATATCTAAAAGGTTTAGACTTACATTGTCAAAACTGCAAATTTAGAAATTAATATATTTTTGATATTATATATTAAAATAGATGTTTAGTGGATGATTATGGACTCGATTCATGTGATTGGTTGTATAGTTAATTATTCATGTTAATTGTTGGTTGAGCCTGCGAGCCTATTATTTAATTAAATGGGCATGCGTACATATTATTTATTTAATTGAGTTTTTGAACTCTTTATTTAATGTGAACCTGCCTGTTCATTTATTTGGGCCTGCAGGCCAACTAGTATAGGATACAGGTTGCAGTTGGGCCACAGGAAGCAACTTGTATAGGATACATGTTGCAGCAAGAGATGGAGATGTTTGCATTTAGCATTCGATGAGCAGATGCAACGCCCCTTAGGAATTGACAGACTAATCTTCCTTTTGGCTCAGGAAGATTAGATAGATAAAGTCCATAATCATCCACAGTTATTTTATGTATGATTGATAATATACATATATGTGATAAGACAAAACGCTCTTTATCAAAATATTAAATTTAAGTATTAAATGGTTAATACAACGTGCCTTCCACTGTTATAGTGAAAAACCAGAGTCTATTATCGATGTCAGTTTGTTGAGTCGCTCAAGACTGCTCGCTCGTAGATATGTTTATCACTATGAAACATTCGATGTTTCTGAACAATGGGTCGAATTTAACTTTATTTTTTGTTGAGTCGCTCAAGGAAATAAAATTTTAGGGGCACAATCAAGTAAAACACATAAGATGTGTATGACAATAAGTTGTCTACTTGATGATCTAGGAGTCACATAGAGATATAATTGATAGAGTATCTACCTAGATGTTTTATTAGGGCTTGTTGAGTCGCTCAAGGTTCTAATAAAACAAAAGGGATCCTAGCCCATTGAGAATCTAACTAGTTCTATTGATTGATGTTTGAAGGTCATTAATTCAATTTAAACAGTGGAAGTATAATTAATTTAATATAAGTCTATGTTAAATTAATTTTATGTATTTAATTAATTGTTCTATCTTATTATTTAATTGTTGAATCATGAGTAGCCATATAAGTTTGAGAGGCGTATAGGATGCCAACAAACATATCGGACCAAATTTTTGGACTGGCACCACAATCTGAGAATTGTTCTCAAGCATGAAAAAAAAAATTAGATATGTCAATAAGCAGCCAATGTCGGAAGCTCTTATTGAGGAGGTTACGCCGGGGAACGTGCAGGCTTAAAAAAAACAAAGTGATAATAGTAACACTGCAACATATGATGCTTGCGGTATGTCATGAGTTAGAAAAGCAACACGAGGGTATGGATGCCTATACCAAAATATATCATTTCAAAGAGTTGAATGATGTACTGATCATGATGAACATTATAAGACATCCAAAAAGTTATGAAGAGGTATAATGGTGAAAAGATCTTCAGTCAGTGCTCATGTATTGAAGATGATTGATTATATTGAAAAAGTAAATCAATTAAGTTTTAACATGGACCACGAGCTAAGTGTTGACTTAGTTATGCAGTCCCCACCTAATAACTTTTCCCAATTCATTATGAACTTCAATGTGAATAAGATTTAGTGTACCCTATTCGAACTGCTAAACATGCTGAAAACTGTTAAGCCTAAAGGAATGGATAAACTTTGGCCATTGATACCTCTAAGAGCACTAGGAGAAAATCTAAATGGACCTTTTAGAAAGGATCCAAGAAGGCCAAATCTGTTGAAAAGCAGTTAAGCAAAGACAAATCTAAAGTCGATGATCCGTGTTTTCACTGTAAAAATAAAAGGACATTAGAAGAGGAATTGCAATGCGTAAAAGAGATAAAACTAATAATTCAAATCTTTGGCATTGTAGACTCGGTCATATAAATGAAAACGCATTATTAAGTTACATAAAGATGGATACTTAGATTCAAATGATTATGGATCATTTGATAAGTGTGAATCATACCAGTTGGACAAAATGACCAATACACCCTTTTCTAGAAAAGGAGTTGGAGTTGCAGATATTTTGGGTCTTGTACATATTGATGTACATGGACAAATATCTAAAGATGCTAGATGTGGCTTTTCTTACTTCATCACATTTACAGATGACCATTTTAGATATGGTTTCATCTACTTGATAGAATTTAAGAGTGAAGTCCTTGAAAAGTTCAAGGAATTCAAGAAAGAAGTTGAAATGCAAACTGATAAAAATATTCTAACACTTAGATCTGATCGAGGTGAAGAATATTTGAATGGTGTGTTTTTAGACTATCTAAAAGAAAATGGGATTATCTAGCAGTGGACTCCACCGTATACATCACAACAAAATGGTGTATCTGAAATGAAAAACCGCACCTTATTTGATATGGTGCGATCAATGGTGAGTCGCGCAGTTCTTTCAAAATTATTTTGAAGATATGCACTTAACACTGCATGTTATACACTAAACCGTGTCCTATCTAAACCGGTCAATAAAATTCCATATGAGTTATGGAAAGGAAAAAAGACCCAATCTTTCATACATGAAGGTTTGGAGATGCGACGCTTATGTGAAGCGCGTTGAATCGGATAAGCTAGGAGCTAAATCTGATAAATGTTTATTTGTGGAGTATCCAGAGTAAACTACATGATACTATTTCTACAATCCCATCGAGATGAAGGTCGTCATATCGAGACTTGCTATGTTCTTAGAGACGACAGTGGGAGCAAAGTAGATCTTGAAGAGGTTCGAGAAACCACAAATAAAATTGACCAATTAGATGTTCTAATGGCTGAACTTGCATCTGATGAAGCACAGATTGAGAAAGTTGGAACCACAAGTTCCCAAGGACACACGAGCTCTGCGTAAGTCGAGCAAAGTTATTCATTTTTCTTCCGAGATACGATCTCACGGTTACTAGTAATGTATTACTAATCGAGAAAGATGAACCTACTACTTACGCAAAATCGAAGTCAAGTGTTGACTAAAAGAGATGGCAGAAAGCCATGAAATTCAAGATGAACTCCATGTACGAAGACAAGGTTTGGACCTTGGTTGACCCGCCTGAAGGGGTAAAACCTATAGGCTGTAAATTGGTTTACAAGAAAAAGGTCGACATGGATGGTAACGTTCATACTTACAAGGCAATGTTGGTTGCGAAAGGTTACAAGTAAAGATAAGGGATTGACTTTTGTGAAACCTTCTCACCAGTTGCCATGTCTAAGTTAATTCGAATTTCGCTTGCAATAGTAGCATACCATAACTATGAAATCGGTAAATAGATGTCAAGATCGCATTCCTTAACGGAATCTTAGCGAGGATGTGTACATGACACAACACGGAGGTATGCAAACTCTGAAATTCATATATGGATTAAAGCAAGCCTTTCGGAGTGGAATTTTTATTTTGATAAGACAATCAAAATGTTTAATTTTATCAAGAATGAAGATGAACTATGTGTATAAAAGGTTAGTGGGAGCAAAGTCGTGTTTTTAATTTTGTATGTGGATGACATACTATTATTAGGAAACGATGTCTTCGATACCAAAAATCAGTAAAATTGTGGTTATCCAAAATTTCTCCATGAAGGATATGGGAGAGATAGCGTACATTCTCGATATAAAGATCTATAGAGATAGATCCAAAAGAATGCTTGGCCTATCTCAATCTACGTACATAGATAAAATCTTGAGAAGATTTAGTATAGAAGAGTCCAAGAGAGGACTCTGTCCCATCGGACATGGGATTTATCTCTCAAAAGAGATATGTTCAAAGACACAAATTGAAAGAGATCGCATGGATAGAATTTCTTATGCATCAGCAATAGGATCTATCGTGTATGCCATGCTATGTACTCGACCGGATGTTTCAAATGTTTTGAATGTCACAAGCAGGTTCCAAGCGAACCCTGGCGAGAAACATTGGATTGCAGTCAAGAACATCCTTAAGTTCTTAAGAATGACTAAAGACATGTTCTTGGTGTATGGAAGAAATGAACTTAGAGTTCAAGGTTATGCCGATGCCGACTTTCGATCCGATAAAGACGATAGAAAATCTCAATCTGGATATGAATTTACTCAAAATGGTGGTGCAGTCAATTGAAAAAGTTCCAAACAAGAAACGACTGCCGATTCAACTACAGAATCCAAATATATAGCTGCTTCAGAAGTAGCAAAGAATACGGTCTGGATCAAGAAGTTCATTACTGAACTTTGAATAGTTCCTAGCATTGTTGATCCAATAACTTGTATTGTGATAACAATTGAACCATCGCACAAGCGAAGGAACTCAGGTCTCATCAATGATCCAGATATATATTGAGGTAGTATCATCTCATCAGAGAGATAATCTTAAGAAATTATATAAAGATAGAACGGGTCCTAACATACGATAATGTATCAGATCCTTTGACAAAGTTGTTGTCCCAGCACAAGCATGATGGTCATGCTAAATTTGATGGTATTAAGATACCTGAGTGATTGAATCTAGTTTGTATAGGACATTTTGTGACATACTCTTTGTTAGATATTGAAGTATATTAACAAATTGATTAATTAAATACTTGTCTACATTTTAAATGGCAGATCTATTATTTTTAAATTTTATTGTTTAAAATAATAGAGTCTGAAGAAAAGTTCATAATAACTTGTTAATCACAAGGTGTTGTGATTGTGAGATACAAGTTATAAATAACTTATTCTTGAAATATCTCTAGTCATAGTAATAATGAGATACGGATATCATTATTGTGGATAGACTAGCATATGTTGTATTTCTTTTGAAGAAAGTAGTTGATCTCACGAGTTAAGATGTAGAGGGACATCTGAATGAATGTATTGTTATGAGAACATGACATTGGATGATCCGCCTAGAGATTCCACATGGATAACTATCCAAGCGTCAGTGGTAAATCTCTAATGTGCGGTAGTAATTTGGTCCTTTGACTTGAGGACATCATAGAATCTTATGTGAGGACCACTATATTTTGGTGAGCGTTTGATGGGACTCGTAGATTATGAGTCACCAGGAAGACGTCGTACGGGTATAGTGAGAATCATATGAAGGTTGTGAATGTCCAATATGAGGATTCGTCACTTCTGGAAAGTAGGAGATTATGACTTGATTTTTGCCTACTTAAGTTGATATAAATTTCCTCGGCCAGGGTGGAGTTATGCGTTGAAAAATGTTTCAATCATAACTAGATTAGATCAACGAAGAGTTGAAGTGAATAACATAATTGGTTAAAATGAGATTGACGCTGATCCATATCTCTTAACCAATTGGGTTATATTGATGAAGGGATTATATTTCCACGGTAACCGCACATATATTGTTAGTGTCATACCACATGACATTTTTCTTTCACATGGATTGCCTTGACACATTGCTAGATGTCAATCTTGGATGGCGACGTGAATTGATCGATCTCGGTGAATCGATGAGAATATCACTGCGTTTGCCATCGTGAATGGGAACCTAATGGGTCACACACATAAAGTGAGAATTGAGCATCTAGAGTTGGACCTTGTCCAAGTGGGAGATTGTAAGAATTAATGTCCAAGGTCCAAATAGTTGGGTCGGATTTAATTACTTATTGGACCAAATTAATTAATTAGATTAATTAATTGGGCCGTTTATTGATGGGTTCTAGTTGGACTAGAACTAGGGCTAGGGTTAGCCATACCTATATATACAAGGCCACCACAGATTAATCACATATAGTTGTTTTCCATTACTTGCTAGCACAAGCAAAAGACAACTCAATCAATTTTCTTTCAAAAGGTTCCGCTTTCATACGTTCTTGATCGTGGAAGTCGGATCTGTTCTTCTTTGTGTGGATCACCATTGGAGGCTGGACAATTGGACAGCTGTGGTATTGAAGATCGCACATCAGGCTAGTGAGAAATCAAATTTCACGATATTCATCAAAGGTAAACTTCTGTCACGAATTCTCTCTAAGTACAAGGTTGATCAGGCTTAAAGGAATTGAACATTTAATTTCCGCTGTGCATGTATATCTCAATTACTTACAGAATGATGGATCGTCTGTTTGCATTTTTTTTTTAAGTGATTTCTCACACTTTGCACATCTCAAGCTTCAAAAGTAAATCTCCTCTTATCCCGTAGGAAATTATCCTAATCCCAATACAACATGTTCTTGTTTCTAACCTATTAACTTCCTCACATGCGAAGGATCACTAGATTTTTGGAAACCATGTTTTGAATATATAAAAGATCTTTTTGTTATAGTTCCATATGCCAATCTTCGATATTTATCTCTAAGCACAATAAACCCTTTTGCATATTCATTGTAAAAGTTGTATGCTTCAATCTCATTTGACAACACCATTCTAATTTTCAATAATTTCTCCCTTGATGTAGAGGTTATAAAAGTAACATGATCCTCATCCACATCTTTATCCATACTTTCAGTTTCAGACTTTGACTCCTTCAGTAATAAACTATCTGTGCTATCATATTGTGTATTCCCTACCATAATATTGACAAGCAAATTATTAATCAATTTTCAAGTGCTCTAATGAAAAAGTGATGTCGTCCTTCTTAAATAGCTTAAGTAGAACAACTTTAGTAGATATATTAAACACTATATAACCAATGAAAAAACATATTCATGATGTAATAGAAGAATATTTACTCAATTCTAGTTCTTCTTGACTTGTCATAAATTTTGAAAAACCAAATTAATCTTCCACGCAGATACGAATAATATTCCTGCCATTTAAAAAAATAGAATTACTAGAAATAAAATCCAAATTATAGTAGCAATCCAAAAGCAAAAAGTAAAATAAGTCTAAAGCCCCTAAATTTTGCTTGATAATTTTAGATAACTACAAATTTTCCTTTACTAATAGCTTTATAATTTTAAACAATTAAAACTTCAAATTTCACCTGCAAATTTAAACAATCTTATACTGTGATGAAACCAAAAATGACATAATGAATGATGACCTTTTGGTAGAGAAACAAGAGTCGGATAATGACAAAAAAGTAAGACAATAATTTTTATTTAATTTTTTTTTTCCGGAATCCATGTTAATGGTAAGAATGTTGTTAATTGCATTTATTAAATAAAAAATTTTCTCACCTTCTAATGCATCCACTCTTCAATGAAATTTATCAAAATAAAGATGAGTTTAGGTTATTACACTAAGAGAAGTATTTCTTTTGTTTTACTAACTTAAGCTTTTATAATTAATAATGTTCATATTTATGGAAGACTCGATTTTTTTTTTTTTTTTTTTTTTTTTAATTTAGGAATATGAACAGTCATAATTTTTGAGTTATTTTCATGTTTAATTATTTTATAGAGTAAATAATATGGAGGCGGATGTCACATTGTTTTAAGCGTTCACATTTTGAAAGACTAAAAAATGTAAGTCATGGTGGGTCTTAAACTATTACTCCATCCATCCGTCCCACAAAGATAGACTCGTTTTTTTTTTCCCACAAATATTAAGAAATTTCATTTAATGTAATTGAAATTATAATTTTTTCACACATTTTTCTTTTTATACCCCAATTTAATATTAATTATTCATGAATCTAATAAATTTAAATGTTCATTAAATTACAATTGAAATGTAAATGAAATTGAATTGTATTACATTGAAACAATAATAAAATTTAATTGTTGACTTTGTTATTGGGGATGAGTGTTTTTTAAGCAAATTGAAATTTATTGATTGCCTACTTGAGTAAATGTGTGAATAAATTTAGGTATTTTTCTATTATAATTGGAATATGTTAATTTTATTTGTGTTGATAATAATATAAATTAAATAAGGGTATATTAGAAAAAAGAAAAATTTAATACACCATCTATAAAGTAAGTGGCATATAATTTGAGATAGATAAACAAAAAAAACGAGCCTATTTTTGTGGAGACGGATGGAATACTAAAAAGGAAAAATTAAAAATTAAATTACAGTGATGGGTTCTTGAGGTGGGTCAAGAAGGTGTGTTAGAGCAATTTTTTAGGTGAATAAAATAATACACATATAATTTGAACAGTTGCATTAGTATTGAGTTATCCACACTTCTGTATTCCTAGAAATTTTCTCCAGAGCTTGAAGGATCTGAAACAACTGAAAGCCTTGTGACCTAATTTGGTTATATTGAGTAAATCTTGGGAAATGCATCGTGCTCCGAGAGAGGTTCTGTTATATCTTGTTGTTGGGGAAAATACTTCACCGAATCTTTGATTTTTTAAAGAAACAATTGACGATGCGCTTCTGATTAATAATTGTCTAACTCCACAAAAGTAATACTAAGTTAAAAAGACAAACTAAGAAGGACCAATTTCACCAAAGAAAATAATGGAGAGGAAATGAGCTGCAATTTTCACAAAGAAAATATCAATCAATGGCTGAAGCTTTTTCCTGGTTTTGGCTTTTCTGCTGATCCGATTTCACGTGTGGTATATTGAATGGTGGTAAAATGGCTGCCAAACCAACTAATATATATACACACACATGTATAATATATGTGTATATATGGTAATCAAATATATATATATATGAATATGGTAATAATATAATAACTCATATTATATTATACCCTAATATAATATGAGTTATTATATTATAATAATTTTATAATATAATAAAACTTCTAGCATAATTTAATATTTCTAAAAAGACTTGTAATTTTTAGTTTCTTCTATTTTATCCGAAAATTGTAAAATAGTCTTTACTATATGGGGTTGAAGTTGAATTTTTCCTTCTCCTATGATTATTCCTAGAAATTCTATTTTTTGTTTATTTATTTCTATTTTCTTTTTACTAATAATTAAACTATTTTCTATAAATTTATTTAAAACAATTTCTAAATGCTTTATATGCTCTTTATGATTTTTGCTATGTACCAAAATATCATCAATATATACACAAACAAATGGTAAAGAATTAAAAATAGAATCCATTTTTCTTTGAAATATAGATGGAGCATTCTTTAAACCAAATGACATAACAATCCACTCAAAATGACCTTGCGGTGTTGTAAAAGTCATCCATGGAATAGAATCTTTATGCATTTTAATTTGCCAAAATCCCGATTCTGATCAAATTTTGAAAAGATCTTGCTATTTTGTATTTTATTTAAAATCATGTCTTTATCGGTATTTTATATCCGTCTTCTGATTATATTATCATTTAGTCTTTTATAATTTATAACCATTCTAGCTTTTCCTCGTTTGATTTCACTATGATTTCTAACCATAAAATTTGTTGATCTATCTTGACTAGTAGAAGGTCTTATTACTTTTAACTCTAACAATTCTTTAATTTGAATTTTAAAGTCTTCTATATCTTGATTAGTATGTTTTATCTCTGCTGTCCTAATCTTTATATTTTCATTTATGATTTCTATTTTATTTCTATCCCAATGTTTTAGAGGGTCTACTCCTATTATTTGAGTTTGTTCTGCTAATTGTAAAATCTTATCTATACTTTCTACATGGTCTATGTTTTTATTAAAAACAATTAAGTCTTTTGCTCTTGGTACAAGATCTGGAGGTTTTTTGCGTGTGTCCTCTGTATGCTATGAACAAAGGTATTTATGGACAAGGGAAATAATAAATTAATCTTACAATCTTTCCAAGTGTAAGCATGGGAAAAGAAAGAAGAAAAATCCAAAGCTTTCTATGCACATTTTATTGTTTACCATGAATGCTTGTACTATTAACACTATACACTTTTTGATTACGCATCATGCATTTTCTTCCATTATTGGTATTTCCTGTAACCTTTTTTTGACATTTCTCTTAGAATTATTGCCAATGTGCTGAATTATTGTCCTTGTGCTGTCACATCTCTTTATTATCTGTCCATCATTTCAATATACGCTTCTTCTAGATCAGTATCCATTTCATTGTCTGCTTCGTCTGAGATATTTTCTGTATCTGAATGTTTCTCTGATGCTTCACAATAGCTTTCAATACAATAATTTTCTTGAAAAGTCATCAGATATAAATCTTTTTGATGAGTATTTGGAACACATAATCTTTCTACTTTGATATTTCTTGCTAGAAATTCTTCACAAAATATTATTCCGTTATTCCATTGAGCCACAAGTCTGTAGTGGGTCCTTTGCATTTCTATGAGAGTCATTGTTTCGAAATTCTCCTTTCATAATCAATATGTCTAACTTTAACCTTGAGATCACAAAATCCCAACAAACCTCTACCTTGATCCAAATATACCTGCAAACTCCAAAAGTAAAAATAGTCTAGTAGTTGCTTAAAAAAGATTCCAAACAAATTGGAACTTTACATACCTTTACTGAAGTTTAGAAGCGTCAGCCAACTTCTAAACTTTACCATTGTGCGCACCTTAGTGCCTATATTTGCAAGGTTATAAACATTCAAATACCTAAGAAACAACTTTAAAGCTTTCTAATATTTGGGACCGGGATCAAACATGTACCTGCTTAAAACACTAACAGTAAAGGCCAAGACTGGCCTAGTGCAAACTATCAAGTACATAACGAAGCCAATAACATTTGAGTAGGTGTTTTTACTCATAAACTCATTTTTCTTATCCTGTTCCTCAGACAAGATAAATTGACTACCAAGAGGCATAGAAGTGGGTTTGCAATTAACAATGCCATATTTCTTCAAAAATTTAAGCACGTAAGGAATTTGATACACAAATAAGCATGAATTTGACATATCTCTATCAATCATACCAAGGAACCTTCTAGAATGTCCTAGCTATTTCATGTCAAATTCTTTACTTAACTCAACACTTATCTTGTTTACCACTCTCATGTTAAGTCCATCCAATAACATGTCATCTACATAAAGTAACAAATACACACAATCATCATTTGTGCTATGGTGCGTGTAATACAAGTAATTATCAAACTCATTCATCTTGTAACCAAAATAAAAAAACATGTGAATCAAACATTCTATACCACCGACCATTGGCTACTAGCCTAGCCTCAGATTTCATGTGCTCACTCTCAGTAGTACCACTTTTCACCTTATAAACCCATTTGCATCCCACTATGGATTTATCCTCAGGCTTAGGAACTAAATCCAAAGTTTGATTCTCTCCTCTCATGGTACTAAACAATTCTACGGTCTTCTCACTCTTTATAGCCTCCACAAAAGGTATTTGGCTCCTTATCAACTAGTTCCTGATAACTAGCATAGGCTATAGTGAAGTCGGATAGTCTTTGTGGTTTCCTACATGGTCTTCTCTCTCTATCTCTGGCCAATTGATAATTAGCCAAATGATTTTGGTCAACGGGATTTTCCTCTATCACGTCCTCGTAACCTTATGCATCTATGTTCTGTTGATTTTGATGTGTGTCACTTTCCACCTCACTAAGGGTGATAGAGATGTGGGTACTTACTTTCTCCACCTCAACTAGGGACTTTTCCCTAATGGTTTCTTGCTGTTTTTCACTTTCTAAACAAGGCATATCTGACTCATTAAAAAAGACATCCTGACTAATGATGATTTTCACACTCTTTTGACTCCTATACCCCTTATCACCCTCTGGGTATCCTAAGAAAATACATTTCCTAGTATTGGGATCTATTTTTCTCTCACTCTGATGAAAGAAAGCAACACAGTCAAAAGTCTTAATATGGAATAATCAGCACATTTACCATACCATTTTTCATACGGTGTATCACCATTTAAAACAATAAAAGGAGTCATATTAGTCAAATAGCAAGCAGTCATAACAGCTTCACTCCAAAACAATTTAGGCATACCAGAACTCAACATCATACATCTAACCTTATCAAGCAAAGTACGATTCATCCTTTCAGCAACCTCATTCTATTGGGGAGTGTAAGGCACAGTTTTATATCTAGTAATTCCACATTCATTACACAAATTTTTGAAGTCAGCATTGCAGAATTCAAGACCATTATCATTACACAATTATTTTATCTTTTTACCTGTCTGATTCTCCACTTGAACTTTCCAATTTTTAAATTTAATGAAAGTTTCACTTTTATCTTTCAATAGATAAACCCACACACGTCTGGAGAAATCATCAACAATAGACAAAAAATATTTGTTACCACAAAAAGTGGGATTGCTCCCGGGACCCCACAAATCATTATGAATGCATTCTAACACTCTACTTGTCTTGTGTGTGCTAGATGAAAACGATATCCTACGATGTTTTTCAAGCACACAATGATCACAAAATGGGATGTTAGACACCTGATCCTTACCAAACACACCCTTGTCATTAAGGAACTTAAGTCCCTTAACACTAACGTGAGCTAACCTATTGTGCCACATTTGTGTGTGATCAGTGTCAATGGAAGAGATAGTGGAATTTAGACCACTCATCACTTCAGCATGTGTAATATATATGCCATTTCTCCTAATAGCTTTAAAAGCTCTAAGTGCACCCTTACACATTCTAATCATGCAATTACCAAGCCTACCCATGAAACCTGTACTCTCTAACTCCCCTATAGAAATCAAATTTCTACCCATATACGGAACATATCTGACTTTCCTTAATGTATGCACAAAGCCACTGTCAAACATAACAGTTACATTACCAACACCAGTAATTCTATATGCAACTCCACCTCATGCAACTACATGTCCATGATCAGCCTCATGCAAATGATCAAACCAAAATTTATTAGAAGTGACATGAAAAGATGCACCGGAGTCAAGAATCCACTCATGTAAATGAGAGTTCATAGACAGGTTAATCTCACAAAGCTCAGAATTTAAAAGCATGTAAACCTCACCAAACTCATCACTAGAGGTCACTACATTTGTCTCTCTCTGATCTTCTCCTCTCTGTTTGTTCTTCTCTTTATAACACTCACTAATGAAATGTCATATTTTCCCACACCCATAACATTTCTTTCTTTTTGCCCTCTCATGTGACTTAGAACGACTTCTACCCTTTCTATTGCTACTACTATTTTGCCCACCTCCACTTCCACTCCCATCATCCGACTAAGGTCTACCTCTCACAAAATGGAGTTCACCATTTTTTCTCTCATTTTTCTCCAACTTCAACTCTCTCTCCTTACTTTTTAAAGAGTTTATGACAATGTCAGGTGTAAGGGTCTCCCTCCCATATTTAATGGCATTCTTGATTTCCTTATATGAATCAGAATGATATTTAACAAAATGGTATCTTTTTTAATTTCACGGACCGTTTCACCACAGTTTGTAATATCTTGCACAAACTTATTAAAAACATCAAGATTGTCATCCAAATCCCTTGAGGGATCAATTTTGAAGCAGAAAAATTTTTCAAGGAGATAAATTTTATTTGGAGTGGATTGGATTAAATAAAGCTCTTCTAATTTTTTTCAAAGCTTTTCAGTAGAATCAAATTTTCCTACTTTTTGCAAAACAGGTCTGATAAATGCAATATGATAGAAGTGTAAGCAAGTTCAACAAAATTATTTTTTCGATCCTCAATAACATTAGGACTATAAGAATTATCAATAGCTTTTGAAACTTTTTATTGAACTAAAATACCTTTCATTTTATGTTGCCAAATAGAAAAATCATCTTTACCAAGTAAAGACACTCAAGTCAAAACGATGTGCGAGATATCTTAACAAATAAGAATACATACCAAGAAGCACCTCAAGATAATCACGTAGAAAATCGAAAGGCCTCAATATACACCGTTTTAGATTCTATGGTTTCGTGAGATTCGCGATCTTAGATCAAATAAATTGTCAAACGGGTAAAGTCCAGGTGACAGTTCTAAATAATAATGCACAAAAAATAAAGTATCACAAATAATCAGCACCAAAACAAAAGCTAACACAAGTCACAATAATGGGCACGTAAATTCTTAGCAACAGGCAATGGTTACCCCACACGGTAACCCCAAACCTAATGGCCACTCCACACGATGACCGCTAATAATACCGGAATGTAAAAGAGATTAGCTAATTTACCAAAGCGGACCAAATCGATGATCCAGTATTAAATAGGAGAGATACGAAACAAATTAAAAAAGAAATCCAGCAGACAACAAAGAACCACACAAGTTGGAAAAACCATGAAGGTTTTGCAAGCGCCGAACACGTTCACTATCGAGCTGGTTGTCCAATCTATTCGGACCACCAAAATTATAACTGACCACCACAAAAGGTCAGAAATAGGACGATGATCACAACGCTACCAGCCACTCACCAGAAATTCCTCGCACGCGCTCCCACACGCCGTTGGAAAAAATTTGCAGTCGAAGTTCACGTGAATGTAGGAGGAATTTTGTACCGTGTTTATAATATTGGGTAAATTGCGGCTAGTATTTCTAATCTTTGATTTTATTTGCACTTGTATCTCTTGATATTAAATCTTGACATCCATCACTTCAATATTTTATATAATTAACAGTCAATGCCCTCATATGAAGATATTGTCAGCTAATTATATAAAGATATGAAGGCATTGGCTGCTAATCATATAAAAGGTTGGGGTGATGGATGTTGAGAATTAAATACTGAGGATACAAATACAAATAAAGTCAAAAATTGAAGATACTAGCTGCAATTTACCTTATAATATTAGGTGTAAGGGTAATTTGGAAAAGGACAAAAAATTGTATGACATAATAGGGAGAGAGATAATAAACGTTGGAATTTTATTTTATTTTTGCAAAAAACTGAAACTTGGCAGGTAAGGGCCCACAAAACTATTTGAAAAATCAAATTTTTTGGGTTTTAGCTGATTCATACAAGCACTTAGTTTTAGAATAGGGACTCACACTTCTAAATATCTATTGGAATACATACATTCTCATCTGTGAGGTCCTGAAATGTTTCAAGATTCCGCATATGGTGGAATTTTTTTTTCCTTTCAATCGTAGATGACTTTACCAAAAAAACTTGGCTTTATCTTCTAAAATCCATAAGTGAAACTTTTCCTAAGTTTAAAACGTGGACAATTATGAAAATCAGATAGATAAAAGGTGAAAAACCTTAAAATTGACAGTGACATTGAATTTTGCAATGCAGAATTTGATAACGTCTATAGTAATAAATGCATAATCAAGCATAAATCTATAGGATTCACCCTTCAGCAAAATAAAGTTACTAAGAGGATGAATACAACTATAATGAACAAAGTGAGGTGTATGCTCTTTAGCTCAGGCTTACCCAAAGGGTTTTGGGATAAAACAGTGATGATTGCTACTTTTTTGATTAACAAATGTCTCTCTAGTGCTATAAAATTTAAAACCCCATAAGAGGTATAGAGTGGAAAACTTCCAAATTTGTCCTACTTAAGAATTTTTGAGTGCACAACTTATGCTCACCAAAAGAAGTGTAAATTGGATCCTATGGCAATTAAATGTGTTTTTCTAGGATATCTTCAAGTGGTAAAGGGATGTGGACTTTGGGTAAAAGGAAGAAGAGGCATTAATATAATAAATAATAGGGATGTAGTTTTCAATAAACTTGAAATGACATGTTCTGTTACAGTTAAAGAATCTGATGATTTTGGAAAACAGACAACAATTACCTATTAAATTAGAGAAATTTCATATCTAGGCAAAGGATATGGAAGACAATACTCAAGAAATTAAATTACAACCTAAAATAGATCAAGGAGAAATAATAATGTTGATAATATAGAGGTGGATCCTGATTAGGTGAAGAAATTGTGTCAGATTGAGAATCTGATTCTAAATTAACTCAAAGTGAAGGGAAAAATATTCATAACTACCAATTAACTTGAGATTGGTCAAGAAGAATAATAAAACCAAACCCTAGGCATACTGTTGAAGGATTATTAAGTTTTATACTTCTAATATGTAAGGAAATTGAAAGACTTGAACTAAACACTTACGAAGAAGCTATATCTTGTCAAAATTCATCTTTTTTGAGTTCAAGACATGAAATAAGACATGGATTCTCTTCATAAGAATAAACCTGGAAATAAGAAGACTGCACAAGTTAAATATAAAATAATGACTCTTTTAATTGGTCAATTCAATTGGGAACTTGAACAGATGGATGACTTTGATGAAGTCATATACACGAGTCAGCCACAAAGTTTGGAAGTCAAAGCTAAACAAGAGTTAGTGTGTTTGTTAAAGAAGTCACTATATGGGTTGAAACATTCTCCTAGATAGTGGTAAATTATATTTGATTCTTTTTCTTAAAAATAAGATTTAAATGGAGTAGTTGTGATAGTTGTTATAATATAAACCCTTTTCCTAAAGGCTAAGAAGTCTATTTGATCATTTATGTAGATGTACGCTACTTATTGGACCAAATGTGATTGAATTTGAAAAGACAAAAGAATAACTCAAATTTGAATTGACATGAAGGATTTAGGTCAAGGTAAAAAGATGTTAGGTATGAATATTACAAGACATAGACCTAAATTTAAGCCAACTCTTACACAAACTCATTACTTAGAGAAATTGATAATTGTGTTTGGTATGGAAGACTCAAGGCCTATTGAGTGTTCCACTTTCATCGTACTTCATATTGTTCGAAGACAGACTCACCTAAAGATCAATTAGAAAAAAACCAAATGGATAAAGTCCTATACGCAAATGTTTGTACTCAATGGTGAGTACTAGACCTGATCATTCATATGCAATAAGCCTACTTAGTAGGTTTATGCCTAACCCTGCACGTTGCATTGGTCTCGCACTCAAGTAGTTATTAATGTACATAAAAGGAGGCTTAAGTACAAGATTAACATATGAGAAGAGGTATGATGAAATAAAGTTAAGCTTTGTTGATTCTTATTTTGATGCAAATAAGTATAGTAGAAAATCACTCGCTGCATATTACATTACTCTATGAAGTAAATGCATTAACTGGAAATATAGCTACAATCAAATGTCGTTTTCTCAAGCAATGAAGCAAAATACATTGCCATTACAAAAGCATTTAAGGAAGGGGTTTGGTTATAAAACTTGTTGTTTGAGTTAGAATTTTTAAGTGATGAAGTGTGTATGTATACACATAGCCAAAGTGCTTTATACTTATACAAGAGTCCCATTTTTCATTTAAAAAAAAAACTAAACTTATAGATGTGAAGTTCCATTTTATTAGAGAAAGGTTACTGCAGGGTAAAATAATTATAAAACCTCCTAAGGCAATCTTGAAGAAGTTAGAAGGCATATTCGCTAGATTTCTTTGAGACTCCGAGACGATGCACCCAGATTACATTGGAAGAGATGGAAGGACATTTGTATTCCTACTGAGAAGGGTGGACTAGGCTTTAGGAGACTAGAGGATCTTGTTGATACATTAACCTTAAAGCTCTGGTGGTTATTTAGATCTCAGCGGTCATTATGGACTCAGTTTTTACTGAGTAAGTATCGCAAAGGTACTCATCCATTGCTGACTACTATTCCTTACTATGCTTCAGCAGTGTGGAAGAGGTTGAAGCATATAGGACCATAGGCGGAGACACACATTGCTTGGAAGTTAGGGCGTGGGTAGATATTCTTTTGGCATGACTGTTGGATGGGCGAGTCTATATTAGCTGATCATCACCCACACTTGACACACTCTTCTATCCAGGTTAGAGAATTATTTGATGATACTGGATGGAACATTGACAGACTTCTTCAGCTTGTACCATATACTATTGTTGAACAGATATGGAGCATACCTATCACTGTTGAGGTGCATGATCAGATTATGTGGAAGGATACTTTGGATGGTAGATTTGCTACTGAGTCTGCATGGCAGCTAGTTCGCACGGGGCATACTATTCAGGCTGTATACAGCATGATTTGGAGTTCAATTATCCCGACGACTGTATCTTTCTTCTGCTGGAGACTATGGCAGGGGCTTATCCCAGTTGATGTTGTGATTCAGAGACGGATTGGGAGTCATATGGCTTCTCGTTGTAAGTGTTGCTCAGCTATTGAGACTATTCAGCATTTTTTTATTGACAGTAGTATTGCCGACCAGATTTGGCGCCATTTCTCTAACATTTTTCATATAACCCTTTGGCCAATGGAGAGTTTTCAATATCGCTTTCAGTCTTGGCGTTTCTCGGGTCAGTTTGTCAGAAAGGGTCATATTCGTACGATCATTCCTCTTTTGATTCTCTGGTTTATTTGGACTGCGAGGAATGATGCGAAGTACCAGGATATCTCTATGGAACCGAAACGGATCATTTGGAGAGTATACTATACTATTTCACTACTACACACATGCCGTTTATTTCGAGCTATTCACTGGCGCATGGATATGGATATTGCTCTTCTTTTTGGTATATCTCTTATTACTCTATCCATTCCTCCTCCCGTTTTAGTTTATTGGTGTACTCCACCAGTGGGATCCTACAAGGTCAACACTGATGGATGCGTCAAAGATGGATTTACGAGTGGAAGGGGGATTATTAGGGATTCATCAGGTCAGTGTGTTTGTGCATTCTTCTCTTCATATGGCGAGTGCCCTATTTTGGAGGCCGAGCTCAAAGCTATTCTTGACGGTATCATTCTTGCTCGAAGGATTAGACTCTCAGTTTTATGGATTGAGGCCGACTCTACTTTGGCCATTCATTGCATCACTAAAGGAGGAGGACCTTGGTCTATTCAGGCCACCCTTCGCCACATCAGACATCTCCTTGCCTTAGACCGTGATACTATTTCTCATATTTATCGCGAGGGCAACCAGGTGGCCGATTTACTTGCTTTAGAGGGTTGGGATCATCGTTGCTATTTAGAGTATAGCGCTCATGACTTATCGCGACAATACCACAGCCTAGTTCAAATTGATAGACACGGGCTTCCTACAATTAGGAGTCTATAGAACTTTTAGGACTTATGTTTGGGATGTAGTACTTTCTTATTTATTTTTTTATTATTTACTCATTTATTTGTCTATTTTAGCTCTTCTGATTGGAGGTCGGGTTCTATGCCCCCATCGCATGTACTTTTTATGAGTTATTTATATAAGGTTGGGGTATCCGAACCCCTCCATCTTTTTCTAATGGAGGCCTGACAACTACATTAGGGATGTGATGGTGTGTTGACTAAAAAAAAAAGTGAACCCAAGGTGAAGATCAATGAAGTTGTGGTTCAATTATGCGACTTAAGTAAAACCTGGTGTCTTGAATTAAAACCACATTTTTCTAGCAAAAGACCCATTGAGATGATGCCACATTGATCCCACTATCTGATTGAATAAAGGGACTTAAGAGAGAGAAAGACACGAAAATTTACTTTCTCTCATTTTATGTCTGAGTGTTCTCTCTCTGCTCTTCGTGAGTTGTCTTCTAGGTTTTTTGTAATTTATGATTCTTCACCCTCATTTCAACTTTTATTTACTACGAGACTTCAGCAGAAAGTCCTGGCTATAAACTAGCGACATATATAAATCTTCCACTTCATATAAATATGAGGCTCCGAATTGGGAAGCCTAATGTTGTATATGAAAGTATATACATCTTACATGGATGCACATAATGCCAAGAGTACAACCGGCATGAAACCAAGGTCCATTAGATTAATCGACCAAGTGCATGCGTGTCAATAATCGAGTCTTTACTTCGATTTTTTGAAGACTCGACTGTTGAAGTGGAATTTGTAGCCTCGCTTGTGAAGATAAAAGCGAAGCATTAACACTTGAATAAGTTATGATCCGAGGAATAGAACCTAGATAGCCTCGTCCAAGCTTGGTTGTGGGCGAACTTTAGTGCTAGTTTTAACAATCTCACATATGCTCTAGTTCGTTGTATCTTTGCGTGCGAAACAAAACATTCGTGTTTACATGTCGCATCCATTCTCTAGAATCTATTAAAAAAAAGTAAAATTGAGGGACATTGGAAAGTGAAACATAACTATCTTTTTGGATTAAATGATGAAAATATTCTGAAGAATGACCTAAGTACCCCAATAACTTAGCTATAAATACTCTGATTCTCATTCATTTTACTTGCAAAATAATCATCTTGAGCTACTTTTCTATTCACCTTACATTATTTCGATGCGACTTGATCATCGAAGTGCCTACAACCATTGCAACACCCCATGGGATTGGCCACCTGTAGTCTAATGTGTATTCCAGTGTATAGTTTAGCATTGTATGGACAATGAAATGGCTCATTTCTGTTAAAGTTAAAGTCAATCTAGATATTTGAGGCTAACAGATTGGAGCCGTATGTGGAAATTGAATACAAAAACCACGAGATTAAATACTAGTGAGGAACAATTAAAAAAGAGCTAAGCTAAAAAGAAGAGAAAAAATGAGGAGAAGTGAATCAAATAGTGATGAAAATTTGCTTAAGGTTTGAGAGGTTTGAGATGCAAGTCTGTTGTGTCAACATAAGAGAATATCTACTAGAGAAGAAAATAGAAGTTGTCTAGAACAGTTACTAGACTCAATCAAATAGTTGCTAACATGCTTGCGACTATACAACATTTTTCTAAAGAAAATGCTGTAATGAGATCATTTTTCATGCAGCGGGGATATGCGTTCCTTCCTTAGGTTGATAGAATGGATGGAGAAGATGGAGACATCATGCCAAGTCATTCTAGGCTATCCCATTCTTCGTGGAATAAATGATGCACCAAAAGAGTCAATCCAACGAAGCATAGATGCAACAACCCAAAGTCACGCCATCGGGCCATCGACCCATATGTCAAACCCAATTTATAGGATAAATTGTCCCAATGTGAACGAGAACATAGATCTTCTAGGTGTGTCGGTGTCTTTAGTAGGTTGGGAAGGGCTAATGGATCATCGATGAAATGGGACACATCTCGCCATCAATGTTGGGCTGAATGTAGTGATGCCAACAATTTGCAATGATGATATTGGGTTTGGCCCAAATATGGAGATGATCCATGATCTATTGCCTGCTAAGTTTCACCTCTTGTTGCAAATGGCCCATTGCAACAAAACCTGAGATGGTGGAGACCGTTGAATGAGTTCTTGATCAATGGTTGGCAGCTCTGGTTTAAATACAACCTGAAGTTGCCCTAATGCTCAGAATTGCAATCCGTCGTCTGAAAAAGAGAGAAATAGGGTTAGAGTTTCTTTTGTTGTGATTCCTTTCGTCTTCTTCTCTGATTTCTCTAAATCTCTGCTTCTTCTTACCTTCTGATGAAGGTTTCTGAGTGATCTAAAGAGGAAAGTAGTGTTGGTTGTGGTCTTTGTTTTTTACCGCCGTTTTGAGTTACTGTAGCAACTCAGTTTTGTTCAGAGGAGTTTGTGGTTTTCGGTTTGGGTTTGGTACTTGAGGTTGTAACTAAGGGTACAATGTTCTGAGCCCTAAATCTGTTTGAGATATTCTACTATTCTGGTTTTTAGAATTGCGTTCTTGGTTTGTAATTGGATCTTGTATTATAACAGTGGTATCGTCGAGCCACGAGTGGCGTTCTTGGAAACTTCCTTCCTTTAATTTTGAAAAATCCTTTTTTCTTTGAGTAAGAAAAATCGTTTTCAAAATATGATGTTTCGCTTTAACAACTAAAAGATCCTTTTAAATTCCAGTTACTTTTTTTTTCTGTACATATCTTACCTTCTGCATTTGTTGTTCTTGGTTACCTTTCGGCTTAATAAAGGTAAAATGGTGATCAAGTCTCCGATCACCACAATGGTTTGCACCCTCCAACTCTGTTGTTATTAAAATCTTGATTGCTCTCTAAATAGTTAGTTTTCACAAGTAAATGAATAAAACTTGTTGAAATATTTTTTATTCTGTTATTCTATGACTAAACATCTTTTTCTTGTCAAAAAATTCTGTAAAAACCCACTGTCTCAACTTTGTGCCTTGACCTGGGAACATGATTCTCACGGAATCCTGGTGAAATTGAGTTGTGATAGTTTTCCTTTTTCTTGTTGTCTCCGTGAATAGAATTTAAATAAAAACTAATCAGTCTGATTTGTGTACTAAGTGTGCATTATTTGATTATTTTTTGTCTTGTTAATATTCTGAGTTGCCTGAATAATAGTTTAATTCTCTGTTCTATTTTGCATGCTGCATTTCTTGGTGAATTTTTTTGCAGTCATGACAAATACCATTTTTGAACTGGGGTTTTACTGGTAAAGGGGATTTTCCAATATGGCAACAAAAGATGAGAGGAGTGTTAGTACAACAGAAAGTAGCAAAAGCCATAGATGGAACATTTCCTGATACTATGACTGAAGATCAAAAAACTGAGGCAGATGAACTTGCCTATACCTCCATAATTCTGCATCTTCTGACCAAGTCCTAAGAAAATTAGAAAAGTTAGATTCTATTCAACTTCTGTAGGGAAAGTTAGAATAATTGTACTTAGTGAAATCCCTGCCAAATAAGCTTTTTCTATTAGAAAAGTTTTTCAGTTTTAAAATAGATTCCTCTAAAGATCTTGATGACAATCTTGATATCTTTAACAAATTAGTTTAAGATATCACCAATACTGGTGATAAAGTGTCTGAAGAGTATAAAGCTGTTATTCTCTTAAATGCTATCCCTGAAGTCTATAGGGATGAAGGAGTAAGGATTTAGAGCTGAAAACAGAAAATGCTGAAGGTAGTAGTTCTGAGTCTCGCTATGTTAGAGGTAGATCTCAAAATAGGCAGAATGGGGGTTATGAGAGTCAAGAAAGTCGGGGTAGTAGCGATAATAGTAACTATAAGAAAAAGAACAAATGGAGGTCTAAATACAAGTCTAAGACCAGAGGTAAGAAGTGTTATGAGGATGGTAAAACTGGCCATTTTATCAAAGATTGCTATAAAAGAAAGAATGAGCAAAAGGATAAAATGGCAGATAAAGGAAATGTAGTTGTACCAGAAGAAGCAAATACTGTAGATGTCTATGTTGTCACTGAACCAGTCAGTGGGCACTCTTCTGTCAATTATACAGATAAAAGTGATCAAATTCAAGAATGGATCTTGGATTCTGGTTGCACTTTCCAATCAAAATATTTCAATCAAAATTGAGGGGATTGGAAACAATGTGGTCTGTAAAATTGAGGGGATTGGAAATGTGACTTTAAGATTTGAAAATGGTTATATTTGTACTCTTGAAAGAGTCAGATATGTACTTGATCTCAATAGGAATTTAATTTCTGTAGGAGACTTTGATGGAATGGGAATGTGTGGTAAATTTGGAGATGGCATGTTAAAAGTGATCAAGGGATCTCTTGTCATCTTCAAAGGGTTCAAGAGAAATGGGATTTATGTAACTCAGGCTGAAATAGTGTTTCAGTGTAATAGTCTATCTTCCAGTGCTGAAGTTGAGCCCACTTTAAAGTGGCACAACAGGTTGGCACGTGTCGATGAAAAAAGGCCTTCACATCTTGCAGAAACAAGGAGTTTTTGGCAAAGATGTGATCAAAAGTCCCCTTTTGTGAGCACCGCACTCTTGGCAAACACCACAAGCTTCACTTTAGCATGTGAAAGCACAAAACACTTCTATCTTAGAATATATCGACTCGACTTATGGGGTCCAAATGCATTGTTCCTACGCGAGGAGGAAATAGATATTTCTCTCCTTAATTGATGACTTCTCTAGAAAAGTTTGGATTTTCTTGTTAAAATAGAAATCTAACTCTTTTGAAAGGTTTAAAAGCTGGAAAATTCTTATAGAAAACCAGATTGGAAAGAAGATTAAAATCTTGAGAACAGATAATGGCTTAGAATTTTACAACTCTGATTTTAATCAGCTGTGTGATGAAAGTAGTATTCTGAGACATAAATCTGTGCCCTATACTCTCCAACAAAATAGGGTAGCTGAAAGAATGAATAGGACTCTCCTAGATAAGGTGAGATGTATGATGGTTAGTTATGGCATTGCAAAAGTCTTGTGGGGAGAAGCTGTGATGACAACTTCATACATTGTCAATAGAACACCTTCAAGTATTCTAGATGGCAAGACTCTAGAACAATTGTGGTCTAGAGAATCTCCTAACTATAGTCATCTTAGAACCTTTGGGTGTGCAGCCTATTCTCATCAATCTGTAGGAAAACTTGAAGCAATGGCTCAAAAGTGTGTTTTCCTTGGTTATCCTGATGGTGTAAAAAGATACAGATTATGAGCTAAAGAGGTAAAGGGTTTTAAAATAATCACTAGTAGGGATGTGACTTTTAATGAGTCTAACATGCCTTGCCTTGCTGATAAAGGCTCTGATGAAAGTACCTCTAAAAATAGCACTACGTTTCAGGTGGAGACTGATTCTCCTTCTGATCTTAATCAGCATCAGAATGCTATAGCCTCTGAATGTTGATTCGAATGAGAATAATGAGGGTCAGACAGAAATGGAAGACATGACCCAAGAAACTCATCTTTCTGATCTTGATAGTTACCAGTTGACAAGGGATAGGACTAGAAGGGATATTAAGGCTCCTTCAAGGTTTGATGATTTTGTTTCTCTTGCTGTTATGTCATATAATGATCTTATGTTTAAAGAACCAAACTCTTACAGTAAAGCTGTAAGTAGTAAATTTGCTAATAACTGGTACAGTACTATGAATGAAGAAATTGAGTCTTTAAAGAAAAATGTCACCTGGATATTAGTTCCAAAACCAAAATATAAGTCTCTTGTAGACTGCAAGTGGATTTTCAAAGTAAAAGAATGAATTTCTAAAAGGAATTCTCTGAAATTTAAAGCCAGACTTGTGGCAAAAGGTTTTACTCAAAAACATGATATTAATTACAATGAAATTTTTTCTCCTGTAGTTAAATACACTACTATCAGGGTTCTACTTGCATTAGTTGCACATCATGATTGGAAAATTGAACAAATGGATGTTAAAACTACTTTTCTTCATGGTGATCTTGATGAAATCATTTATATGACTCATCCTGAAGGTTTTGTTGATGCTGACTTTGCTGGTGATAAGGATAATAGAAAATCAACTATCGCTTATGTTTTTACATTGTATGGTACTTGTATTAGTTGGAAGTCACAACTCCAACCCATTGTAGCCTTATCTACTACTGAATCTAAATATGTTAAAAGAATCGAGGTGATTAAAGAAGGTTTGTGGTTAAAGGGATTGTTATCTGAAATAAATATGCTATCTAATCATGTTGTAGTTTACTCTCGATAGTCAAAGTGCAATACATTTATGTAAGAATCCTATCTTTCATGAACGTACAAAACACATTGATGTTAAACTTTATTTTATTAGAGATATTATTTCAAAAGAATCTATGTATCTTGAAAAGATACCATCCCAGTTTAATCCTTCTCACATGGGTACAAAGGTACTACCTCTAAACAAATTTCAATCATGTTTAAAGTTGTTGAACATTGATGCTGGTTAGCTTTGTTTGTAGGTGATTACCTTGATGAGAACTCAGTTGCTGATAATATTCTGATGTTCTTATATGTTGGCATCAAGGTGGAGATTGTTGGGCTGAATGTAGTGATGCCAACAATTTCATGAGCAATGATGATATTGGGTTTGGTCCAAATATGGAGATGATCCATGATCCATTGCCTGATAAGTTTCACCTCTTGTTGCAAATGGCCCATTCACGGATGACCTGGCCCAAATGCTGAACAAAACCTGAGATGGCTGAGACCGTTGGATGAGTTCTTGATCAATGGTTGGCAGCGCTGGTATAAATACAACCTGAAGTTGCCCTAATGCTCAGAATTGTAATCCGCCATCTGAAAGAGAGAGAAATAGGGTTAGAGTTTCTTCTGTTGTGATTCATTTCGTCTTCTTCTCTGATTTCTCTAAAACCTCTGGTTTTAGAGTTCTTCTGCTTCTTCTTACCTTCTGATGAAGGTTTCTAAGTGATATAAAGAGGAAAGTAGTGTTGGTTGTGGTCTCTGTTTTTGACCGCCATTACAATTCATTGTAGCAACTCGGTTTTGTTCAAAGGGTTTGTGGTTTTGGTTTGGGTCAGTTACGGTTCTTGAGGTTGTAACTAAGGGCACAATGTTCTGAGCCTTAAACTGCTTTGAGATATTATGCTATTCTGGTTCTTGGAATTGTGTTCTTGGTTTGTAAGTGGATCTTGTATTATAACAATCAAGAAAGAAAATCCATCGTCTTCCAGCTGAGAAAATGAGAGATAGACAGAGGTAATATTAGAAATATGAGAGCCTAGCAAATTTTCCATGTCAAAATACAGAAATAAAATGGGAAGGATAATCCCGTTGATCATGTTCGAGAATACAACACCCACATAAACTTCCTAGGAGCAAGCCCAGCATAAGAGATCCACATCACCCTTTCTGGAGGAGCAAAAAAGTAGAACAACAAATTGGCACCAGGCAGCATATGCAACTGGCCAGACCTAAAGAACCAATTCATCAATATGTTTATTGTAGGAACTCCTGGCTCGGCCCTAGTTTGTAGAATCTATGACATACAGCAAGAGCCTAGCGAGTCTTTGAAAAGTTACCTTAGCCGTTTCATGAAAGAAATGGTAGATGTAGAAAGCATTCCACAATAAAATTTTTTTTCAGGCTTTAAGAAACAGACTGAATAGGTCAACACCCTTTTGGAGGAATGTTCGCAATCGAAGACCCATCATCATACAATAAATTGGTAGAATTGATCAATGAAGATATTCATGATCAAGAAATGGTCCGACCAGAAGACACGCAGATGATGCAGAATTGTCTTTTAGATAAAGAAGAAGTCCAGATGTCCAACAAAGGGCATCGAGACCTCTTATCGAGGTACCTGGATGTCGAGGTGAATACTATCATTTGGGAGTGTTATGTAATGTTGGAGGCACAAGTCAGTACTCAAAAGACAGAAGAACCCCGTCTCCAGCAAAATACTATTGATATCAGCATGCACATGCGTGACATCGATGAGTGCATGGATGTGAAAGCTGCAATTGACAATTTTATTGAAAATAGGGACTGTTCGACTAAGGTTAGATAGCCCAACTATAGTATACAATTCCTAAGCTCTAATAAGATGACCCATGCATCTGAGGCATCACCAAATGCAGAGGATTCCTGTCCTCAGAAAGAAAACCATTCGAGGCAAAACCTTTGTAATAATCAAGATGGTTAAGGGCAAGTATGAGAAATTCAAACAATCATCGGAGACCCTTACATTTGAAAACAGTCGATGAACTCTCAGTGAATCTATGCCAGAGAAGCGAGGGACCCACTATTGATAAGTTATTTGGTGTAGGGTGAAAGATCTTGGAAAGCAATGAGAGTAATGTCAGAACTCATTGGCTTCACAGACGAGGATGAAAAAGGATTATATTAGCCTCATTATAATACCCTTGTCATCAGGTCGAGATAACGAGTAACAGAATGAGGAAGATATTGGTCGACATTGAAAGATCGGTTAATACTATCTTTAGCTCTGGCTTTGATCAAATGGAGGTGGACCATCCACGAACCCCTATCATGGACTCTCTTTATAGTTTGCAGATGAAGGCGTTACCTCATTGTCTGTTATTATGAGAGAAGTTCCAAGATCAGTCCAAGTCTTCTTAGACTTTCTAGTAGTTGACAACAGATCGATTTAATATGCAGTACTTGGACAATCGACCTTAAAGGAACTGCAGACTGTTACCTCCATCCACCATCCTGCCATGAAGTTCTCAACCAAAGTTGACGTAAAAATGATTAAGAAAGATAAATGAGGATTTCGATAATTCTATTTGAATGTTGTACACAAGGCTACCTTTATTCTGAGTCCAACCATATTATAATAGTGGATACTGAGATTGGTGAAGCAATGATAGATGTGGAAATAACTGAAGCCCCCCTACTTGTTGATGTAGATATGTCATGCTTGGCTGGTAAGCAAGTATTTGATGATAATATTGATCCAAGGATTATTAAATCCAAATCTCAAGCCTTTCCAAAATCTGAAGAGTTTCCATGTCAAAAATGATGGCAGCAAAGTACTCCAGTTTGAAAATGACCTATCTAAAGAAATGAGTAGGGAAATGAAGAATTTTTTTGAAAACAAATTTAGATGTTTTTGCGATGAGGCACAAAGACATGGTGAGAATTGATCTAAGGGTGTTGTTCATTTCTTGAAGATTGATCCCAAGGTCCACTCCCACAAGCAAAAGATGTGGCCACTCAATACAGAGCAATACACGTCCTTGAAGGAAGTGGTGGATAAATTGATATCTCATGGCTTCATTCGCGATACACATTATCCATGCTAAGTTGCCAATACATTCTTCGTCTATAAGCCCAATTATAAATGGCAAACATGTATTGACTTTTTAGATTTGAACAAGGACTACTTAAAGGATAGCTTCTCTCTACCTCGTATAGATCAACTTATTAATGCCACGGCTGGGCATGCTTTATTGAGCTTCATAGATGCTTATTAGGGATAAAATCATATCTCAATTTACGAGCCAAACAAGGAGTACACATGTACTGCTACAAGATGACACCATTTGGTCTAAAACAGATGGAGCTATATATCAGCGATTGGTAAACTCTGATCAGATTGGAAAGACAATAGAAGTGTACGTAGATGATATGTTGGTAAAATGTCAGATAAAAAAAGAGCATGTAAGCTACTTTGAAAGCACATTCAACATTCTCTAATGCTATCAGATGAAGCTCAACCCATTAGAATGTTTATTTGGGGTACCATTAACAAATTATTGTGCTATATGATAAATGAAAGAGGATTGAGGTGTATCCTAAAAAAATCAAGGCTCTCATCCGACAAAAATAAGGCTAAAAGGCTGAGGCAAAGGGCAACCCCTTTTGTGTTGAGAGATGAAATCATACATAAAAGGCAGTTATATACTCCACTACTTCGGTGTGTTGAGAAAAATGAAGCTAAATACCTCATCCATGAAGCCACAAATGGATGCGGCAATCATTAAGGAGAATTGTCAATGGCTTAGAAAATTCTAAGATATGGCTATTATTGGCAGACCTTAAAAAATTACTCTATAGACTACTTCACACAATGTGATAAATGTCAGAGATTTGCCAATATACAGGAGCTTACTACTGTTGGCAAACATTGGCTTTTCACCAGTGCGGTATTGATCTTGTAGGTCCCCTACCAAAAGGACGAGTAGGAACTCAATTCATGATAGTGGCATAAGATTACTTTACAAAGTAGGTGGAATCTAGGCCCTTAACATTGATAACTGAAGCCAACACTACAAGTTTCATTTTGAAAATATTATTTGTAGTTCAAAATCCTCAATTCCTCACTCCATTGTCACTGACAATGAAAGGTAATTGGCAATAAAAGTTGCAAAAGATTCGTGATGACCCAAGAATCCATAAGGAATTCTCTACCCCATACCATCCCTAAGTAAATGGTTAGGCGGAAGCTAAGAATAAAACTGTGAAATATGCATTGAAAAGAAAGCTTAACATTTTGAAATGAGCCTGGATGGATGATCTTTATAATGTCGTGTGGGCGTATCGGACTACAAGTCAAACGGTCACTGGTGAAACTTCTTTTCCCAAACATACGGGGTCGAGGCTATGGTAACAATCGAAGTTGGGCTGCCTTCACCTTGACGAATCCAGAATAATGAAATGTCGAGGCATGTCGAGCTTGACTTTGTGGATGAGCTTAGATATCAATCACAAACGAGGCTTGCAACTTATTAAAGAAAAATGGCCAAATATTACAATTTTAAGGTGAAGAACAAATTCTTTTGAATCTAGGACCTAGTTCTGAGAAAGTTCTTTCTAGAAACAAATGAGGCTGCTTCGAAAACCCTAGGGCCGAACTGAGAAGGGCTTTACAAAATTAATTTTGAAGTTTGCCCCCAAAACCTATAGAATTGAGGATTTGAATAGACGAGACTAGTCTCATTCATGGAATGGTGAGCATCTCGAGAACTATTATCAATGACCTGATTTATAAGCTCGCCGAACATTTCTAAATACTTGAACTGAAACTTGTTCGTCGTGTTTATGATAATATTGTCAATTGAATGAAGACTTCGCTTAATCTTTGAAGGAGATGGTCGAAGTTGAATTCAAGTAGATTTTTCTTATTCAATTAAGCGCCATGGCCAAACTTGAATTTAAGTAGATTTTACTTACTCACTTATGTGCAATGGCTAACGTTGAATTTAAGTTCTGACCAACTTTTGCCTTCCTTTTCGAGTTGGCAGCAGGAGTAGCAGCTAGAGCATTATTACTATGGCTTAGTTGGGATAAAGCTGAGCTGGAAGAAGTCTGTTGGCACGAGGGATGAGAGCTGGCCTGCAACATTTGCTACCTCGCCAAGAGAAAATTAAGGCTCTGATAACTAAGCCTCAACTAGCTTGCTGGTCAGTTCTTCGTCATGCCAAATTGGACAAAAAACTTGTTATTGTCAATCATGCGAGAAAGACCTTTAAGTGTCGAGAATCTTGAACAACTTACTAATTTTTGCTTCTCTGACTGGAACAAGCTATCTTTTACATGTCTCTACACAAAGAAAAACAACAGTTTTCAGTTGCAATTAATAGATCAACCAAATTTAAATTTGACTCAATGAAGATGCCATTTTTTTAGGGAATGCTATATCTGAACTAGGATCATTGGGACAGAACTCCCATTCGCCTCAGTCGAAGAAAAATAAAAATGTTCCATCCCTTGACCTAGGATCGTAATAATCCCAACAACAGAGCCTCGCCAGTATAGGGGCACATATAGTACCGACCATAGAGAACTTGCCCTAGTGCCTTCCTCCGGTTAGATATGGCTTTCAAAAAATAGAGAATGTTTCCATTATTCCCTATGATCTTCCACAACAAAAACGTCCAAAAAGAGGCATGCCTATCTATTAGAGAGAAGCTGGATGGAGGCGAATATGAAATTTATGAGAGAAAATACGTGTATAGAGAAATTATTATCTGTATTGATTCAATTGAATTATGAAAAAGATTACAAGATATATATACTGATAGGAAATGAATTCTACCTAAAATAGAAATATTACATATATGGTATCCTACTACAAATACAATTCTACCAACAAGGTAAAGAATAAATAAGGTAAGTAAATATTTGTTAATACTCTCCATCAAGTTGGAGCCTGTATGTCAAAAGTGCCCAACTTACGAGTGAAACTGTGAAATGCCTCATTGTCCAGTGCTTTAGTAAATAAATCTGCAATCTGATTATTGCTTGGAACATAGGCAGTCTTGATCTCTCTCTCTTAACAATTCGTTCATGAACAATATGACAATCTATTTCAACGTGCTTTGTCTTTTTATGATATATTGGATTAGTAGCAATATGTATTGCTGCTTGATTATCATAATATAAGGTTGCTGCTTGTGGGTGATCTACACATAAGTGCATCGCCGATTGTCTCAACCATGTAAGCTCACAAGTAATAGAAGCCATTGCCCTAAAATCTACTTCTCTTGAAGATTTGGAGACGATCGTTTGCTTCTTACTTTTTTATGATATAAGCATCTTTCCCAAAAATATACAATATCCCGTAACCGACCGTCATGTAGTAATATCTCCAGTCCAATATGCATCACAAAATCCTACTAGCTGCAATTTTCCACTGGATGAGAAATATAATTATCGTCCTGGTGCCCCATTCAAGTATCGGAGCAATCGGTGAACTGCATCAAGATGAAGTTGTCTAGGTGCCTGCATGAACTGACTGAGTGTATTGACCGAATATGAGATTTTTGGTCTAATAATGGTGAGATAAATGAACTTCCCTACCAATCGTCGATAATATGTAGGATCTTTCAGCAACTCTCCATCTGTTTAAAATTTCAATGACTGCTTCATGGAAAATGCTGCAGGTTTTGCTCCAAGTAATCCGGCCTCTTGAAAAATTTCAAGAGTATACTTCTTTTGATTTATTGAAATCACTAATCTCGAGCGAGCAATTTCTAATCCAATAAAGTATTTTAATGTGCCAATGTCCTTCAATTTGAATTGAGATGCAAGAAACATTTTTGTAGAAGAAATTGCTTCTTTATCATTTCCTGTGACGATCATATCATCCACATATAATAGAATAGATGTAAAAGAATCACCACTGACCTTTGTAAAGAGTGAGTAATCTGCATGTGACTGTTTGAACCAAACTGAATAACATCAGATACAAATTTTTGAAACCAAGAACGAGATGCTTGTTGTAATCCATATAAAGATTTATGAAGTCGACATACAATGGTGTCTCCTCCGTCGAAGAAATCTAAGTGGAGGAGTCATATAGACTTCTTTATCAAGATTACCATGAACAAAGACATTTTGTAAATCCAACTGATGAAGCGTCTAGTTGCGAATAGAGGCGTTAAGCAACTAAGCATCTAGCTGTTGTTAACTTTGCAACTGGAGCGAAAGTTTCATTATAATCAATCTATTTTCGTTGTATAAACTCCTTTGTCACCAGTCGTGCTTTGTATCTTCAACTGCATCTGGCCGTAATTAAATTTGACCTTGAACACCCACTTACAACCAATAGGGTGATAACCCGGAGGAAGCGGGACAAGTGACTAAGTATTGTTTTCTTCCAAGGCACGAATTTTATCATTCATAGCAGCGACCCATTTGGGATCTCGGCAGTCGTCTCTCATATGTCTTGGCTCAATAATATGAGAAATATTGTATGTAAAAGCACAATAAAGAGAAGAAATATTGCCATATGATACATACCTTAATATAGGATGTCGAGTGCTAGAGTTGACCGGAAGAGACCCAGCTTGAGTAGGCAGAGCATGATTAACATAGTAATCGTTCAGGAGAATTGGAGGTTGAAGTGATCTTGTGGATCGGTAAATTTGGTCATTTGGTACTACATGGGGTTGTTTTGGTTGGTCATCTAGAGGGTGAGAAGTGAGGACCGGTCGAATGGTAGATCGACCAGTAGGTGGATCGGTTGTGGAAGAACACTGCTCAACAGGCCGATCGGTCGACCGGTAGGTGAAGTCGGTCGACCAGTTGATCTCTGTTGGAACAGATGAGGTGACCAGTCGATCGGTGGGGCTGTGTTCAGGATTTTCAGGCATCTTATCTGTTTCTTCAATGTGGTGGTCGTCAAGATATGTTAAATGTGGCGTTTCAACATCCATAGGCATAGATTGTGGCAATGGGATGTAGTTGATTTCTTCATTTTCTTTGGAGGCGATGGAAATATGGTTTCATGGAATACGACGTCTCAGGACACCACTAGCTTTCTGTCGGTTAGGTCATATAAGAGGTATCCTTTTTCTCTTGAGGGGTATCCAAGAAACACACACCGATTGGCTCGTGTGTCGAATTTATGGCTGGGTTTAAGATTGGTGGCAAAACACAAGCCACTATAGACACGTAAATGAGAATAAGATGGTGGTATCTTGTGTAATTTTTCGTATGGTGTTTTGTGTAATAGCAATGGTGAAGGTATCCGGTTGATAAGGTAACAAGCTGTTTTGATATATTCCCTCCAAAATTTTAACGGAAGATTGGCTTGAAATCTAATGGCACGGGCCACATTAAAGAGGTGGCAGTGTTTTCTCTCTACCACTCCATTTTGTTGAAGGTTATAAGGACATGATCTATGAAAAATGATACTATTTTGGTCGAATAAAAGAAAAGAACATTTGTTTCATATACATAAACACTTTTTGTGTTTCGGAATGTTACTGTCATACATTCATGTGTGTTGTTTGATACTGTATCATATAAAATAGTATCTTAATAAAATAGTATTATAATAAAATAGTATCAAAAACACATTTGTGTTGATATCATAATAACAATATCATAAATAATAATATTGTATGGTTAAAGATATCAAATATAATAGTATCAGAAACACATTATTATCAATGACATGCTTAGGTGAACACAAATGTTATATTTTAACAAAAACTATATCATAGTATCTAAATAAAACAGTATATTAATAAAATAATATCTTAATAAAATATTATCAAAATAAAACAGTATTTTAATATAACAATATCATAGATAAATGTATTTTAATATATCAGTATCTTATATGAAAATATCTTAATAAAACAGTATCACATATACAAACTACAACTCAATAGAAGAAAAGTATGATAGATTGAAATAGTATCAACTATTTTAAATGAAAACTGTATCAATGATCTTGTAATACTAATAGAGCATTTTGAACAGCATAATTACTTCAACCATAAAATATTTAATTTTAATGTGTGTTCGTTTGGTAAGTTTAAAAGTAATTTTTTAGAGATTCTGAAAAAAATTGGTGAAATGTGTGGTTGAAAAGTGATAAAATTTGTGGATTCCATAAAATATGTAGTTGAAAATAACTATGAAAAAAAAAAAAGAGTTAATAAAGCTGGTTAAACATTGTATAATGTAACAAAATTAGTGTACAATACTAAAAGTAAAACATTATCAAGCATTTTTGCAAATCGATATCATAGAAAAAGCGATATCAAGTTTGCATTAACGCTTTTTGCAATTACATGGGCACGTTGGTCTTTTAATATTTGAAATGTGACTTTAATTGAATTAAGTTTGGGCCATATGACTTAAGGAAAGTGCATGAACAATTACCGGCCTGAATTTATCCTAATTTTTTTCCCACTTAAGCTCCAATTTTAACATTTGAGAAGAATTGGTGATTGGGCTTGTTAATCTTAGGGTGTGTTTGATTTTGATTAAAATCAAATTTTTTGTAATAGTTGATAAAAGTTGATGAAATGTGTAGTTGAAAAATTGTAAAAAGTTGTGGGTCCATGAAATGTATGGTTAAAATTAATTGTTGACTTTGACTTCAACTTTTTAACAAAATTTTAATTGTTTCCAAACATACACTTAGATCCTAATCATTTGATTATTATCCGGAAAACGAGCTTTGTTTTTATATATATATACTTCCAAGCCGAGAGTGAAATATTAATCATTTTGTTAATGTTCTCAATATTAATCGTGTGACGATCTCATTTAATATATTACTTTAGAAAAATGTTTTAAGTTTTTTGTTACAATATAAAATATGGAAATTTTTAAAAGTGACCAAAAGTAAATGGTCAATTGAAAATATGGCAACTTTTGATAATATTTGTAAATATGGCCATTTTTAGATGCAAAATATCAAATATACTTTTTTTTCAAAATGACAAATTTTTTTTTGTGCGGTTAAGATTCACTTTACTTGAGATGAATGTTATAAAAAGTACATTTAAGCGGCGCTTAGACGCGAGACGCGACCTTCACGCCTCGCTTAGGTCGTACGCGCGCAATTAAGTGATCGAATATGTTTTTAACCAAAAAGAGTGCGCCTAAGTGTGCAATTTTTGTTTAAATTTTTTCTTCATATATAAAATAATATTAAAAATAAGAAAATATTTTTTCACGCATAGGTTCGAAAAGCTTGAAACTTGACATCCATGCTTAATCGCATTTTACGTTTTTTATAACACTACTACACTCATACAATTGCTTCTAGAAGAAGCTATCAAAGTGAATCTTGCAATTACACACAATATAATACAATTACACACAAGATAATACAAATTAACTCATAATGTTAATAATGTTTTATTAAGAACTTGAAACTTGTTATAATATTATTCTGAGACGTTGAAGATTCGTATGTTTGAAAAACTACTATTGAACTGTTTAAAACGACAATTGACACACGACTTTTGTTTTGGACAATTGAACCATCTTAAAAAAAAAAAAAAAGACAGTTCAACTCTCTAAAATGATAGTTCACACATGAACTATCATTTTTTTAAAGACAATTCAATTGTCTAAAACATGAGCTATCTAAAAAAAGACAGTTCATGATGAACTGTTGCCATAAATATTTAAATTTATTAATATTTCAGCAAAAGAAAAATCAGACAAAAAGTTACTCTTCGGTTTCACCCATTTGCCAAACAAATTGGCAAGTCATAAAATCTCATTTCACTAACTTGTCACTCAGCTCATATTTTAACTTGCACTACCTTCTAAGTTCTAACTATGCCAATGATGGGGTGATGAATAAGGTTAAGTCTATAGAAAGATAGACATTGATGTCAAGGTGTTTGCAAAACATATATTGCGAAAATTAGGTCACATAATCCATTTTTCCACTGTTTATAATTATGCTTTTGACCAGAAAATTAGTATTAAAATAAATATTTTTACTAGAAATTTAATAACTACCTAAAATATCATTGACTAAACATCACATGCACAGTTAATTCCCACAATTCAAAATGTGGGATTTTGTTAAAACGCCTAGTCAACAATAATGTTTAGTTAAAAGGCCTTCATTCAATAGTTTTTAGTTAAAAGGCATATAGCCTATTTTATTATATGTTGAAAGTCCTAAATACCCTTCAATTGAAATGTCTAATAAACCCAATTGAATCTAACGTTCAGAAGTTTTTCCAAACCCTAAATCCTCCAATTTTATTCTCTATTTTTATTTCATCATTCAAAGCCCACCATCAACTGTAATTTCTTCTTCTTTGTTTGTATTATCCCTGAAATTCATTGCATTAATTGATTACATTTATAAAGTGACTATATTTAAACAAAAAAGAACATCAATGGGTGTAGATTGATTCCCATAAGCTGAGGATTGAAGTCAATATTGAAGGTATGCTTTATAATTGGAAAATTATTGATTTTTCATTATTTTTCAGTTATATTCTACCTCTAAAATATGAAAAATCAATTATGTGAGGAAAATAAGCAGCACAATATAAAAACGGAATGATGCCATTTTTTCTGTACATGGGTGGCGTTTTTATGTATTGAGTGTTATTTTATAGTAGCTGAGGTGCATTCTTTTGAAGGCAAAGTGAACGTCCATGAATCTTTGTTGATGTTCCACAAGAATTTGAACAATTAACAACTTGTGAAATACCAATTATCTTTTCTTCCAATATAAAATGTGTAGTGTGAGTAATATTGTTTTCATTTATCACATGAAAAATCCTTTTCTTGGTTGTCGCACACTATTTCAATCACATCCCAATAATCGTCACTTGTAAAGTTAAGGCAATTGTTGTTGTTCTCACAATTTTGATTAAATAGAGACAACAGTTGCACATCATTGCCATCAAGTGCATCAAATTGGATATTGCATTGACCATTATCTTCTTCATTGCCCCCATGTGCATCTGTTTGCATATTGCATTGATCTTTATCTTCTTCATTATCCACAACATCATTGCAATTGCATTGATGATTATCTTTTCATTCTCTACAATAGTTTGTATGTCATGTTGATCATCAAATGAATCCTTTCTCAAGGGTTACACAAGAGAAACTTAATCATACATAGAGATAAACCAACTCACATTCATGTCACAAGTAACCTTCATTGGTGGAACTGATAACTTTATCATACTGAAGACGATAAATTTCATCTCCATTTTGCACAGAATGAAATCAATCTTAAGCACTTCTCTCTGCATATGAAATATTTTTTGAAACAAAAACATTCTCTTTAGTGTCTTGATCATTCCCTATCCATTTCCAAATACATGCACATTGATCACTCTTTTCAAATTCAACGAAATAAAAAATGACAATCATTATTCCGAATTCATATTTTCAATTCAACAAAATATGTAACATTTTAGTTAAATTATCTAAAAATAATCTGGACATATATTAAATAAATAGATCACAAACAAAGAATACTTTATGCGTCAACACAAAAGAGTTTGAAGTTCTAAAAACCACACACCTTCATTCAACAGTAGATTTTTATAATATAGTTTTGACTACACAAAAGGCCCCCTATTATTATAGAACAAAATTTCAAAAGATAGGAATCAGTTAAAACAACATATTGTTGTTTTAAACAGGTAAGTGCATTTAAATTAGCTTAAAATAGAATTCTTTTGTTAAATAGTAGAGACATGTCTAATTTGTAAAATATACATCAACACCATCAACAAATTAAAACCAACTAACAACATTAACAAATTAAAGACAACTAACAAATCAAAATCAAGTTTAATATATATCAAATGTAAACTAATTTCAAATGAAATTGAATTTAAACTGAACTTGAATTAAAAAAAATCATTTCCCAATTGGCCAGTTTTCTAGCGGTGGAAATTTTTTGTTATGGCATATTTAACCACACTACCCCACTTCTATTCTTTTTTTTCCTCTCTATTTGATACAAATCTTCAGACATCATTGCAAGTGATTGCTTTAAAGAACTGTTTCGATTTTAAAGTGAAGAAGTCAAATAGGATGTCATATGTAGTTGTTTGTGTTGAGGAAATTTGCTAACGGTGTGTGCGGGCAACACTGTTGAAGAAAGTGATCAATTTAAAATTCGAAAGTGTTATGTTACCATACTTTTTCATTGGATGTTCACTATAATGATCATAGACAAGCTAGTTGTTGGATGATTGGAAGATACATCATGTCAAAGTTTGAGGATCCCAACATAATCTACATACTTTCGAACATTCAAAACGACATTCATCGGGAGTTTGGCATAGATATAAGTTATAATAAGGCATGGATGGGTCAAATATTGCCATATTCTAGAGAAGAATAATCCGATGCATGGTGATATGGCCTTAAGACCGAGCATACAGTTTTCACTCATCAATGAGGCAGGTCATTTTTGTGGATTGAACATTTGTCAAATCCAAATATTGAGGTACGTTACTTGTTGCCATGTGTCAAGATGCAAATCTTGAGATATATCCTCTTGCATTTGAAATTGTTGATTATGAAAACGACGCATTATGGAATTGGTTCTTTGAGAAGTTATTTCATGTAACTGGTATGTTGGAAGAACTTGTGTTTATTTTGGATCGTAAGGAAAACATTGGTAAGCTATAAAATTTTTTTATCCTTATTCGCATCACGAATGTTTTTCGTGGCATCTACAACTAAACATAAAGTCTAAGTGTGACATGGCTAATATTTTTTCATTATTTATGGAAACTACAAAGGAGTATAGTTTGATTAATTTTCATAATTCAATAGAAAAGTTGTACCATAAAAGTTAGAAAATTGGAGAATACCTAGGAAAGGATGTTGGGTATGAGTTCTGGTCTAGAACACATTTCAAAGAAATCTGTTATAATATTATGACAACTAACATTCTAGAATATTTGAACTCGTTGCTCAAGAATGCTCACGAGTTTCCAGTACTTATTATGGTTGAGCAAATTAGAAAGGCGATGCAAAATTATTTTATGAGACACATTGATGTAGAAAATGTACAACTACTTTAACTCTAACTATTGAAGAGAAATTGCGTAAAAAGTATTATGAGACAAAGGGGCTGAAAGTGATACCAATAAATGATTATGAGTTACATGTGGATTTTGAGAATGAAATGTATGTTGTTAACTTGGATACGAAATTTGTACAGGTTGTGCTCACCATATTACATTAGTAATAGTTAAAAACAAGCATATGTTGTATCTATATATTCTGTGGAAAATGAGGTTGACTGAAAATTTTCCATGCAAACTAAGGAGTTGCCACCTTTTTCAAATCGATGACAAAGTGGATGTCCTAAAAAAATGCCGTATTCCATCATCTAGGGAGGAGAAAAAGGCTCGTAAATCGGCAAGTGTGGTCAAAAGGGACATAAACGCCTTACTTGCAAAAATTATCTACACTAGTTGACATACCATAAGGGACTTTATGTAATTTATCTGAATCTTGATTTTGACTTTCAGTATTTTATATTATGATATATATATGAAACTTGTATGTGTTGGTTAACTATAATTTGTTGATAATGATGGACGACTTTAACTTGTTGATATTGATGTAAATTTTGTTTAAGTTGTTGAATTTTAAATTGTGATATCCATGTTTATAGTGTATCGATGTGCTAAAAATGGTGGGTGCCATTTTAATGGATTCCATGTCCGTTTGGAAGAAAGAGAAAAATCAATTGTTATGATGTTGGTACCCATCCGGATGAAGTCGATGGATTGAATTCAGTGAAAATGGAGAAAATAAGAGGGTACAACGGAAAACTATGTCTTAAAATTCAAAAGAAGTTGGCAAAATACAATGAAGTCTGCTCGTGAATGTGATTTGAGTTACAACGGTGAACATCAATACCCCGTTGCATGTTCGTACAGAGAGAATTGATGGGAGAAAAGCACCAATTGAATAAATCACGCAATAGAATATAATTAATTCTCCCATCTCCTGTGAACCTAATGGGGATTAATCAAATAGAGCAATAGCCAAAATAAATAATGCGCAAAATTAAAAATACAATATTTAACGTGGTTCGGGAATATGCCTACGTCCACAACCTAACTCCAAACAATTATCCACTATAATCAACAATAATGGGTACAATGTTCTTCTCTAGATAATACTAGAGGCACACCAAATCATCAAAAACTAAAAAACTCTTGGCACACAAATAATCCTCGTCTATCAAAGACGGAACTCCTCAAAAAACTAACAATAACAATTAATCCAACCACAACTATCTCAAGAATAAAGATTCTTGGAATACTACTCAAAATCAACAAATAAAGATCTCACCAAATTTCGTCACTGTTTAGATGGTAATTCTTCACGAATGAACTGTTGGATCTTAATCTTAATCATGGGATTTGCATAACAGTCAATTGTGAACTTACTTTCAAAATTTCACGACAATCAGACCACAGAGCGTTGAGATATCAATGTTTTATCATCGTTGCACAAGCTGTCCAACTGTGCAAATTTTATTGCTGTTTTCTGTTTTTGAAGCTGAAATTAGGTTCTCGTTTTTCTCTTGGATGGATGCTCCAATTGTCTTGTTTATATAGAATAATTAGGGAGGTTTAAATATCCTAATTATGTTGCTTGAGGCGGAAGACAATCCCTAATGCAGCCACAAACTTATTTGTAGGTATAATACAATTAGAACCATTTATTACCTTAATGGAATTCAACCAAATTTGTCAATTTGGTCTTTAGTGCCAATTGTATTTACAATGGGCCCTTGAAATATGGGGCAAACCCAACAAATCTCCCCCTTTGCCTCATATAGTGAAAGGGATCATCATCCCGGCAATGGAACGGCAAACATCAAGCTTCTCAGTTGGCAAAACTTTTGTCATCATGTCGGAGTCATTATGATTTGTATGAATCTTTTCAAATTATAACAACTTGGAAGTTAGGGCATCTCTAATCCAATGATACCTCACATCAATATGTTTTGATCTTGCATGAAATGCAGCATTCTTACCAAGGTGAATCGCACTCTGACTGTCACTGAACAACACATATTTTTCCTGTTTGAATCTAAGCTCTCTAACAAAGTTTTTCATCCAAAATAACTCTTTACTAGCTTCGGTTGCTGCGATGAACTCTGCTTCTGTTGTAGAAAGTGCAATGCATTTATGTAATCTCGACTGCCATGACACTGCCCCACCTGAAAAACTAATCAAATAACCCGAAGTGGACTTACGAGAATCAATATCGCCCGCCATATCTGCATAAGTGTAGCCCACTAACTTTGGTTTTCCACTTCCAAAACCAAGTCTCAACTCGGAAGTGCCACGAAGATATCGCATAATCCACATAACTGCATTCCAATGCTCTCTTCCTGGATTAGCAAGAAATCAGCTAACATTGCCAACTGCGTGAGCTATATCCAGTCTTGTACAGACCATGGTATACATCAAACTTATCATTGCGGAAGCATATGGAACTCTTTTCATAGCTTCTTTCTCTTCATCTGTCGAAGGACTCTGTTTAATGCTCAATTTCATATAAGTAGCAAGAGGAGAACTAACAACTTTAGTTTTGTCCATGTTGAATTTGCAAAGCACTTTGTCGATGTACTTTTCTTATGACAATTATAACTTCTTGGCCTTTCTATCTCGAATGATTCGGATGCCAAGAATCTTCTTTGCTAACCCAAAGTCTTTCATAAAAAAAGATTGACTCAATTGCTTCTTTAACATTTCTATTCTAGAGGTATTTCTGCCAAGAATCAACATGTCATCAACATAGAATAAAAGAATGATAAAGTCGTCACAAGAGAATTTTTGCACAAATACACAATGGTCGAAGTAGTTTTCTTGAAGCCTTGCTTCTCCATAACCCGACTCAAACTTTTATACCATTTGTCTTGGCGTTTGCTTAAGGTCGTATAAACTTTTTTCTCAATCCGCAAACATAATTCTCTTTTTCTTTTACTTCAAACCCCTTTGGTTGCTCCATATATATTTCTTCGTCTAAGTCACCGTGATGGAAGGTCGTTTTTACATATTTGTCCAATCTCTAAGTCAAGACTAGCTGCCAAACTAAAAACCGCACGAATAGATGACATTTTCACAACTGGAGAGAATATCTCATCAAAATCAATTCTTTTTTTTCTGTGTGAATCCCTTTACAACCAATCTAGCTTTATACCGTGGACGTAAACTATGTTCATCTTCTTTCACCCTTATATACCCATCTATTCTTCAAAGCTCTATTTTCTTTAGGCAACTTTACGAGCTCAAAAGTATGATTCTCGTGCAATGATTGCATTTCATCTTTCATTACACTCAACCACTTTTCCTTACGTTCATCTTCCATAGCTTCTTCAAAACTCTATCCTCCGTCAGTCAGTAATACATATTCATCAAGAGAATGTCGAATGGAAGGTTGCTTGTCCCTAGTGGACCTCGTTGGAGGATCAACTGGTGGAGCCTCTGGTATTGGTGGCTGCTCATAAGCATCATCATCTGTCTCAAATTGAACAGGAATATCTACATCATTAGTATTCTACTGGTTATCCTGAACTTCTTCAATCTGTGTTTGTGTCGGTGCTGGTGTTAAAGGAACTGTATCAAAGTAAACTAAATCGTCAGAAGAATCTGGCATTGTCTTCTCAATTCTTTCAATATCTTCTATGGTCTAATCCTCCATAAATACTACATCTCAGCTTCTGATGATCTTCTTCTCAATTGGATCATACAACATGTAACCGAACTCATCTTGACCATAGCCCATAAACATACACTGTCGTGTTTTGACATCAAGTTTGGACCTTTCATCTTTGGGTATATGCACAAACGCCTTACATCCAAAGGCACGTAAATTATCATAAAAGATATTTTTTCATGTCCAAACTTTATTCGGCACCTCTAAATTCAGTTGAACGCACGATGAGAGATTCAACAAATAAACAGTTGTATTCAATGCCTCACCCCCAAAAATAATCAGATAGTCCTGTATGCGAAAGTAAACATTTGACTCTCTCAACCAATGTCCTGTTCATTCTTTCAGCCACGCCATTCAACTAAGGAGTTTTTGGTGGTGTTTTCTGATGTCGAATACCTTGTTTTATGCAATACTCATCAAACGGTCCTATTTTTTTCTCTCCCATTGTCAGTTCGGATACATTTTAATTTCTTTCTGGGTTGTCTCTCAACTGAAGCCTGAAACTGCTTGAACACATCTAATACTTGATCTTTTGTCTTCAAGGTATAGAGCCACGTCTTCCTTGAATGATCATCAATGAAAGTCACAAAGTAGAGAGCACCACCAATTGTCCTTATCTTCATAGGACCACATAAATCAGAGTGAACCAAGTCAAGTATACCTGTCGCCCATGAAGAATGGAAATTTTTGAAACTAACTTTGGTTTGCTTCCCTGCCATACAATGAGTACACTTTTTCAATTATGTACTCTTTATTCCAGGTAGAAAATTCTTCTTGGCTAACAATCTAATTCTCTTCTCATTCATATGACCAAGCCTCTTATGCCAGAGCTCAATGGTACCATCATCCTCCATTGTATTAATAATATCTTTGGAGAGCTTTGCCTGCAACAAGTACAATGATGATTGTTTTTCACCTCTCGCCACAACCATAGAACCTTTGCTGAGTTTTCACTTACCACCACTGAAGGTATTGTAATAACCATCGTCATCAAGCCTACTAGTAGAAATCAGATTCAATCATATATTAGGAACATGTTTTACACCTTTGAGAATCAATCTCATGACATTGTCTGCGTCTCCAAGCCCACATCTCCAATGCCCACAACTTTTGGTAGAACATCATTTTCCATCTTTACAACTCTATAATCACCAGGTGTATAAGATGCAAAGTAATCTCTACGAGATGTAACATGAATGGAGGCTCCACTATCAATCACCCAAGAGGTCTCATGACAAGTTAAGTTGATAACATTGTTATCATAGACAAGATAGAAATCACCACTACTTTTGCAATTTCGATCACCATCGTCGTCGTCATCTTTCTTTCTTTCTTTACTTTTGTCATTTTTGTTGTCTCTCTTTAACTGTCGACAATACTTCTTGATATGTCCCTTTTTGCCACAATTATAACACTCAATATTGGCAAATTTTTTGGACTTGCTTCTGCTCTTTCCTTTGATCTTGGAATCTCGATTCAGACTCCTCCCCCGCTTCTCAACAACCAAAGCTTCTGACTGCGAAGGATTCTCATTTGTCTTTCATCTCATTTCTTCGTTCAATGTACTACTTTTTGTCAAATCCATGGAAATAACACCATTATGGGCTGAATTAGACAATGATGTTCTGAATTTTTTCCAAGAGTCTGGCAAAGAAGGAGCCACAATCCCCGTATTTCATCTTCAAACTTAATACCTATCGCAACCAATTGATTAATAACACCTTAAAATGCATTGAGATGGTCTGTCAAAGGAGTTCCATCTCGATAACTCAAAGTCATCATCTGTTTGATTAAGAAAAGCTTATTATTTCTGGTCTTTCGAGCATAAAGTTACTCGAGCTTACTCCACAAACTACGTGCATGTGTTTTTTCACTAACATGGTTCAACACATTATCATCCACCCATTGCCTAATATAACCACACACTTGCCGATAAAACAAGTTCCATTCATCGTCGGTCTTATTATCAGGTTTTTCCTCAGAAAATACTGGTTGATACATAAAGAAGATCTTCCATATTTCCTCTCCAAATGTGATAGTTTGAACCATTCAAAGTAACCATTCTACTTGTATTAATCTCCATCGTTCAACACAAGAATGTACATACTAAACAAGCTCGACACCACTTTGATGGGAGAAAAGCACCAATTGAATAAATCACACAACGGAATATAATTAATTCTCAACTCTCGTATGAACCTAATAGAGATTAATCAAATAGAGCAATAACCAAAATAAATAATGCGCGAAATTAAAGACACAATATTTAACGTAGTTTGGCAATGTGCCTACGTCCACAACCCAACTCCAAACAATCCTCCACTATAATCAACAATAATGGGTACAACGTTCTTCTCTAGATAACACTAGAGGCACACCAAATCATCAAGAACTAATCGACTCTTAGCACACAAATAATCCTTGTCTATCAAAGACGGAACTCCTCAAAAAACCAACAATAACAATTAATCCAACCACAACTATCTCAAGAATAAAGATTTTTGGAATACTACTCAAAACCAACAAATAAAGATCTCACCAAATTTCGTCACTGTTCAGATGGTAATTCTTCACGAATGAACCGTTGGATCTTAATCTTAACCGTTAGTTTTGAAGAACGGTAAATTGTGAACTTATTGTCAAAATTTCATGACGATCAGACCTCGGAGCGCTGAGATATCAATGTTTTTATCATCACTGCATAGGCTGTCCAACTGTGTGAATTTTATTGCTATTTTCTATTTTTGAAGCTGAAATTAGGTTCTCGTTTTTCTCTTGAATGGCAGCTCCAATTGTCTTCTTTATATAGAATAATTAGGGAGTTTTAATTACCCTAATTATGTTGCTTGAGGCGGAAGATAATCCCAATGCAGCTACAAACTTATTTGGATTTTTGCCACTTTTTGGAAATAATTCTAAAAAGCCATTATCATACTTAAATTTCAAAAATCTTTGTTTTGGTAATATATTTATTATAATTACAAATATTAATATATTAATTAGATGTGTAATTAATAAACAGAATCGAAACCCGTAAAAAGGGAAATTTCCGTTATTCTATTCAATTAGAAATCTAATTGATTTTTGCCAAAATACAAAAATAAAAATTTCGGAAAATGTTTGAAGAAGATCAAGACAAAAGCGAAGAACATCATTCCGTGAATAACATCATTCGGCTGAAGAAGATCGGTCCTTCGAAAGAAGAACATCAAAGCCGTGAAAACTTACGTCCGTGAAGGTGTATTTGAACGATATCGTAACGTGAAGAACATTAGAACGTGAATAACGTTATATTTCTATTATGATCTTGTAACATTTGGAAGTTTATTGTTTGCGCAGATGTTTATTACATTTAGAACATTCGCGTATGTTACAAATCTCGTATGTTACATTTCAGTATTACGTTTGTATGTTTGTAACATATTATTTTATGTTATTATTTTGTAACAAATTGCAGTGATTAGTAATTCCAATGTAACATATGTAACGTCAGTGGTAGAGAATACAAAATTATGTAACATGTGTTGGGTAAAATAACACGATATCATCTGTAACATGTATTTGGTAAAATAACAATGATACAGACTGTCGTTTGTAACATATGTATCAGATAGTGATACACTATAGAATTTGTAACATATCATCGTACCATTATATTAAAAAGAATATGTTACAAATGTTACAACCGCAAAAACCAACTCTAAACTTTAACAAGTTCAGTTGTAACATATGTAACGTCAATAGTAGAGAATACTAATGCATGTAACATGTGCTGGGTAAAATAACATTATATTATCTGTAACATATTCGGTGATACAAAATGTCGTTTGTAACATATGTATCAAATAGTGATACATTATAGCATTTGTAATACTATATCGCACCATGATATTAGAAAGAATCATACAAATGTTACAACCGCAAAACCAACTATAAACTTCAACAATTTCATATTTACATATACTGGACTTTAAAATAAATTAACACATTGTAACATTAGAATGTAACAGTGAGAAGAAATTTAACTCATGATTTAATAACATAACTCAATCTATAACATAACTTAATCTGTAGCATATTTAATAACATATTAATTGCTACAAAATATTAATTGTAACATCTCAGATCGTAACTTGATTCTCAACATCATCCCTAACATCTTGTATCAAACATTCATACACAATATCATTTGTAACAACAAAGATCGATATTGATATTAAAGAAAATCATATACAATGTTACAAATACCAAAACCAAATCTAAACTTCAATAAATTCCTATTAATATATACAATGTATCAGAACACACCAGTATATACATATTATATCATAAAAATGTTTCATACAGAGAGAACAATCAAACCCTAAAAATGTTTTATACAGAGAACAATCAAATCCTAGCATCCCTCGGTTGCTTGCTTCATCTCATCTCATCGTGCCATTGCTTCAATCGTCTCCAGGAGTAAATATCACCCATTCGTCTAATTGATTTTAGATTGTTCTTCATCTTCGTTCTCTTTCATTGGACTCCGATTTGTTTTCTACACCAGGCGACGCTCTCTTCGACCTTGTCAATCTCCGACTAGGAGTCTCCATTCTTCAAAAGAGATGAAATATATTGAAAAATGTACAAGAATTTAGGACTTTCAGATGAAGATTTGCAGAGATTTTGAACAAAACTTGTACCGATTTGATAATGGAGGTTTCTTCACTGTTGGGGCTTTTTCATTGTACAGGGTGCGTAAATCTAGGAGGATTAAAAGGGTAATATGTAATTTACGGTTTTAAAACTGTTTTTTTATCCATTATTAATTGAATATTAAAATAATTAATTTATTTTTAAGAATGTAGTATTTTTGAAATAAATAAGCTAAGTTGTTAGATTTAGGATTATTTTAATATTCATAAGTAGTGGGTGTAATATCCACAACTTATTTGTAGGTATAATACAATTAGAACTATTTATTACGTTAACGGGCTTTAATCAAATTTGTCAATTTGGTCCTTAGTGCCAATTGTATTTGCAATAGCCTTGATATATGGGGTGGACCCAACAAGAATATGTGATAAATTTGGAGAGTAGAAGATGGGACTTAATGGGTATTTCATGTCCATGTCCACGTGCTATTGCTTGTATCTTGGATAAGGGTGATGAAGTAACAAAATATGCTGCTAATTATTTTGGACTATGAAATGTTGAGTTTGGTTGTATCAGTCATTGTAATTTTGGACAATGAATTGTTAATGAATGCAATGCAATGTTATTTGGACTATCACAGCACCGATGTAATGTTGGGCTATCAGATTGTGTCAAATATTTTGGTATCAAATAGTGTGGTTTTGGTAATTTTGGTATCAAATAGTGTATACACAATACAAATTTACATTCTAAGTTCTTCAACAAGTATGTCGTATGCTAAAATCAATTGGGCTATCATTGTTCACCAATAATTCATTATGATTTTTCTGTTTATTTTTATATATTATGGATAGGTGTATCATTATACATGCTTTTTAATAGAATATACAAATTTTTTAAAACTTAAAAGTTACTTTTAAACACAGTTAAAATGATTTACATATAAAATTATTGAAAGAAGAGTGATTTTGCATTGTTTTTCTTTCTTAACAATTCAATTATTGAAGCGTAACGTAACCAATTCAAATTAAGAATCTTAACTTGAGTTAAGAGGATTAGTAATGTCAATCTGATTTGTAAAAAACAAAAATAATAAAAAATAAAAACAATGACACCGATTATTTCAAAGTAAAAAAATAGAACTATAGTCATTTGTTTACTCAAGTGTTGAAAAATAAAAATAAATGTTACTGACGAATAAATAAGATTTATATTAAAAAAAACACATAATATACATTAATACGTTGCTAAAACCCCCTTTAATTAAAGTAATTCGAACACAAGATAAAATATATGAGAGTAAAAGTATTGGGTTGAATATCCCACTACCCACTGTACATTCTACAATATTCATCATTGGCAACTAAACTTTAAATTTTTTTACTAACTACTTAACTTTGGTGACTTGGTGTAAATTAACGTTCGAAGTTGTCACGTGTGAATATATGTTATCGACATCTTCCATTGTGGGTGATAGAGTAATGAATAGGGTAATGGTTTGATAAGTTCAATCAGAAATGTTATAAAGTTGAGTAACAAATAAGAAATAAGAAAATTTGCAGTTTTCGTTTTCAATTTTTACAGTTTGTTACTAATCTATCTTTTTTTTTTTTTTTTTTAGCATTAGACACCCCAACCTTTTATTTAGAATATGTTTGTTAGTATTTATAAACATTTATAAGCTGGTCAATACGTCATTTTTATCCACACATTTTGTAAGATCCATAACTTTTATTTACTTTTTATCCACACATATTGTAGGACCCAATACATATAATCTACAAAAATCTTTACCCAATATACTCTTAATTGCAAATCACGTCCTCATTGACAGATTTTGAAGATTTATCCTCATCTTTGAATAAAAAAAATAAAATAAAACAAAAAATCAACAAAAAATAAGAGAAACATTGCCAAAAAAAAAAAAAAAAGTTTCATAACTTTTAAGAAAGTATAAAGTATCTTCTTCCTCACACACCCTACCGCCACGTGAGCACGTTTTTTCTTTGAGTCAAGGGAGTTGACATTTGGGATTTCGCATTCACTTTGCAATTGGCCTTATGGGACTCCAATCTTGTGCTTGAATGTGTCTGTACGGTTAAATCATGCAAGCGTACGAGATCGTTGACAAATAATAGTAAAAATGAGTAAAAGAGTATTATTCCCACAAAGATTTAGATTTTAGCTTAATTTTTATCAATTCAAGCTTAAATCGAATACACACTATAAATATTTGGATAAAAAAGTATGAAATTCTCTAAACTATAACTATGATTTAACTAAGTGCAAATATGTTTTTGGAGAAAAGTCAAGTAAAGGAGTTGTGCTATGAATCCAACTCCACTATTAGTATCTATCTTAATGCTCAAAATTCTACGTTCTAATCTAATTTATGTTCAAGTTGACAATCGATAATCCTAAGTTATCTAATAATCTATTTTGAGTATAATTAAATCTATTTTCATATATGTCCCAAAATATTCCTATTTTGAATTCGAATATACAAAAATATTTTCAACCACAAAATTATCTAATTTGATTGCACCAAGCATATGAAATTAGTCTTAATCTCGATAGGACTTAGTGTTTAGAATCATAATGAACTAATCTATTTTGAACCTTTCGAAAACGAAAATAAATCACAAACACGTTCAAATGATGATAAATCATTCAAACGGATATTAAAACCATGATATAAATCAAACAAACACAAATCAAGATTAAAAATGGGAATTCTTGAATTAAAACTTCAACATATAGTTTACATCATCATCCTTAGCATAAAGAGTTTAGCACATCATATTTGATTTGCAAGGACACATACTAAATGGAGAATTTATCACCCGAAATATTTGATTGCAAGAAGAACTTTGAAGATTAATTTGGCTCTTTGAATGTCTTCAATTGATTGCCCAAGAATCTCAACTTTCTATTACTTGAAATCCTAATAATCTTGTCCGGATGAAAAGATCTTGTATTTTGCCTTTTTCCTCTCTCCAAAATTCGATTCTCATTCATTATAAGAGTTCTCCTATTTGTATGGGTTTAATTATGGTTGAATTTCGTGCCCAAAGTCTCCAAAAATAGATTTTAACCTAATTGATGATATGTTAGCAAGTTTGTCCGCCTGAGCGGGTGTCACGGTCCTCTCGAGCGGACAGAACGGGTAGACTTTCGACTGATTGCCCGCTCGAGCGAGCAAATGGTGCTCTATCGGTGACTTATTTTCAAATAGCCACAACTTCTTGTAGGAAACTCCAAATTGCAATCGGTAAAAAGCGTTAGAACTGTAATTCAATTATCATTTGCCTTATGGAGATGTTTGTACCAAATGTTATACTCTAATTTCTCCACATGTTTCAATTGTAGTTTCTCAATTTGATTCTTCGGGTTTCGGGTGTTTGATCCTTCACTTCAACTCTTCATTGTCACTCCAACACACCTTAAATCTATTGATTTTATCTTCTTTTTCATCCTCTAATATTTGGCTCTTGATATTTACTTCAAAAACTTAATTTCATCTCATTTACTCGTCGATTTCACCAATGTGACTTGAGTTCAGGGATTTTGTCCTACAATTACAAAAATGAACAAAAACTCAATAGATATCGACTCTATGGTATTTATAATTATATAAAAACTCTTCATTAAGGAATTAATATAAGTGTATAAATTATACTTATCAGTGTCTAACAGGAAACGTTTTGTGGACAAAAGGTACAATCTTCATGTTCAGGTTTGTGCTTCATGTTGTATTGTTTGTTGAGTTAGGGTTTGGTTTGTGGGTAGGGTAGGGTTGGGGTGAAGATATTTTGTACTTTTTAAAAGTTGTGAGATTTTTTTTGTAAATTTTTGTTGATTTATTGTTTTCTTTTATTTTGTTTATTCAAAGAAGATGACAAATCAGTCAAAATCTGTCAATGAGGACGTAATTTGTAATTAAATAAAAGGTTGGAGATGTCTGGTGCTAAAAAGAAGTTAAGAATAGATTATTAACAAACTGTAAAGATTGGAGATGAAAACTGCAAATTTTCCTAAAAATATTGTGAAAAATAAAGCTCTTTAATAGACCATGATTTCTAGCCCCAAGACGACAGCGTACTGGCTAATAGACTATGAATTCTAGCCGTTGCAAGTCCTCCCCAATCAAAACATTCGAACAGTCGCCAGCTCCCCACCTTTTCAAATTTAATCGACCGTTGTGTAAAATCTCAACATTAATACTCCTCCCTCACCATTCTCTCTCCAATTCTCTCCATTCGAAAGAAGAATATGTTCATCCCAGATCAAAACTAGACGAGTTTTTTCTTCCATTTAGCACTTCCCTTTCACATCAATTGTAAATCAATGGCGGCGGTTGAGGAGTCATCAAGTAGTCTGTTGATGATCGATGCCGCGTACGAGTTCACAGCGCCGCAATTTTATGACTTCACATACGGGGAGACCGATGAGGACGTTCGCAAGGCTGAGCTATGGTTCGAAACGTCCCTTTCATATGCCCCTTCTCGTACGAACTTCCCTTTTACTTATTTAGTTATTCTCTAGATCATTTTTCGTTTTAAATAACTTTTGAATATATTCGGAAATTAGAACATGGGTTCTTGATTTCTTGAAATTTTTTGACCTAATACGTGGGTTATTTGGTTTCTTAGATATTGTGTTTAATAACCTGAATTTTATATATTGGTTTCTTGGAATTTCTTGAGTACAATATGTCAGTTCTTTAGTTTCTTGGCTTTTGGGTTTAATTCTTTAGATTTTGGTACATTGGGTTCTTGAGTTTCTTGGAATTTCTTGACCTAATATTACGTGGGTTCTTCAGTTTCTCGGATATTGGGTTGAATTCTTCTGATTTTTGTATATTGAGTTTCTTGAGTTCTTGAACTCAGATGCTTGGAATTACTAGTTGCCATCCTAAAACTTTTGGTTTATTCAATGTTCTTTTTTCCTTTTGAGACTTAAGGTAAAAAAATTGATTATGGCATGTAAAATTGTACCTACTCATGGTTATAAAAAGAAGTGTAATAACTATTTGCCTGTTAGATTGTAATATTATTATTTTTTATCCCCAAAATTTTCAACTCTTCACTGTTATAGCCTCGACGTACATGTGGGTTCTTCAGTTTCTCGAATACTGAGTGTGGAAGAGAAGCACTGCATTATCTTTTTTCGGCCATTCCTTTCATTCACTAAGACGAGTAGAAATCCTAGCATTTTGAAGTGAAATTGAAGTTCAAATGAAAGTAGATAGTACCAAGTCATTTTATGTTGGTCTCTGTTCTTAAGTGAACCGGCTGTATAGTGAATCTAAGGTTTGAATGTGCCATCACAAGTTAAAGATGCAATAGGACTAAAGGCCTTCTTTTGTTACATTCAAAGGTATACCGTTGTTTAGCAGCAGCTGGCAGAAAACGAATCAAAATAAGAAATTTGACAATAGAATATAATTTTAAAAGTGATAGGAATATTAAAAATTGTCAAAATCCAAATTGACGCCACCAAACATTTGGCTCATTAGTTGCTTCAAATTAAATCGATATATTTAGTACGGAATAATTTCACTCTTTTTGCAATTCAAAGAAGAGAATGGTGGTGCCATATTGAGAATACTTTGTCACCTTTTGCATTATGCAGCTAGATTTGAAATGAGGAATCATGTTAATTCCCCTATGGCTTGAATTTATGCAGCATTTATGCCAAGAATTAAGTCTAGCAGATCAGTTCAACTTCAGAGTCTCTGCAATTTTGATGAAGACGAGCAGCCGCAGAAGGTGAAATTATTTCTTTATCCTCGTTTATATGTGGCTCGACATTTATGATTGACAAAAAATGAGTAAAATTTGGACTATCACAGGCAGTAGAGCCATTAGAATCAGCTACATCAAATCATGTAGAGAAATCAGCTACATCAAATCATGTAGAGAAATCAGCTACATCAAATCATGTAGAGAAATCAGCTACATCAAATCATGTAGAGGAATCAGCTTCAGAGCAACAGAATCAAACAAAGTAAGTTTCACTACTTCACAAGACTTAATTTTTAGACCATACGACTTCCATTCGTCTTTTTCTTTGTTTTCCGCATGTCCATCCTACTGCTTTAAGGAAGACGCACTAATACACCTGTAATGTATCAGGCCAGACGTAGAGCTCATTCCAGCTATACCTAAGGAAGAAGTTGGTACTAATCTTCTTAATATGGTATGCAACTTGTTAAACAGAACTTCCTACTTCTTTGTCGGGGAATTGTTTATCATTATATTTAACCAAATTTCAGAACTCAGACGACAAGAATACAGCGGATGCTGAAGGTGCATGCACTCAGAAAGTTGGAAGGTGTGTTCTTAGTTCTAAAAAATTGCATTAGCCATTTGATCATTGATAAAGAGAGAGGCGAGAAGCTATTTTTGTCTCATTGGTTTTGAATTTTGGTTCTTGTGATTTCAGCATTTTAGAAGGCAAAGATTCCTCTTCTTTCCCTGCAAAACCTGACCAAGGTTAGTCACTGAAATCCATGCTTCTGTCTGTTAACACATTTCATTTTCAATTAAATTGCATCTAACAACTAAGATTTTTTACTATATTAGGGAAAAATGTTTGCACACCAGCAGCACAAGCAAAGCAGACGGACTCCAAGAAGGTTCAGACTGCCAAAAAGATAGCTAGTTTGCTTAGAAATCCTTCAGCACTTAAGCCAAAGGACAGGTTGCAGCAATCACAAATCAGAAGCAATAAGCCAGCTAGTGTTAGAAGGTGTGATATTTTTGTGTTAGTTTCCTAGTACTTTACTTTGTCCCCCTTCCTCTCTTTCTTAGTTCTCTCTCCTCATTCTTGGTATTCATCCATGGTCCGTATTTCTGCAGGGGGGCAAATGTGAAAAATGGTACTGGGGCTTCTAATTTTGCTCAAGAAAACCAAGCCATAAAGAGACAAAAACTGGAAGGAGGGAAATCTCGACAGGTGGATTACTTTAATACTTTTCTGTCATAATGTAGTTTTCTAAATTTCTTCTATATGAATGTTTGTTTTTACATCTTACTTTCAGATTCTTACCATCAACAAATCGTCAAATCTACCTCACAAAACAAAGTCTGGCCTCATCAGCAACACTTCCAGCTTCTGTTCTTCAACTGTTAAAGCTCGTAAAGTAGACAGAAAGGTTTGTTTTTTGGACCAAATGTAGGAAATTTTGTTCATTTCCTGAACATAATTGAAATGCTGACACATTCCTCACTTGAAGACATACAGTCGAGGACCTACTACCACCCCATTCGTTTCCATGGCTGAAATGATGAAAAAGTTCCAATCAAGCACCAGGGAACTATCTCTGCCTTGCATACGCAGTTCTCTTTCACAGGTAAGTCACTTGGATTTCATCTCTCTTTCCTCTTTCAAGAAATCACACAACACTTGGATATAACTAATGTTTAACCTCCAATTTCTTGACTAAAATTTTCAGAACAATGCTACTGGAGCAATGCAGAGGAAGCCTAAGCTCACACTGACAAGGCCTAAGGAGCCAGAATTTGAAACATCCCAGAGAGTACGTCCAGTTAAAATTAAGAGTTCAGCTGAGTTAGAGGAAGAAATGATGGCTATAATTCCCAAGTTTAAGGCTCGTCCATTAAACAAAAAGGTAAAGTGTCTTCATTTCTCTATTTGACTGAGTTTTCCTATTTTAATATGTGGGTATATATGAATTTGATTCATTTGATTCTTCTCTTTACATCTCAGATTCTGGGCATATATGAATTTGATTCATCTGATTCTTCTTTTTTATATCAGATTCTGGAAGCTCCTACTTTACCAGTATTGCAAAGAAGTGCACCCCAGCCTCCAGAATTTAAGGTAACTCGCTCGTTGCTGGATCAAAAACCAGAAACATGATTGTCCAACTTTTGGTCTAACTTGTGGTCATTGTAGCATTACTCTGTTTATTAATCCAGATAATTAACCTATGTGTATTGAATTATACAGGAATTCCAATTGGAAACAATGTCGAGGGCCAATCAAAATGCAGAAACATCTACTGTGGCCTCAATAGAATCTGCACAGGTAGGTATTGTGAATTTGGAGCTTCAATATAATGTTTGAGGAACAAAAGCTAATTTTCAATCCAAAAAAATAAATGAGGGAAGCTCGGCATATGGTTATTGCAGAATCGTCAATGGAAACCTCATCTTACAGCACTAAAATCACCCCTTCTTCAAACATCCCTGAGAGCTCGTCCTCCCAAGATCAAAAGTTCCGAGGAACTAGAGAAAGAAGAAGTTGAAAAAATTCCGAAGTTCAAGGCAAGACCTTTGAATAGAAAGGTACTACACCACAACTGTCCATTGATATTTGAATTACAAGATTTGTTCTTGGTTTACTATAATTCACTACTTTTAAAATAAAACTCTGCAGATATTTGAAAGTAAAGGGGACATGGGGATGTTTTGCAATATGAAGAAGCAGGTTACTGTACCTCAGGAATTTCACTTTTTCATAGATAAAAGGATTCCACAACCAGCTGCAGTTGTCGATCTGTTTGACAAGGTAATAAATAAAGGATGTTTTGTATATCTTTTATTGATAAACTAGTTTCTTTCTTGTTTTCTCTTATTTTATCTTTCTACTGTTTTCAGCTTTCAATAAATTCTGAACCTCACCATGACAAGCCTGTGTCTAGAAACACAACACCAAATCCATTCCATCTCCACACTGAGGTAAGTGATTTCTTTTCATTTAGTAATAGTGTTTTCCAAGATTGTCGTACTACTACTCTCAAGATTCTGATAACTCTTTTTCTTCTTGGCATTCATATCTTCCTTTGTCTCATCAGGACCGGGGTGCAGAGAAAGAGAAAAGAACGGTCATGGAACTCATACAGAAACAGCTGGAAGAGGAGAGGGCTAGGATTCCAAGAGCGTATCCATATCCTTATACAACTGATTATCCTGTGGTATATATGTGCTCCTTACTTCTCATTCGATTTGTTGATAGGATCTTCGACTGATATTTTTATGCACATTATTATATCTCCTGTAGATTCCACCAAAACCAGAGCCAAGGCCATGCACAAAACCAGACCCTTTTCAATTGGAGAGTCTGTTGAGGCATGAAGAGGAGATGCAGAGAGAAAGAGAAGAAAGAAATAGAATGGAGATGGAAGAAGCTCAGAGGAGACTATTTAAGGCTCAGCCTATCTTGGAAGAGTAAGAAACTTGTGACGTTTTTCAGTTTCTTTTTCGGTTGATAAAGTTCATCTCTAAGAGTCAGAATTTAACATGTCCCCCATATGTTGATTGCAGGGATCCTATTCCAGTTCCTGAGAAAGCACGGAAGCCCCTGACAGAAGTGCAAGAATTCAATCTAAACGTCAACCACCGAGCTGTTGATAGAGCAGAATTTGATAAGAAGGTATTTTCTTCTTCTTTCCCTTGCATGGCTTCTTCACATTTTCCGGAGACAGAAAACAGATTTTGTTTACTTTTGGAATTGATGGTTTCGGAACTTACTAAAAGTTATTTCCACAGACTAAGGAGAAAGAAAAGATGTGTAAGAGATACAGAGAGGAGGCAGAATCTGCAAGGATGGTATGCAGACATACTACTTTATTATTTAGTTTTAACCAATAATATGATTTGAAAAGTCTTCTATTAACATCTTCAATTTCAGATGGAAGAAGAGAAGGCTTTGAAACAATTGCGACGGACTTTGGTTCCCCATGCAAGACCAGTGCCGAAGTTTGATAATCCCTTCTTACCATACAAGTACGATAAGACAACTCAGTTGTTGCTTCTTGATGTTTTTTTTTTTTTTTTTTTTTTTGGTTTTGGCTGTTTTTGACACATTTTTGGTACAAACAAACAGGTCCAGTAAAGAAGTTACAAAAGCAAAGTCCCCTAAATTGCATATTAATGGAAGGAAAGATAACCGAACACTAGTCCGTGCAGCAGCAGCAAAAGCTCCCGGTTTTGCTTCTCATATGAGGTGAAAATATTTGTATTGTGGCGAGTGGGAAACGTTCAAGAACTCTTGAACCCCTCATAGTCGGCCATTGCTTTGAGTTTTGAATTCTCTATAGTCCCAATTCCAATGTCTTGTAAAAGCAATTTGAGTATGTACTGCAAGTTCATTCTAGTAATTGAAGCCCCAGTTTTATAATTGTCTTTTTAACATTTTACAGTCAATCTCACTGTGTTCACCCTAAAAGTTGTTTATCAAACCTCCAGTTGGGTAATTTTTTATTATTTTTTCTCCTGGTAACTGATTTACGATCTCCCAAACAAAGCATTAGGCCTCTTTATATAGGATCTAAACACGGTCTAATTTAACTAGGAAACAAGATAAGGAAATAACTCCTAAATTGAGTTAAAATATAAAATTACAAGAATTTAAATAAAATAGACAACTAAATCAAACTCCGATTATGTATCAATTACACTTTTGGTTTTGCATCACTTTATCCTCTTTCCTTGCCACCCCGCCTGTGAGAAGAAAGAAGGTTCAACTTCAACCTGGCAGTCAACAAGAACTTGGTAGCTAGTCTTCTTCTATCCATACGGTTAAGGTCGTCTGAAAAAGCAGACGAAAATTTTACACAACACAAATCGCGCACTTCTGGAAGAAGATGAGAAAATTTCAAGCTGGAGTAAAATTATCATGAAATAGGACTGTTGGGAGATGAAGACTTGACTATAGCAAAAACATAGAATGAATTTAGAATGAAATAGGAGTTTTCTTTAGACTCACTCATTGTTCATGGAAGAGTGCAATGTCCTCAAGGAATTTCTCGACCTTCTAAAATTTGCAGAACTGATTTATTTGAAGCCCAATTGACAACTTTGTGGGGAGGCGGAGGCTTCAGAACATCCATTGAGCTTGAAGAGTTGAGATTTGGCGCACAATTATTCTTCTTCCATATTATTTGAACACCCTGAGTTAGCGCTGTAATCATTGGATGCTGAATTCGATGCATATGAATAAGAATAATAAGAACTCAGACCAAGTAACTGCATAATTCATGAGAGAAATAAGAGAATGTTATAAAATGAACAAGGACTCGAGACGTGACCAAACTGTATCTTATAGTACCTCCTCATTCTTCCCTGAACTTGCTAGGTGATCAGCTAATTTGGGAATTCTGTTACCTCGGGTTGCTTTGCTGCCATTAGCCTGACCATGTCGAGTGCGACTTCGAGCACCACCACATGCCCAGTTTAGTGTATCTAGGTTTGAAGGGCAAGGGGAACCCGTCATATCTTCCGTTGCTGGTCCTGTGGTTGTTTCACTAACTTTGGCTCCATTGAGTGCTCTAAGAGAAGTTTGGCCAGGCAAAATACTCGTAGGTTTATCACGCCTCCTCTGCCTAACCTCGATTTGGTGTTCATCAATCGGAGAACTTGCATTTCCTTCAGTACCATTTTCACCCTCATTCTCATCAAAAGCTTGAATTCTAGTGCTCTGGTTGTTCTTTCTTCTTGAATAAGCATTTTGACTGTTGCGAGGTACTCTTGATCGAGACAAAGAAGCTGTTTCTTTACTCGTTGTGGGGACCTTTGCTAATGCTTCCGACTGTCGATGAGAAATTTGAGCAATAGTTTCTTGAATCTGCCAGCAGATGTATAGGAGTAAGATATCTGGGTGCCCCAAAAGGAGAATGATACTACAGCACACTAAGACGACAATCATTTACAAATTCTGTGAAAACAATAATTAGATAGTTCATTTTGTGATTTAGCAGGATGCAAGGTGAGTATAAACATTTCTGCAACCAAGCATTCATGTCTCCATCTAACCTGCTGATTGCACGTTCTTTCTTCTTCTTGAAGAACCAATTCCTGAAACAGGTATTAACCGACCAGTAAGATTCTTTTCTAAAATTTTCTTCTAGGGGGAGGACGACAGTTAGGCATGGCAGGGGTAATGATTCAAGAAAGAGAGATCCCAAATAATGGAAAGAGATTTATATCTACCTCCTCTTCATACTTCTCAACATCTGTATATACAGAACTAATGAGAGCATCAAAACCTAGATCGTTTCTCATGGAACGCCGACTGGCACAATGCATGCGGCAAGCAGGACATTCATTATTCCTACAAAAGATTGTCATTTATGAATTATAATAATTTGTGCTATGTAGAGGACATCATCATTTCATCGATTGACCTGACAAAGACATTTGATATTATGAGAACTAGTATGAAAGATAATAAATTGCATTACATACCCCAGTCGAATTGATTTATCAATGCATTCCCTGCAAAAGCGGTGTAAGCATCCCATCACAGTCCGAGTTCTCTTGATGATGCCTATTTATTCAGAAGGTACAATCAATGTTTAGTTTCCTTCTTTTCCCTAAATGTTGAGCAAATGTTAGGAAGTAAACAAGACACGGATTCATAAATTCTGCAAGCAACCGTATTTATATTAGATCATGAAGAAGGTGTATAGACAAACTTTCAAGATAAAGATGACTTGGTGACATAGAGAACAAGATCAAACTATACTGCTTTGGCAATTACTGCAAGACATGAAAAAATAATAAAATAAGCAGCTAAGCCTCATCCCAAATATACTTGAGGTTAAATGAGGGTTTCATATCAGGAGATATAAAATGCATTGCATATTTATATAGATTTACTAATGAGTTGGTGAAGTCGACATGTCTTCTACATCAAGAAGAAGGGAAACTATCCTCGTAGTGTTGGTGTCCCACTTTTCTGAAAATGTAATTTCTTTGAGTTAGTGCTAGGAGTTGTGTCAGTTTCGTGCATAACAAATATTAGATGTCACACAATTCACATTCATTAGTCATAAGACCTTAACTATTGCAATGTTAGCCTTTTTACTTTTCCATATGAAGCATGACACTTTTGTTTTGTGGGGGAAGAAAAGGGAAAACCAAATGCTACGGAGTATTGAGCAAAATCCCATGAAGTTTATTGAAAAATGTTTTCCCTTTGTTAAAAAATAACTAATTCGAAAGGAAGAAACCAGACAATTTGAGAACTCTAGTTTCCTCATCTATGTTTCTGTTTCTTGACAGATGTATATACTTCTAATATAGACAATCTCCAGGAGTACGTTTTCTTAATTTCTTCTATTAACATATAAAACAACATTTTGATGCTTTCACCTCAAGAATGTAACTAAATTTAATGTAGTACACAAATTTTGAAATGATAGCAGGCTTTCCAAATACTTAACCATCTGAAACTACACAACTTAGGCTTCTAAAATCATGGGCAGCACTGCGGGCGAAGGAAATACCACTGTATTAAATAATTTATTTTACTACATCACAGTGCAAGTAAAACTGGGTTCCTAAGGTCAATAAATGTTGGGATAAAATAAGGAAATTCTTTTGGGATCCAGGCTACTTAGCAGTTCAAATTTCGTATGAAGGAGCACTTCTGCAAACCATCAATCCTAAACTCCACTTGAACTCTAGGATAACCATCCATGATTTGGGAAGACTTGGCAACGAAGATAAGAACAGGGATTTCATCCTAACAAAATGAGTAACTTACTTTACGGGCAAACACTAATGAACAAATTTTGCACTTCTAAAATGATATAGACAAAAACAAGAATTGGGCAAGACGAGACCTTTGGCTGCAGAAATGATTTCTCAACTAAAAAATATTACTACACTGATTAATAAGCAAACTTTACAGCAAAACGGTTCAAGCATGAAGTGTAACACATTATTCTGATAATAGATTACAGATCCAAGACATGAAATTTGACAATGGAAGCAATGAACATACATAGTTTTTGTGACATTGAACAAAAAAGTTAACTTTATATGATAGTTCACCAAGGAGAATTCTAGCACCCCAAAAGAACAAATAAAAGAGAAGGGAGGAAGAGAATAAAATAGGAGAATCAAGGCATTTAATTTCAACAAGAAGATATAAAACTAGAGTATTAGTAACCACAAATTTGAAGAGGAATAATACTCCTGATATGACAGCCAGCCAAATTATTGAAAAAAGCAATATCTCATCAAGTTTGAAAAGCAAAAATAAGCTAGACATATTTGCTAATCTACATATTTTCACTATTCTATGAAATTTGGAAAAAACAAAATTTCTCAATGAAATCCTACCTAGAGTTCAAGAGGGATATACTTGAAGTATAAAACAAAGAATAAGCAAAAGTACCTAGACATATTGGGCACTGCACATTGTCACGAAGTTCAGATAGCTGCAGAGTGACAAATCTGAAATAGATACAATCATACAAAAGGATGTGAAGTCATTACAAATTCTAAAAGAAAATGGAATAAGATATACAACAATAAAGCATCGAATGGAAAGGAAATAAAGCATTGCATAGACCAGATGATGCATCAAAGAGTGCTTTTGTTCGTTGGAAAAAAAAGGAAAATGTAATACTGAAACTAACTTCACTCAAATTGCACGCGCGTCCAGAATAAACAAAGAAAATTGTTCTCTGTTTATTTCTGAAGTCTTAAATATTAGAAAATGGCAACAGATATTACAGCAGCTCACTTTCCTGGATGATACAGCTCCAGTTTCACAGTTAAAGAAAATGGCAAAAGTTTATTAAACATGAAATGATCTTCTCATTCTTGGAAGAAGCAAAGATAAATAGAAATGAGGTAATACCATGGGAAGCATTCTTGCAAGACCACGGTATGATTGTCAATATTTTGAGGAATCATGATTACGCCAATGTAAAATAATTTAATTCTGTAACATGAAAAACTCCCTGAACTAATTAACATGTAAATGCTTGAACACAGCAATCTATATCAGATCAGTATAAAACAGCATTTTACAGTTGTCCACACTGTTCTGTTCTTCAATGAACAGAAACTAAGAAGCCTTACGGTTTAGAAAGGAATTATCTGCAAATCTGCAATATGCAACGATTAATTCAATCCACAAACCTAAAACACGGGAGAAAAGAAGAAAAAAATGAAGCCAGCATGAAAAGAGAAGTATGTTAAAAACCAACAATAAACACTAAAACTTCTAAATCTAATAGTGAGCAGAATTACAACTGAAGAAGTTCCAACAGCATGAAAGAACCTAGAAAACTAACATAGTGTTCATCTGAAGTAAGTAAGAGTATACGAAGAGTGAATAACTCACCTAGGGAATGAAATTGCGAACAATGAGGATGTCAAAATCTACCAAAGTACAAATAATAAGCATAAACAGCGAAATTCATGCATCTGTCTGTGTTTGTGCACGCTATGCAGTATGCATTTAGTCATGCAGATGGCAGAAACATATATGCGGATACAATTTATCCTTTACCAATAGACTGAAACACAAAAATACATTTGTCAAAGAGTAAAATGTGGTTGTGGTATTTGCAGCAGAAATGGTGGCATTCCAAACTTGAAGAAATTACAATCCATGTTGAATAATTCACAGAGTTATTGAAATGCCTTCCAAACATTATATCAATCTTCCCATTTACCGAACAAAATTGGAAATAACTAGATCGAATGCCCATACTCAAACTAAACCAAAAAAAATAAAATAAAATACACAGATTGAAACTTTTCAAGACGCATCTGAAGATTCGGGTAAAATGCAAATAATTTTAGAATTACTTGTTGAAAACTTAAAAGAAACAGAAACAATCGAACGAAATAAATCCATAGAAGCATATAATAAAAACTGAGCAAGAAAAGAAAATAATAGGAATTAAACAAATTACTCAAATTAAACAAAAAAGACCCAAAATTGAATCTTTTAAACACGCTCTGAAGATTCTGGTAAAATCAGTCAATAACAAATGCGAATTATTTTACATATACAAATAATTTTTACAATCACTCGATTGAAAAACTCAAAAGAAAAAGAATCAATAGAAGCACATAATAAATATTGAGCAGAAAAAGAAGGTGATAGGAATTAGGTAGAAGCATAAATGCTAACAAATAAACACATGCAAATACATGTATGTGCATGTGTGTATCGGCGCATACACACACACACACACACACACACACACACACACACACACACAAATCTACAGAAAGAGATGGGCAGAGATTATTACTCTCCAAATTCTTCAGGGTCAGTGCCGCTATCATCAGAATCGAAATCTGAAAGAAAAAAAAAGGAAGAAATCTCGTAGACACAGTAATAATTGAAAAATGCTGACATACACAAATAGCAAGAAAATGTATTTATTTACGTAAGGGAATTATCAATTATCTTACCCATTACTTGTATGTGTTCTTTAACTTGAAATTGATCCGGCCCAAGTTCTTCTTCATGGGTCCGTTGATGAACTCGTGGTGGGTGCTCACCTCCGGCACCACGAACTGGCCGCCGCTTGCGGCGGAGACGGCGGCGTCCACGGAAGTGGTGACCAACAGGCATTTTTTGTGATGCGACCCCACTTTGCTCTTATGATTCTTGTGCAGTGCCTTGGTTTTTTTTGGCGATTTTACATTTGAAGCCGGGCAGATATACTGTTTATCAAGTTTTTGCAAGCTGATGTAATATATAGTATCGCAGTGATTTTGATGTAATATATATGGCACAAACAAATAGGTTTTCTTAATTTTCGTCAACTATGTTTTTAAATGTTTGCATGTCTTTTATTTAATAGTCGCATGTGGTGTATAATCGCGACTTTCTATTGAAAGTACAATTATGTCCGACTTTCAAATTGGTTTTCTTCTATAGTTGTTTTTGTTAACTATAGTATTAAAAAGTCGCATATCTTGTATTTAATAGTCGCATGTGGTACTTGATCACGATCACGACCTTCTATTGAAAACAAATAATCATTGTTCCTCTTCCAACTTGTCTCTCTTTGCCGACACTCAATTCCCTTCATCACTTGTTCACCACTAGTCTCAACAACAACATGTTAGTCTTTCTAGCATCTTGGAGCTAAATGAACTCCACTAACTTTTCATTGTGTCCATGCTATTCCCTCAAAACTAATTAATGCAATTTATCTCTAACACAACCTTGTTCAATGCTATATCATCGTCATCGAGTGACACCTCCACAAGGAGAGTCGTGTCTTCGATTAGCACGAGCTCTATTTTCCATTCTGAAATCCACAAGTTCATCAAAAAAGTTGTTAGCGGATCAAAAACGACTCCCTTTCCCTTTCCAACGCACATCTTGTTATAATATTTTCAAATTATATTGTTGAAAATGTTAATTCATCTTTATACGAATATTACATTATGAGGAAATGAACATCATGAGAATAAGTAGACAAAGCAATGAGCAATTTTTTGCTGACCGCAAGGTCTCGCTCGAGTGAGTTGATCGAAGGTTATGAGGATTCACTGATTGGTTTTGCTCGCGCGAAACTAGTGTTCATGTGAGCAAAATTAAAAAGGTGTTGTCGGACACAAGATTTTAATTAGTTGGCATATTTTTTACTATTTGGATTGTTTTGTTAGTTCTAATTAGTCTGAATTAATTCATATTCAAGCCTAAAAGTCACATAAAATGGTCATAATTAGGGATGACAAAATATCACATTCCAAACCTGCCCCATCTTGCCCCGTCCCGTTAGGTAATCGGGATGGGGTCCACGTCCCAAATTCTCCGAACCTACACCGAATAATTTTATTTTATTTTATTTTTATGTTTTAGAATTTAAATTATATTCAAAAATAAAAAATAATTAATTAATTAAACGAGACAGTAAATGAGTATATTTTAATCCCCGGATGCCACCCAAAGTGGCCGTCCCATCATCCCTAATTGTAACTTTACATAAAGAGCTATATGAAAATCAATAATTAGATTTCGTTATTTCCATTTGAAACACAAATTTTGATATAGAATTGTTTTGTTCTTACTTCCCTCTCCTCTTGCATATCAAAGATCAATTTTTTGCTAAAAAAAAAAAAAAAAAAAATAAATAAAGATCAATTTTGTGCATTATTTCTCTACAAATTATTATTTATACTTTGTTATTCTACATAGACAAAGTACAAACTTTGATTATAAATTCTTCTTTCTTTAGGGTGTGTTTGATTGGATTCCATGAAAAAAAAAATTCATGTGAGAAGGAAAAAAAAACCACCAAATTGGTGAGAAAATATTTTCCAACATTTTGGCTAAAGTAATACTTTAAGTGATTGTACCTTAGAATTCATTTTCATTTTCTACCTTCAATTAAAGTTGGAAAACATTTTCCTCTAAGGGTGTGTTTGATTGGTTAACATGGAAAATGGTGGAAAATGAAAATCTTTTCTATCTAAGGTGGAAAATACAATCCACCAAATATGTGAGAAATTGTTTTCCAAGAAAGTCGGAAAAATTGTGCTTTAAATGCTTGTACCTTGAAAATCAAAATTATTTTCCATGTGCAATAAAACAAGAAAGGTGGAAAAGAAATTTTTGGATCGACAACATTTTCCATGGATTTGACATTTTCCATGGAAAATGTGCAAATCAAATACACCCTAATATGATATTATTTTCCATCAATGTGACATTTTCCATGGAAAATTAGCCAAGCAAACACACCCTTAGTGTTTGTCTTCGTATGAAAACAACATAGACAACATTGTAGGGTCCATTGTATCCTTAAGACATATTTGTATTCATGTGTGCATCACATGTTTGGTGGGACAAATAATAATAAAAATGACATTGTAATGTACCCTGGAGCTAGGTTTTGATAAATTCAACCATCTACAATTTCCAACTACTTGTTTTTCTACTCATATTTTCAGTTTTAAGAGATAATTATCTAATAAATCTTACTTAGTGCCACAACTTTTCACATAATTAATCCTTTATGTAACTTTAACCATCTCAATGATCGATCTTTCTCCACTGTCTATACCAGTGTATCTACCACTACATACTTTCAAGTCTGAGTACATTTTGGTTATACATGAGCATACTATGTCACTAGAAGAAAGGAGGTCTATAGTGGCGACATGTATTGCCGCTAAAACATCATTTGTCGTCCTTATAACATTTATAGGGAAGACATCGTCGTCGTTGTATGTTGTCTCAATAAATTAGACCCTCTAGGTTAATAGAGACGACATAATGTCGTCCCCATAGCCATTAGAATATATACCGACGACATTGTCGCTGTTACATTATCGTGCTCTATTTCTTGAAATTAGATAAATTGTGACGACAAAATCGTCGCAAATGTTCGTCGCTGTTATTGTAAATAGTAGAGATGTTGTGATCGTCACTACGAACTTTCAGATACCACTATTAGTAGCGACGACATTATCGTCGCTACTAATAATATAAAAATAGCGACGACATTGTCGTCACTACCTTACATCATTATGTTATATAAATAGCGATGACTTTGTCGCCTCTATAACCATTTAAAATTTTTAAAAAAAAAAAAACAATTCTATTATATATACATAAAATCTACAGATCCCACAAACCCTCATCGTTGTTATCATTCTCGTCATCATCTTTCTCTGGCACAACCCCCGGCATTCTATTATTTAGATTCACCATAAGACGTTGAATTGTCCCCTCCATTCGGTGCAACTAAGCCTCTCATACATGGCAAACCGATGGTCTTCATTATGGGGTCTCTAGAGAACCGATTGGTGTTGTTCCTCAAGGGCGTTCAATGCAGCGGTCAAATCTAATGAAGGTGAGGTGCCCTTCGGAACCTGTCCAACCCCACAGACGTGTCCTCAACGTTCTCCGAGAATCTCCTTTGCAATAGCACGCTAGTCAACTGACGCGCCATTGGAGGCGACTTGTGTCTGTTAAGTTTGTCTCACCTCAACAAGTTTATCCTGTTTAATAAAAAAACAAATAATTAATAATTAATAAGATAATGTCAGATACAATTAACAACTAATTATAAATTATAAATTGTCCTCACGTAGTCATCAGCCATCACCGAATTCACCCAATTTCCATCTCGAGTGGATGTGAAAAGTTCAGAACGACCCAATAATGTCCGCCACTATTGGGTCTCAGGGTCCCGCTACAACAATTTAAGTGTAAAATTTAGTTAAAAAACATGCATATGTAATGCATTGAAGATTTGTATTATGATATTGAAAAATTTACGTGTATCTCATCGTAACGCGTGGCAGAAAAGTTCTTCAACCTCTGCACGCTCGGGTATTTAGCCTTATCCCGATTAGCCTTATTCTTTATCGACCGTTCTTGAAGACATAAAAAATAATTAATTAGCATAAAACTTTATAGTTATAAAAATATTAAAAAGTAAGTGATAATACATACCATGAAAGTAGGACTTATGAAGAAGTCAATACACTTTTGCAAGTCCTCGGCAGACAGCTCGCCGTATGGACGGTGAAGTTCATGGGCTTTCAAGTGATTATGGGCCTTAAGTTTGTAATCTCGATAACGATCGACTGCTAGGCGATCTACAGCGACACATACCACCTGGTACTCTTCGGTCTATTGATCGCCCTGAAAATCGAAGTAGCTCTGCACATAGAAAAAAATTTCGTTAATGTATATTACATTTACATTTAACAATTTATAGAATGCGCTAATGCAAAAAATACTGTAAGTTAATACTTTGATGATGCTACGTAACCGTTCCCGCTACTTCTCTGGAACCTCTGTCTATGAAGAGTAGCAAGGGGGCACGGTGAACCTGACATGGTTCCCAACCAAGCACGTGAAAATACTTCGCGTTATTCTCAATCGGCTGCATTGTATGTTCGACATTATCGAACGCGATGGGAATGACTTCTTCCCGTTAGCCTGCCAAACCTTCTCAATGTTAATGCCTCGAGAGATACCCCGTCGCTTAGATGGGGGTGCTTAAAAAGAACAAAAAATCTAACTTCAGCAACTTCGTTATCATCTTCTTAGCTTCGTAGTGAAAGTCCACCAGGTTCATGTTTGGAACAGCTAACTTTAGCAACTTCAAAAGATCATTGACAGACTTTTTTGTCCATTTGTTCACAACTTTAATATGCATCAACTTCAAAAAAAAATTTAGGGATGAAAATGATGTAACTCCCGAGTATAGTTCTGAATGCAGAGCCTTAAACAATTCATCATAGTAACCATCGGTGCTTGTACCAAAGATACTTATCACCGACTATGTTGTCCATGGCATCCATCATCTCATCCTCTAGAGCTACTCGCTCATTCTGTCTATACACATTCGCAGTCTAAACCTTGGTCTCGTTATGGCATATCCAAATTACATAACTCTATGCAAAACCATGATGAAATATGTGAGCCTCGACAATTTCTAATTGATATGTGAGACTGTTTAAACATCTTGTGCATGGACATTTAATCATTCCCTATCATTTACGTATGGCCTAGCTATGTTTATAAATTCTTTCAAATCGATCCAAAAATTTGACGATTTTGTACGATTTCTAATTTTTGTCCAACTTTTATCAATATCTATATTTGAAAAATACTATATTTTCACAAATGCTGTAAGGATAATAGATGGAGATGGAGAAATAAAATGAAAAAAAGATGGTTATTGAGAAAAGAGATGGAGTTGGAGAACAATTATGGAGAAGAAAATAGAAATATTATAGAAATGCAGAGAAGGTGAGCTCAAAAGGAGATTCTTTAGCGGCGACAATTGTCGTCTCTATAGATTAAAAATATCGTCACTATAGATAAGAAATGGGCGCCAATTTTCCCGCATTTTTTTATAATTCTATAACGACGACAAATGTCGTCTCAATAGACTTCATTTCAAAGTACGAGGACAATCATGATTCACATGAGTTACAACATCATCTATAGATCTATTGCGACGACGAATGCCGTCACTATATAAAAGAATTGGGCGCCAATTTTCCCGCCATAATTGAGAACACTATAGCGACGACAATTGTCGTCGTAATAGACTTCATTTCAAATTACGATGAGATTTGTGATTCACGTGAGTGACAACATCATCTACAAACCTATTATGACGACAAATGTTGTCGCTACTATTATCCAAAATTGGCGCTATTTATTTTTGCCATCTAGAAAGTATTTATCGACGATTTATTATGTCGTCGCTATAAATTAAAAATTATAGTGACGACATGTTGAATATAAAGAAAATTTTTGTCGTCGCTATATATTTTTACCTTGTAGTGACGATATAGTTTTGTCGTCGTAATTGTACAGAACAAATAAAGGTGACATTGAGTCATCTTTATTAATCTTTACTAATGTTACCGCTATAAATATTTTTTCTTGTAGTGTGTATGTTTTAGAGTGTATTTCACCAATTGTCTCTCTAGATGTCCTTTATGCTTAGGACACGTGATCGTATCTGGACCACTATTGTTCAATAAATCTGAGTTGCAACACGATACATTCATTTTAAATAGGATAAATAAATGATATAAACTAAAATTTCATGTTGAATCATTAATCTTGAGACACATTACATAGTTATCACATATAGAGACAAAATAAGTTTGAAAAGATTGTGGCAACACGATAATATTAAAATCATGGGCAGATTTAAGAGGGGCGGGATCGGACTACAGTTCGATCCAACCTTAAAAAAATTATTTTTTAGAGTGTAAAAAAAAAATTCTAGTATCCTGGTTTTGGAGTGTGAATTTTTTTTTTCAGTAGTAACTTGTCTAAAAAATATCCTAGTTCCGCCCCTGATTACAACACAAATTATATTGATTAACAGAATGCTAGAACATAGAATATAAATATGTAACGTGCTAAAACAAATCTTTTATTCTGAAAAAGTGTACAAAATAGAACGTATATTTAAACTATAATCTAGTTAAAGGTTATGATTTTGGGACACAAATTGAACATAAATATTAAACATAATATGCTGTGTTGCAGCATGAAAATATAACATTGTTTCCAAACAAAATCTATTCAAATGCAGCCTGTTGCAACATGAAAAAACATGAGTCCAGATTTTTTGTCCCAAATATATGTCTGTTTAGTCGTCTTTCCAATAAAAACTTTACACACAATCAAATAAATAGATGAGAAGATCATTATGAACAATATTTAATATATTCACACTTGTTAAGTTAATTTATTTGATGATGTGTAAATTTTTATCGAGAGAACAACTAAATGGACATATATTTGAAACAACAGATGTGGACTCAAAAAACGTAACCTTGGTTGTAAAATAAATTGAAGAATTTTTAGTCTTTTACAAATTATGATCACTATCTCCAAGTGCCTCAAGCAATCATATTTCCCACCTATCATACACCTGTAAAATTTATTAATTTGAGTAATTTAGTATAAAAAACCCGTAAGACACAATCTCTATTTCATGCGTTAATGTTTAGTAGAATAACATAAATATTCCTACATTCATTCAGAGCAAGTAATGTTCATCTCAATCTCATATTTAGATCATCACAAGAATTCATCGTAAAAACATGACAATATCAATTTCAAATTTAGTTCAAATTGTAGTAGTAAATAACATTGTAGATTTATCTCAATCTTAAATGTAGGGTCAATTCTTCACATTACTCATTACTATATTATTAAAACATGAAATCAACAAATTGAACTTATAAACGTGTCTTATCTTAATTTATATTGATTATTTAACTTGTAAAACGGTGGAAGTTTGAAGAATAAACTTCACTCTTGAAATATCTTGCTTGAATTTGGAAGAAATCACTTTTCTATTATAAAATTTGTCATTTTTCTTCTACATTTCTATACATTCTTTAACTATTTTAGAGAGTGTTCTTAACTTAAAAATGAGAGAAAAATGTCTTGTGAGTGTGTGCAAAATTGGAGAGGGATCGACCACCATGGGGTTTTTTATAGGGAAATGTGCAACTCTTGGCCTTTAAGGAAGAGAAAAGGAAAACTTTGCAACTCCCAACTCTTTAATGTAAGAACTTATCTATTATATAAGTAAATTGATTATAACATGACAAAATTACTTTTTAAAATCTGGAGAACCACCATATTCTTACTTATATGTTGACTAAATTAAATAGTATACACAAAATAAAATAAAATAAAATAAAAAAAATTATATAATAATTAAGAGGGGAGTATATCAAAATAAAATATAAGAAAACATATTAAATATTTATTATGAGAAGTAAAATGAAATGTTAAAAATAAAGAGACAGTTGGAGTATTTCTAAAATTTAATTATCTAAATTTATTTATGCTCTCTAAAATTTAATTATCTAAAATTTATATATGCTTTCTAAAAGAACCTCTTTATAAATAGAGAGTCTTTTGGAGATGTTATTAATGCAAAAATTTAACTATTATATAAATAATGTGCTTGATTTCTCTTATAATGACCGAAATTGTATTGCCAAACAATCCTTAACACACACCAACAATAGTATAATTCAGGTACGTTTCAAAGTGTCCGTTAAGTAAAAAAATGACCATTGACCATCTTTCCATGATCGAAAAATCACAATATTAGTGCTGTTGGAATTCTTGAATTTTTCTACATCAGAACTTATACCTAGTAACCGAAAACTTCAGTTGCCTCGTATTGACTTGGTCATGGTCTAAAATCTTGAAAAATCATAAACTATCTTAAAATATTCTCAAACTAAACCAAATATGTTGAGAAACATTATTTGATTTGAAAAATCTTCAGATTATAACATTTTTAAAATTATAGTTTAGTCCCTAAAGTTTCAAAATTGTGAATTGGTCCAAAATTCGTCAAACTTGCAACAATGTCTCTAAACTGCAAATAATAAATTAAGACCATCCTCAAAAATAGTAACTAAAGCCTAAAAGTTATAAAAATGTAATTTTTCATAAATTATGATTTGGTCTCAGAACTTTCAAAAAATATTGCAATTAAGTCCAAATTACTTTTCGATCCTGAAATAACTCATATTTTCACCATTATGTTTTAAGTCCATCATAACTTTGGCTAAAGCCTTATTTTTTAAAATTTTCACTTTGCTAATCCCCATGCATGCTGCGACGCAAGGAGAGTTCAAGATTTTATTAGTAATGAGGTTTGGAACATAGATTTGCTTTGCCAAAATCTGCCAGGGAGCTTGGTGGACAAGATTCTTCAAGTCCTATTTTTGATCGGCAAGATATACCTTTTTGGCTGGGCTCTCTTGATAGAGATTTTAAAACAAAAATCACTTTTGAACTTAGATCGACAACCAAATAATGAATAGCATGTATACAGATTTATTTTGCACCATATTTCGAATAAAATCTCCTTTCTATGTGGTTACTGGTCAACATTTAATATTGATTTCCTTCTTAGTGCATTTACTGTTGACCTCCAAAAATGGCTGCCAACAGGATCCCCACGCTACCTCTGCCCACGTGTACTTTCCTCTTATTAAGACTGCCACGTGGTTTATTCAACCACGTAGATAATCCTCCGTCCGGATGGAAGGAAAATAAAAGGTCAAGGATACTCTTAAAGCAAAGATGATAGCCTAAGGGCCTCCCGCTAACAAATTCCTGCGGTTATGGCACTCAAGAATAGTTAGAATGGAGGACTTGATATATGTATATTCGTAGTAATATTTTCAACATACTTTTTTTGTGAAATGAGTTTGGTATTTATAGGCCAATTCTATGAGAACGATCTCCCTCGATGTGCGACACGTGGCTCCATCTGAGGGGTTCTTAAGTCACATCTTTGGTGTCATGTCATTAGTATTAATGGGAAAGTCACTTTTAGCCGCAAATTAAGGGGCTATGATCGTGATGTTCGCATTGGCAGGCTGTCCCATCAATCTTTTCAAGGTTGAGTTGTAGGGAGGCTTCTTGGACACGCAACGTGGTCGGCTAACTACTGCATTCGACCCCGGGCCTCGGTAACCTGCTTCCTCGGTTCAAACCGCCTCGAGAGAAGGGTTAGGTGAGAGCGTATTTGTTTCGACTATGCTTACACGCGCGTGGGTGGGACTATCTTGCCCCGTGGCCGCCAGTAGACCAAGACATAACAATAGTCCCCAAGTTCGAATCATCATTCATGTGGGATCTTCGGACTTAGATGTATGTTGATCTCGTTTTTTAAAGTTTGAGCGGGATAGTCCCACAAGGCCCGGAATGCTCATTAATGTGGATGGTGAGCCTTGGAATTATAAGCGCCTTTATGTTGTGGGCGCGAATATGGTCCCGAGGATGGGAGAGGCTGAAATAGAGCCGAGTCCCATACTGGGAGAGGCTATTGGGTGGCCGAGTCCCATGTTGGGAGAGGTTATTTGGATTAGCCGAGTCCCATGCCGGGAGAGGCTATTTGGATTAACCGAGTCCCATGCCGGGAGAGGCTATTTAGATAGCCGAGTCCCATGTGTGGGAGAGGCTATTTGGATTAGCCGAGTCCCAGGATGGGAGAGGCTGAAATAGAGCCGAGTCCCATGCTGGGAGAGGCTTTTTGGGTAGCCGAGTCCCAGGATGGCAGAGGCTATTTGGATAGCCGAGTCCCAGGATGGCAGAGGCTATTTGGATAGCCGAGTCCCATCCGGGAGAGGCTATTTGGATTAGCCGAGTCCCAGGATGGGAAAGGCTGAAATAGAGCCGAGTCCCATGCTGGGAGAGGCTGAAATAGAGCCGAGTCCCCTGCTGGGAGAGGCTATTTGGATAGCCGAACCTCGGGATGGCGTGTCCACAGGGCACTTTATCGATTGGAATTCCCGCCGACGTCTCTTCTGGGCGTGATGAAAAGGACAGTTGTGCAATGATTATACACGCATTTAATTTTGGGGCTTTGGTATTGCCAAGGTCATGAGCCGCGCTGCGGAGGTACGCAGCCACACCGACCTTTGATTTGAGTGGCCGTTGGATTCGGACGGCTTGGATGTTCTCAGAGGTTTGTACGGTGGGGATGGATCTTGGCAAGATCCAAGGGTGGGGGATTAACGTTCATCGTCTATATATAGTTGAGTAGAAGTTTTATTTGCACACTTATGCTTTTTGAGAGGTTTTGAGAGATTTTCAGACGAACATTTCCCATGATCGGTCCGCCTTCTTTGTTTCCAGTGAAGATATAGTGTTAGGTAACCGTCTCTTCCTAAAACCTTTTCTTTGCTAAAAAATGAATACTTTTATTTTATTGTCATGTCTGTAAGGGGCGACACTTCTCCTCCTATTTCTCCGTCGATGGAGGGGGTTCTGCCTATCCGAGGCGTGGACGTCGACACGGGTGAGTTGTTGACCATATCTTCGGCTCCGAGCTTGAGAGAAGCCGAGGATCCGTCTAACGCCGACCCTGTAAGATGGGTTGCGGGGAATGTTCAGTCTATCATGAATGAGAAGGACTTGGGCTTATTGAGGGAGGCTTATAGGGTCCCCTCAGGTATTGAGTTACTACTCCCGGAGCCCCATGAGAGAGCGTGTGCCCCGAGGGAAGGGTGCACCGCCTGCATTTGAACACTTTCGTGAGCGGGATGCGCCTGCCTCTACACCCGCTTTTTTCGGAGGATTTTGCGGGCATATGGCCTCTCACCGACCCCTGTGGCCCCGAACGGGTGGAGTCGATGGTCGGAGGTTTGTACCTCCGGTTCGGCAGACTCATTTGGTAGGGAGATGCCACCAGACGTGTTCGCACGGTTTATCACCGAGGAAGCCGCCGAGGAAGAAAGGCGGACAAGAGGAGCCGGGTGGTACTATCGCCTTGGGGGTCTCACAAGCCACTGGTAACGGACTGTCCGTCGTCAATCAAGCAGTGGAAGGAATCGTGGTTCTGGCTGGCGGGAGATTGGCAGAGGGTCGTCGACGACCCGAGAGCTCGATCTAGACGCATTCTGTTCCTATGGGATAGCCAGTGAGTAGGATTGGTAGAAGCAGTTGTCTAGGCATTTTCCCGTATGTTCTAACGACCTGTTTGTTTTCTCTTGCAGACGCTCTTCCCCGTTGCGAGCTGTCCAGTGAAGACGTTGATTTGCTTCAGTCCATATACCAAGCCTCTCCAGCGACCCGTCGACACGGATTTCTTTTGAATCGGCATAACTGCCTGGTGGAATTGGGCCTGATGACGTCAAAAGGTAATAAAGCTGAACTTCCTTTGCCTTGGGAGCCAATTACTAATGGTTACTTTTTTCCGTGGTGGCGAGCGGCCAAGGGGGCCCCCGACCCTCTCTCGCATCCTCGGCAAAGAAGAAACCCCGGGACCGGCCCCGGCCCACCAAGAGGTGAGGCAGAGGAAAGTCATTGAGGACCTCGGCCCAGAGGGCATCCGAGAGGAGGCCGAAACTCCCCGTGGAGGTAGGAGATCCCGACCCCCGTGAGGCGGAGGTCCCTCTCTCGAGGAAAAGGAAGGTGGAGCCTCCTCCCCATCGAAGGGGAAAAGCGCCTGAGGCGGTGGAGGACAACGCCGTCTCAGTAGTGTGCCGACCGCCCAGCAGACCCTCACGATAAACACCTCAGGTGAGGTGGTTCTTGAAGACTCTCCTCAACCGGCCCAGAGTTCTGGGGTCCCTGCCCGGGGGTCTTACGACTCCAAGAAGAAACCGAAAGAGGCGATCGACGCCCGGATCAAGATCTTGGATGAGGTGGTTCGAACGTGCCTTTCTATCCTTCTATGGGCGCCGGTGTTAAAAATACTTCACCCCAAGTGGGAAGAGTTTGCTTCCACGGAGACTGGGGATGTTCGAAGCCGGCCCGGCCTCGACAATAATAAGTGGTGGCTGGGATGCAATTGAAGGCGCCGGAGAATTCCGCACCCGCATGCAAGAGCATAAGAAGCTTGTTGAGGCGCCCAACTCGATAAGGAGCATCGCAAGAAGCTCGGAGGGATTGAAGGCTGCGGTCGATAGCGCCCGATCGGCTTATGAAAGCGGATCCAGGAGGATCCGAGGAGTCCGAGTCCAACCTCCCTGCGGTGACCAAGCGGTTGGATAATGCCAATGCTGCTCAAGCGGTGGCTTCCGAGGCACTGGAAGCAGCAAACATGGAGAAGCGGCGGCTGCAGGATGTGTGTGAGGTACACGAGATGGAGGTTGAGTCATGGGAGCTCGAGGCCGACGAGGGGGAGGAAAGATGCCGAATCCGAGGCGCCAGATTACTTGGTGAAAAGGATGATGCGTTGGCTAGGTTGGGAAATTTGGAGGCGGACTTCGTAGCCAATTTCCACAATACTGAGGCTTACACCAATTTCTCCGATTACTTTGCCAAGGTTGGGCATCAAGAGGTTCTAAGCATGCTGAGGACGGATTATCCGAACCTTGATATCGGGCCTTTGGAGGCTAGGTTCCCCCCTGCTGATGTTGAGGAGGATGATTGTATTTAGGAAGTAGTTTGTAATAGTTAGTGCCTTCACTCTTTCAAATTTTGTAATGGAGCCTCTTTTCGTTTTCAATGAAGTTGCATTCCGAAGCATATCTGATGTTTTGTTGATTATAATGATAATGATAGTGTCTTGATCACAACGGAACGAAGATAATTTGTAACTTAAAACGGAACCAAACATAGATAGATAAACATTATATTAGTAACGACCCCCTTTCTATGCTATTGGTAATACCGACGCAAATGTTCTGCGTTCCATACATGGGGCTGCCGTTTACTACACAAGTCCTCAAGACTATAGGTATCGGGTCGTGTCTCGCTGATAACTCGATAGGGACCCTCCCAGTTGGGGCCTAGGGTCCCAACGCCCGGTTCTTTGGAGGATAAGAATACTCTTTTCAAGACAAGATCCCCGAGGCGGAATGATCGCTTTTTCACCCTTTTATTGAAGTATTTTGCCATCTTTCTTTGGTAAGAGGCCAATCGGACTGGGAGTCGCCCATTTTTTCATTTGATTAGGTCTAGGCTCGTTCTCATGGCATCTTCGTTGGTTTGTTCGTTGAACATTAGCCGACGGGGAAGGTAGGCCGATTTCGACGGTGGCACACAACCGGATCCGTAAGCCATGGAGAAGGGGGTTTCCCCGGTAGGGGTCCTGGCAGTGGTCCTTATGGCCCATTGAACATGGGGGAGCTCATCGACCACGTCTCCTTAGAGGCCTCAAGCTTCCGTTTGAGGGTATACTTGATGGTTTTGTTGACAGCATCGACTTGGCCATTCGCCTGAGGGTGGTGGGGGCTCGAGAAGTGCTTTGCTATCCCCAATTCCTCGCACAAATTCTTGACCCTCTTGTTGTCGAACTGCCTCCCATTATCCAAAACCAGCGAATGGGGGATTCCGAACCTGTAAATAATGTTCTTCTATAAGAATTTGGAAGTGTTTGCCTCGGTGATTTTTGCCATTGGCTCCGCCTCTACCCATTTCGTGAAATAGTCGATGGCGACTAGGGCGTGGCAAGCATTTCCTCTCCCCCTAGGCATCGGGCCTATGAAATCTATCCCCTATTTGGCAAAAGGCCAAGGGCTAGACACGGTAGTAAGCTCTTGGTGGGGCTGCCTCAGGATTGTGGCGAAGCGTTGACATTTGTCGCATTTCCTCACATGAAGCATGGCGTCTTTCCTTAAGGTGGGCCAGAAGTACCCTTGCTTGAGGATCTTTTGAGCCAAGGCCATCCCACCGGTGTGGTTGCCACATATTCCTTCGTGGATTTCTCTGAGGATATATCCTGTCTCGCTGGTGCTTACGCATCTGAGGAGGGGCAATGAATAGCCTCGTTTGTATAGAATGTCATCTGAGAGTAGGAAGTGTGCTGATCGTCTTCTCAATTTCCTCGCCTCCGACGCGTTATCGGGGACGGTCTGATTTTTGAGGAAGGCGATGATAGGGTCCATCCATGTGGGGCCTTCCTCAATTGACAATATCTCCTCAACACTGTCGATGGAAGGTTGGACGAGGTGTTCGATTGGAACCATTTTGAGGAGCTCCGAATCTTTGCTGCTGGCCAGTTTGGATAGTGCGTCTGCATTGGAGTTGTCGGCTCGGGGCACGTGGACCAACTCAAATTTGTCAAAGCGAGGAATAAGATTCCTTACCAACTTGAGATACGCGGCCATCCCTTTCTCCCTGGCGACGAAGCTCCCGTTTACCTGGCTCACAACGAGCTGGGAGTCGCTTGCCGCTGAGAGCTTCTGCACCTTCATTTCGACGGCGAGGCGGATGCCTGCCAGGAGTGCCTCATATTCTGCGACATTGTTATGTGCCGGCCCCTACCGGCAGCCCACGGGGCAAGATAGTCCCACCCATGCGCCACGTAAGCATAGTCGAAACAAATACGCTCTCATCTAACCCTTCTCCGAGGCGGTTTGAACCGAGGAGGCAGGTTACCGAGGCCCAGGGGTCGGAACAGTTTAATTAGCCGACCCCGGTTGCGTGTCCGTGAAGCCTCCGCAACTCAACCTTGAAAGATTGATGGGACCGCCACGATGCGGCTTGTCACGATCATAGCCCCTTAGTTTTGCGGTGAAAGTGACTTTCCCATTAATACTAATGACATGACACCAAAGATGTGATTTAAGAACCCCCCGGATGGAGCCACGTGTCGCACATCGAGGAGATCGTTCTCATAGAATTGGCCTATAAATACCAAACTCATTTCACAAAAAAAGTATGTTGAAAATATTACTCGAATATACATATATCAAGTCCTCCATTCTAACTATTCTTGAGTGCCATAACCGCCTGGGAATTTGTTAGCGGGAGGCCCTTAGGCTATCATCTTTGTTTTAAGAGTGTCCTTGACCTTTTATTTTCCTTCCATCCGGACGGAGGATTATCTACGTGGTTGAATAAACCACGTGGCAGTCTTAATAAGAGGAAAGTACACGTGGGCAGAGGTAGCGTGGGGATTCTGTTGGCAGCCATTTTTGGAGGTCAACATTTATCATCATATTTACATTACTCATGAGTGCTTGTTTGGTATGAAGATTGTAAGCAGTGGGTCTTACAAAAAGTGTAGATCAAAATTAGATAAAAATTGTGGATGTTACGGAATGTGTGGATAAAAATGATGTTTGAACAACAAATAAGTATTTATAAACACTGACAAACATCGCATTGCTCCTCATAGAAATAATGCCGTCCAATTTAGGAAAAACTTTTCTACCAACTCCAACTGAAAAGGTTTATTCTTTCCATTCAATTGTGTCAACGTCAGTGATGTAATTTTTGGAAATTCCTTGATGAGTCTCCAGCAATGTGACCAAACCGAAGAACAATGAAGTTTATATATTTGTTTTTATCCTGATTACTTGCTCACAACCTTTACCTTGCTAGAATCCACAAATATTCGTCTTTAGAGATGACATATTCCAAAAATATCATTTTGACAAACCAAAATTCACATCCCTTAAGTTTGCATATAAATGCTTTGCCCTTACAATATGTAAGGTAATTTAGGTTTCGTTATGTTCTTCATAGGAATAAATCAATGAGATGTTAATGAAAAAAATAACAAATCTATCGAGGCCTTAAATGTATTTTTCTTGAAACCCATTAAGGCATTCATGACATTTGACATGTAATTAAAACTCCATCATATCTCTCTCGTACGCACATTGTTGAATCACACATATAGTTTGTGTTGTTGTGTATAAGTTCTTAGTCAACAAATATTCTAGTATTTGATGTGTGAATTCTATTTGAGTCGTATTTTATACATCATGAGATTTTATATAAGCTCGCCTTCTATTTTCTCAATTATTGTAACTTGAAATTGTCTTTATTGAGGTGAACGATTAATGTTTTTACATTTCTGTAGACTTTTTCTTTTATTTTTAGAATTTATCATGGAGAGAATTTTTTAGTATTTTTTTAGATTTCTCAATAATAACAAGGTTATAAAAAACTATATATATCAAACGATACTTTACTATTTTGACACTACAAGAAAGGAGGTCAATAGCGGCGACATAAGTCGTCGCTGAAGGACACATAGTAGTCCCTTTACATTTATAGAGATGACAAAATCGTCGCTCAATGTCGCCGCAATAGTTTAGTGTCTCTAGATGAATAGCGGTGACATTATGTCGTCGCTACATATATTTGTAGCTATAGATTTTGTCGCAACATTGTCGTGGTCTATATCTCGAAAATAGATAAAAAGGGACGACAATGTCGTTGCCAAAGTCGTCGCTGTTATCTGAAATAGTAGCGACGTGAAATACGTCGCTATTATTTCGTCGTTATATGTCCTTCTAATATAGAGACGACTTTGTCGTCACTAATATTAAATGATTTGTTTTCATACAGCGACGACAATGTCACCGCTATAAACATTTTGAACTTTGTTTAAAAAAAAAAATTCAAATAAATGAAATAATGTATAAAAAATTCTAAAAATCTACAGATCCCCCAAACCCTCGTCCTCGTCCCCTTTCTCGTCCTCCTCAGGCACAACCACTGGTATGCTATTTTTCAGAAGCTCAATTTCCCGCTACATTCGGCGTAGCTGAGCCTCGTACATGGCAAACCGAGAATCGTTATTCTGGGGGTCTCCAGAGAACTGATGGAAAGTTCCTTGTGGGGCCTTCAAGCGGCGATCGAATCTAGGGGGGAGAGGTGCCCTTCGGAACCCCTCCAACCCCACGGACGTGACCTCATCGTTCTCCGAGAACCTCATTTGCAATAGCACGCTCGTCTAACGACGCGCCACTGAAGGCGACATGTGTATATTGAGTCTCTCTCAACACAACAAGTTTATCCCATTTATTGAAAATAATAATAAATAATAATATCATGTCGATAAAATTATATTAACATCATTTAAAAGTCCTTACATAGTCTCACCCAATTGCCATCCCGGAAGGTGTGAAACGTCCGGAACGAATCAATAATCCCCGGCTACTGCTGGGTCTCGGGGTCCCACTACGACAATTTAAACGTGAAATATAGTTAGTAGACATTTTTGCATAATGTAGTGAAGATTTATATAATGATATTGAAAATTTTAATTGTACCTCATCGTAACACGTGGCAAAGAAACTCTTCGACTCCTGCACGGTCGGGTATTTAGCCTTACCCCGATTGGCCTTATTTTTTGAGGACCGTTCCTGAATGTATAAAAAATAATTGATTAGCAGAAAACTTAATAGTTATAAAAATATTTAAAAAATCATAAAAAATAAATAAACAATACGTACCACGAAAGTAGGTTGGTAAAGAAGTCAATGCACTTCTGCTAGTCCTCGGCAGACATCTCGCCGTATGGTCTGCTGGGTCCATGCGCTTTTAAGTGATTATGTGCCTTGAGTTTGTAATTGCGATAACGATCGGCTGCTAGGCGATCTACTGACATGCACCGCCCAAGACTCGTCCTGGGCGACCGATCGCCCGCAGATCAAGTAGCTCGCAAGAGTGAAAAATTTACGTTAATGTATATTACACGAACAATTATTTATCGATCGCGCTAATAACAAAACTAATGTAAGTTCATACCGACACGTTACATAACCGTGCGTCTTGACTCCTCCGGACCCTCGTCCATGAAGGGTAACACTGGGTGCGGTGAATCTCACTGGTTCCCAACCAAGTGCGTGAAGTACCAGCGCTATTCTTGATTGATTGCATTGTGCTTGATGGGAAGTGGGATCTTCCCGTTAGCTTGCCAAACCTTCTCAAGGTTGATGCCTCGAGAGATACCCCGTCGCTTTGGCGGGGGCTCTGCAAAAGAACAAATACGAACCATATTTATTATACGAAATTCATCAATATTTATAAAATACAAAAAAAATGATAAGAACGAAAATTATTACTAGACTCGTAGGCCGAAACAAGCCGGTGAGGTGGCTACTGTGGAGGATCCCCTGCACCATCACATCCGTGCGACATCACGTTAGCCATACTAACACATGAAATAATTGCGAACATTAATTAGTGCGGAATAGATTCCTACACTTAGTGAAATTGATCCCTAGCTTTTAAATTATTGCTTAATTGAATCGGTCCCTAAACTATTTTTATTTTCCTAAGTCCGTACACTTTGAATTTATGTTAAATGCGTAATAAATTTTAATATGTTTAATAATAGGTCCCTCAACTTTGAATTTATAACAAATCGGTTCCCAAACTTTGAATTTATTTCAAATAGGTCCCTGAACTTTGAATTTTTTTAGTAATTTCTAATAAGTTTTAAGTTGTTGATGAATTGGTCCTTAAACTTTTAATTTATATCAAATAGGTCCCTAAACTTTGAATTTTACATGTAAATTATAATAAGTTATGATTTGTTTACGAATAGGTCCATAAAATTTTAATTTATTTCAAATAGCTCCGTAAACGTTCAATTTTTTCAAATAAATCTCTAAACTTTGAATTTATGTCAACATTTGAATAAGTTTAATTTGATTGATGACTTGGTCCCTAAACTTTTTTATTTCAAATAAGTCCATACACTTTGAATTTTAGTCAAATTTTGAATAAGTTTAATTTGATTGATGAATTGGTCCCTAAACTTATTTTATTTCAAATAAGTCCCTAAACTTTGAATTTATGTGTAAATTTTGAATAAGTTAAATTTGAGTGATGAATTGGTCCCTAAACTTAGAATTTATGTCAAAATTTGAATAAGTTTAAATTGATTGATGAATTGGTCCCTAAACTTATTTTCTTTCAAATAAGTCCCTAAACTTTGAATTTATGTCAAAATTTTTAACTTAAGATTAGGAATAAGATTATGTCAAATATACCACTAAAATTCAACCTCATTCAACCTCAAATTCATCCTTCGTCCAACATTCATCCCTAAAAAAACAACCAAATTCAAACCAAAAATGTAAATATCCAATTTTTTAACATGTAATTATCCCTAATCAATACAATCCAAATCAAAGAAACATGGAAAAACTGTGGGTTAATAGGCAGAAGTAACAAGCACAAAACATCGGCAACAATGGTTTGCGGAAGATAACAGGCACATTTCATTATCAACCGAATTATCAACCGAATTTAATTATCAACCGAATACACTTCAACCCATATTTCATCAGATAACAGGCACAAAACATCCTGGTTTGCGGCAGGAAGAAAAAAAATGTTTTCACCAAATCAGTGGCACTAACCTGATTTTAGAGCGAGAAGAAGGGATACGGTGAACCACGTGGCAACAATCTAGCATAGGCGCACAATCATCGGGCGAAAAGGGAGAAAACGGCGAAAAGGAAGAAAAAATTCAAAAGTGGAGAAGAAGAAGAAGATTAGACGTGTATAATAAAGGTATTGTCTATAACGACGACATATGTCGTCTCTGTAGACAAATTAGCGGTGACATACATTTTAATTTTTTCAGTCATGCTCTCAGAACGTGGCGCCAAATTTTTAACGTACATAGCGACGACATGTCGTCGCTATAAACGTCGTTGCTCTTGGTTCTTTCTAGTGAAGTCCTTCATCTTTATTGTCCTTCGGTGAAACAAGCAAAACTTGTTCGGTATATTGTTTTTGAAAATAAGTTTTTAACTTTGTAAGTAAAAACAAGTTTTTAACTTTTTAAGTAAAAACATCATGATACTCAAAATAGGAGAAATTAACATTTAAAATAAAAAATTCTAAAAAATTAATTCTAAAATATTGGAAAAAAAAATTTATATTAAAAAGTAAAATGGTTTATACTCTTATTGGTTATTAAAAAAAAGTATTTTCAAAATTTATTTGAATAAAAATAGATTAAGGTCATGATCGATAGAGTTTTTTTCCAAAACAACCCATCTTTTTGCCTACAATTTTTGACTTTTCAACTCTTTTAAACTACAAAAAATTTGAAAAGTCAAAAAGTAAAAAAAAAACCTATTTTTTTCCAAAAAAAACTCTACCGAACAAGCCCTAAAATTCTTAATCCACAACATTAATTTTTTTTTTGGTAATTTATTATTTGCTTTTATTAATTTTTTGTAGCCAAAAAATTTATTGGAAGATTTATAAAATTATTCTATGAATAACCAATTAATTGAATAAAATGTCATAAAATAATTTCTCAAAATTCCATAAAGTTTTTCAGTATGACATTTTTAATGCTTTTTCCGCAACATTCAATCTAATTCACTATCATGATATGATTGATCCTTATCATCGTCATTGTCGTCCTCATTGTTTTCACTCGATGTTTCGTCATCCTCGTATTCTTCATGTGTGTCGTCTTCTACATCATCGTCGTTAATAAACGAAGTATCGCCAGTAGTATCAGGCGAGGCTCTCTTGATAACCGATGCTCCTATCTCATTAGCTTCACCATCATCCCGGTGCAATGATAAGTTCTCTATGTTGCCAAGATCAACAAGCAAAGATAAACCAGCAGAGTTAAAATTGTGGAGCAAGTCTATCTCTGTGATATTAGATCCCATCATATCACACGTCCTCATGTGATGGACTACTTGTACTACTCGCCAGTTCGGACCACGAGAAGGATCTTCAACGTGGAACACTTGTTGTGCTTGGCTAGCAAGTATGATTTGATCATCCTTGAACGCCTCTGTACTGATATCAATACTAGTAACGTTATTCTCGTTACCATCCGTCTCCCATCACACCTAAACCACTTGCATCGGAACAGATAAACCGAAAGTTTCGTCCATACCGTAGCTCCAAGATCTTTTGTAGTCATCGTAGTAAACCTCACCCAACCGAGAAGACACACCATCGCTTTTGAGGTTTTCTTCGAATATCACAATCATATGTCAGGAACCGAACTCCTTTCACAACACAAGCCGTGTATGACATAACTCGCTGGTAACATCTACTGGCCAACGAAAACAACTCATGAGAAACTTGATGGCTGTGGCTTTGGTACATTGCATATACCTGCATGACAAGGATTATTCTTAGTTATTGGAATACATAATGTGGAAAACTTTCAAATTTATTTGGTCATTGTTCGTTTACCTTTCTCAAAACCAACCGTGAAAGTCTCTTCGTGCACTAGTTCGATGTTTGGACAACCTTTGTTCAGTAGCTCCTCTCTATGTTCCGTGTACAAAGCATGGAAGATCAAAGTTCATTAGTTTGTTTCAAATGACAAAGTTTATTCAAGATAAATGAATAATAATCCATAAACGCCGTCTTACTGCAAGAATGGCTCAAATGGACAAAAGTGTTGTTGTCCTCGAAGTACCTCGAACAAAAAGTCAATGCCTCGTCCACAACATACCCTCAGCTATTGATCCCTCGGGCCGAGCTCGATATCTGACGTAGCCCTTCAATTTTTTTAAGTATCGCTCAAATGGATACATCCATCTCATGTGAACAGGACCTCCAAGGATTGCCTCTTCTGGCAAATGCATTACGAGATGAATCATGATGTTGAAGAAGGCTGGCGAAAAGATCCGTTCTAACTTATAGAGAATGATTACCAGGTGATCGTGGGAAGCCATCATGTCGCTAACCTTTAGTGTTCTTGCACAAAGCTGCTTGAATAACGTGCACAGCTCAATAATTGCTGTGGAAATAGTTTTATTCAAGAATGCCCGACATCCGATCGGCAATAATCGCTGCATGATAATATGGCAATCATGTGACTTCAACCCGATAATACTACCGTCATTAGGAGCAATATTCTTTCAAGATTAGAAGCAAAGCCATCTGGAAACTCAACCGATCGGATAAATTTACAAAACTTCTTACGATTTGCGAGCACGACATGGTGTAACATGCGGCAGGCTTCATCCACCTATTCCCGTTCTGCTACAAGTGCAACTCCTTTTTGATCCCTAATTGCATCAAATCGCGTCTCGCATTGACTGTGTCCTTTGATTTGAATAGATCGTCCATAATTGTGCAGAGCAAGCTATCACAAACATTCTTCTCTACATGCATGACATCGATATTATGTTTGAGCTCTGTAGAACTCCAATACGGCAACTCATAGAAAATGCTCTTTTTTCTCCAATTTAGCTCGTCATCGGTTCTCCAATTGTAGCACCCCGTAGTTAGGGTGCTTTCCTGGACTTCTATATCTGACATGACTTAACCGTGCTAAAATGTCTCAGAGGCGTTAACCGATGCGGAGGTGGTCGCCTCCGTCCTCCCATCAAGTCTAAATTGCTTCAAAATGATGTCCGGATGGCGAACCGACGGTGACCCACATAAGTCGTCTTACCTATCACATGCATCAAGGAGTATCTTCGTTGCACGTAGGACATGCCATGTACCCCGACCACCCAACCCGACAAACTACTTCTCACTGGAAAATAACATTCGCTTCACAACAATGCTACACGCAATCGAATACCGACTGTTGTTGGTTCCACACACGCGTGTCAATCCCATCGCCCAAAACTCCTTCAACTCGTCCACTAATGGTTGTAAAATACATCAATGTCCTTACTCGGTGCTTTAGGACCGTGTATCAACAGAGTAAGCATGAGGTATTCGGACTTCATGCATAACCATGGTGGCAAGTTGTAAATCGTTACAACCATCGGCCACATGTTGTACGCCGACTCATGTCACCGAATGGATTAAACCGTCCTCGTGGCCAAACCTAACTCGACATTCCCGATCTCACTTGCGAGTAACGTTGGATGTTTCATGTCAAAATCCTCCATGCCTTTTCATCAACGAGATGTCGCATTTCATCATCGTCCCTATACCTTTCTATATTGTGCCACAGATGAGTTTTGTAGTATCCTTCGTCGCGAACATATTTTTAGTCTAAGGGCCAAGGAAAATATCACAACACCTTATGCGTAACATTCTTCCCGTTCACTTTCCCATAAGTGCGCACCCAACGACTTTCTTAGCAAATCAGACAAGTTTGTCTATCAGCATGTTCACCCCAAAACAATGCACAGTCGTTATTGTAGGCATGAATGGATTTGTAACCCAAACCAAGCTTCGTCATCAGTTTCTTAGCTTCGTAGTGGGAGTCAACCAGGTTCATGTTTGGGAATGCTAACTTCAGCAATTTCAAAAGATTATCGACAGACTTGTTTGTCCATTTGTTCATAACCTTAATATGCATCAACTTGACTAAAAAATTTAGGGACGAAAATGATGAAACTCCCGAGTGCATTACTCAATGCAAGAGCTCTGTAATAATTGGTCATAGTAACCATCGGTGCTTGTACCGCATGCTCATCACTAGCTACGTCGTCCATGACATCCATCATTTCATCCTCCACACTGGCTCGCTTATTCTGTCTATACACATTCGCAGTATGAACATCGATCTCGCCATGATATATCCAGGTTACATAACTCTCTACAAAATCATTACGAAATATGTGAGCCTCGACAATTTCCAATGGATGTGTGAGACCGTTTAAACATTTTTTGCACGGACATTTAATCCTTTCCCTGTCATTTACGTATGGCATCGCCATGTTTATAAATGCTTGCAAACCATTCCGAAAATCTACAGATTTTGTGCGCTTTCTAATTGTTGTCCAAGTTTTATCAATATCCATACTTGAAAAATATTATATTTTCATAAATATAGTAAGGATAATAAATGGAGATGAAGAAATGAAATGTAAAGAAGATGATTATGGAGGAAAACAATAGAATTGCAAGTATTTATGTTGATTGGGAGAAGAATAAATATTTTTGCAATGATACAATACAGAACTGCGGGGATGGAGAGAAGAAAAAAAAGACTTTATAGCAGCGACATTTGTCGTCGCTACAGAATCCTTCCCATATTACGAGGAAATTAATACCTCACGTGCCAATCGAAATCATCAATACGTATATTGCGACGACATCTTTCGTCGCTACAGACAAGAAATGGGCGCCAATTTTCCCGCCTAAATTGATATAGGTAGTCGTCGCAATATATCTCATCACATTTTACGAAAAAATCATGATTCACGTGACTGACAACATCATCTACAAATCTATTGCGACGACCAAAGTCGTCGCTATTTGTGCAACAAAATGGCGCAAATTGTTCCCGCGAATTCCGTAAGTAATTAGCAACGACATTGAAAGACGTCATTATAAATTACAAGTAATAGCGACGATTCATTATTTATGGTGACGACATATGTCGTCGCTATAATTTTTGAACGTTTAACGACGACATTTCTTTGTCGTCTCTATTGTATAGAACCAATAGAGACGACTTGTTGTCGTCATAATTTGTGTCGCCGCTATAGACACTATTTCTTGTGGTGTGAGTACAAGCACTTCTCTTGTGCTCTATTATGCTCATTTCTCTTCTTAGGAACATAGAGCCTTTTAGCAACATATTGTGAGATCCATAATCAACTCCATGTATAGTAGCAAAAAAAGATAGTTCGTCTGGTCAAAGAAAGGGGGTTTTATGATCATATTTTCAAGTATAGTGCAACATTCCTCTATAGAAAATTAAGAAGAGCAACCATAGATTACCTCAACATGTAAACTAAATCAACACACTGATCAAACTAAGCTTCGAAACCAAGAATGACAATTTTTATGCCGTCGAGAATCTAATTAAGCATGCAGAGTGGAATTAAAAACAAGTTTTGATTCCTTAATTAACCGAATTATTTTTGTGATAAGAAATTTCTTTTGGTAATCTCTTAATTGTTTAACAAGATTCTAAGTACAAACAACAACGAGCTTTGCACACAAGTATCTAATCATCTAGTACGCTCTAACAAATATCCACATGGAGAATTGCAAGACAAAGCTTTTCGCTCTCCAAGATCGAAAGAGAGAGAGGGAAGTAGAACGGTGGCTATTGGGCGGGGTGTGCTAGTTTTTTTTTTTTTTTTTTGCTACCAACTAGATTTTTCACACTAAATTGTAACCCTAGTATTTATATTAATAGGATTTAATTAAATCATTTTATTAAAAATATCCAACAATATATTAATTAATTAGATACTAACCCAATTAATTAATGTATGTATCTAATTAACAAAATGTCTACAAATAATTAAGTCCATTAGTGTCGAACATTAAATTTAATTATTCCATTTACTCCTTTGGCACTACTCACTCTTTATGTGTGGACCATTAAGCTTTCAATCACGATGCCAAACGATATAAATTATTATTTTGATCAAGGCAATGTCATGTGACGAAAATGTCAAGTGGTATGACAAACTAAAATGTTCGGTTACCGTGGAAATTCCTTCATCAATGTATCCCAATTGATTACGATGTGAAAGAATAAAGAAGAACAGAAGAAAGAAACAAAGAACAACCAACTTTATTAAGCAGACGGTATTATGAAAAATACAAATACAAGAGAGTTTTTATATTAATGAAAATCCTAATCTATATTAGGTAAGCAATCATAATATATTCTAATATATTCTAACATATTGGGACAATCTTCTAATATATATGAGAATCATCCAATATATATTCTAACATCCCCCCTCAAACTCACGATGCTACAACAATAAGCAATGAGAGTTTGTCAACAAAAAATAAAACGTTGGATCCGGGCGTGACTTTGTGAAAAAAAGTCGAAAAAGTCAGAACGATGAAGACACAAATGGTATGGAAATAGTGTCATCTGTGAAGATGGTGGCAGAGAATAACATAACAAATAATCTCAATGTGCTTCCCATATCGGCAAGTAACCAAGGCAACCACACAATCTCGGTAGTAGCACGATACCGCTTCAAGAGAAGAACGAAAAACAATAGTCACTTCTTACTTTTCCAAGAGATAAGAGAATAACCCAAAACTGGACAAAAAACCAGTATTATAGAAAGAAGAGAAAAGGGGAAAGAAGAAGAAGAGAAAGGAAAGGATAGGAAGGGGGAAACAGATTGTCCAGATTAATTGGAAACAAAACCAACTAAATTCCAGGTTACTGGACCAGATTCAAAATCCAAATTAATGGATGCAAATACCAAATTGCAGAGAAGAAAAGAAGGGGATAGGAAGGGAGAGACAGATTATCCAAATTAACCGGAACCAACCAATTTCCAGGTTACTGGACCAGATTCAAAATCCGGGGATAGGAAGGGAGAGACAGATTATCCAAATTAACCGGAACCAACCAATTTCCAGGTTACTGGACCAGATTCAAAATCCAAATTAATGGATGCAAATACCAAATTGCAGAGAAGAAAAGAAGGGGATAGGAAGGGAGAGACAGATTGCCCAGATTAATTGGAAACAAAACCAACCAAATTTCAAATTACTGGACCAGATTCTAAATCCAAATTAATGGATGCAAATACCAAATACATCAATCCCAGATTATCACCTGGATGCGAACAAACCAAATTCCGTAATCGAATCGAACAAATTCCAAACTGACTTGGACATACTGGATGTAAAACCAACCAAATTTCAGAACAAAACAACTGGACAAATTCCAAAACATAACCAGATGATGTATCTAAAAGAACGAAAAAAAAACTTGGCCGGACGAGTGGCACAAGGCCACTCGCCGGAGAATGGAAGCAATTTCAAGTTTAAACAAAGTCGGATCAAACTTGCTTTGATACCATGTGAAAGAATAAAGAAGAAAAGAAGAAATAAACAAAGAACAACCAACTTTATTAAGCAGACGGTATTATGAAAAATACAACTACAAGAGAGTTTTTATAATAATGAAAATCCTAATCTATATTAGGTAAGCAATCATAATATATTCTAATATATTCTAACATTATTCTAATATATTCTAACATATTGGGACAATCTTCTAATATATATGAGAATCATCCAATATATATTCTAACATACTAGATATTTAATTTAATTTAAATTATTCATCAATTGATTCAATTGAGTTATAGTTGAAACATTTTTTAACTTATAACTCTACCTCGACCAAGAAATTTCTTTATCAATCAAGAAAAAATGCGAAGTATTTTACATATGCAAATAATTTATACATCACTCGATTGTAAACTCGATAAGAAGCAGAATCAATAGAAGCACACAACAAAAAATGAGCAGAGAAAAAGAAGGTGTTATGAATTAGGTAGAAGCATAAAAGCTAACATATAAAGACATGCATTTAAAATACATGTATGTGCATGTGTGTATCAGCACATACACACACACACACACACAAAACAAAACTACAGAAAGAGATGGACAGAGATTATTACTCTCCAAATTCTTCAGGGTCAGTGCCGCTATCATCAGAATCCAAGACGCAGTAATAATTGAAAAACGCTGACACACACAAATAACAAGAAAATGTATTTATTTACTTAAGGGAATTATCAATTATCTTACCCATTACTTGGATGTGTTCTTTAACTTGAAATTGATCCGGCGCAAGTTCTTCTTCATGGGTCTGTTGATGAACTTGTGGTGGGTGCTCAACTCCTGCACCACGAACTGGCCGCTGCTTGAAGCGGAGACGGCGGCGTCCACGGAAGTGGTGACCAACATGCATTTTTTGTGATGGGTCGCCGCTTAGCTCTTATGATTCTTGCGTAGTGCCTTGGTATTTTTAGGCGACTTCACATTTGAAGCGGGGCACATTTATACTGTTTATGATGTTTTTGCAAGCCAGTGTAATATATATTGCAGTGATTTTGATGTAATATATATGGCACAAAATAGGTTTTCTTATTTTGTGCCAACTATGTTCTTAAATGGTCGCATGTGGTGCATGATCACGACTCTATATAGAATGTACAATTATGCCCAACTAATTTTCTTCTTCAGTTATTTTTCGTTAACTACGACGTTAAAAAGTCACATGTCTTGTATTTAATAGTCGCACGCGAGGTACTTGATCACGGCTATCTATTGAAAACATAATTAAACTTAACTTTCAAATATTGAAGAAAAGAATCACAGCTCCTCTTTCAACTGTCGTCTCTCTTCTCTGACTTTCAGACCCCTTCATCACATGTTCACCACTAGATTTCTTAACAACAATATATTGTTGATAAAAATTGGTGCATATTAATATTCAGACAAATTAATCACGTGCATGCAAACGAGCAAAATGACGACTTACAGAAATATCGAGAAATAAAAATTAGATTCGGTCGAGACAAGAATTTGGCTCTTTCTCCTTACGACGAAATTGCTCCTTACAGGTGCTTACGGTTTCTCGACACACATCTCCTAATATACAATGACAACTTCTCGTAATAGGAGGATTCCAAATTACGAGAACAATGAACCGGACAATATTTTTGTTCTCTCCTTAAATAAAAATTGGACTTAAACTTTATGCAAAAATTATTTCTATACTAAAATGATTTGTGCAAAAGTGTAGAGACATTTGGTTGAAAGTGAAGTGAACTAATTTACAATCACAAAAGGCCTATTTATAATATCTGAAAAGTTGTATCTCAAAAGACATAACTTCATAGAAAAGCATGTCCAAAAGACATGTCTTGTTGGAAAAGATATGTCCAAAAGGACATATCCCTAAGGAGAAAAAATGTGACATTTTAGAAATGACATGTCTTGTTGGAAAAGATATATCTTAATAGAAAAACATGTCCAAAAGATATGTCTTATTGAAAAAGACATGTCCAAAAGGACATATCCCTAAGGAGAAATGATGTGACTGTTTAGAAATGACATGTCTATACAGAGACGACTTTTCAACCAAACGAATATTCCATAATATTTTAATATATTTTTCAACAATATTCGTATATTTAAGCGATGTACTTTGGGCATTAATTTCTCATTCACCCGAAATTGATTCGAGCAACTAAATATACTATGTTAATCTACTCATGTAGTAGAACACGTATGGCCTTATAATTCATGTACTTGACTAACAAGTCTCACTTAAATAATTGATCAAAGTTAATCAAAACCAACATCTTTCTAACCAATTTATAACAATCCCTCACATGAATGAAAATTAATACAAACGACTATGCAGACACTAAAAGATAGTACAAGCAGAAAGCTATTGCATCATGACAGGTGGTTTCTGACTTTGGACCTTCTTTAGTAGAATACCCATTGGATTTACTTGGCTAATCAATGAAAGCGATGTTTTGAACTGTTCAGCCATTGGTGTAAACCAAGACAATAATACCCACACAATAACCTTTCTAACACCTTCGGTCCTCATAGTTGTGTTCATTTTGGTCCTGAACAACTATTGGGTTTCATAAGTGCTTTAGAGAATTCAAGCCTCGAAATATTCTCAAAGAAGCGGCCCCACTTTACACTTACATAGGTAATTTCCTATTAAGAGCATTCTGTCATACTCCACTTGGTTTATCCAAGCAATAAGAATCACTAAAAGTTATAACTTAACCTTATACACTCTATAGAACACTTTTTCTTACAATAGAAAGGGGTAGGAGATAACTCCCAAGTGCTTAACTGAATATTTATAACTTAGTTTTCTCATTGAACTAAGATCTTGGGATCTCCAGTCAACAAGGTTGAGTTACCATTACAAAGACTCATGCGTAGTAGGCTTTTAATCCCATTTCATTCGATACGCAGTATACTTGATTTCTTGGTAAGTCTTTTGTAAGCGGATCTGCTAGATTCTCCTTTGACTTTATATAATCGATGGAGATTACACAATTTGAGATCAACTGCTTTTTGGTATTATGTCTTTGACGTATGTGTCAAGACTTACCATTATACATACTATTTTATGTCTTTCTAATAGTCGACTGACTATCACAATGTATATTTATTGCAAACACTGGCTTGGGCCAACGTGGAATATCCTCTAAGAAATTACAATACCAGTGTGCTTCTTCTCCAACTTTATCTAAAGCTATAAACTCGGATTCCATCGTGGATCGAGCTATACACGTTGCTTTGAAGACTTCCATGAAGTTTTAAATAGATCATACTTTCTTCTATCTTCATTTGAAGCACAAAAATTCAAATTATATCATGATCTTTCAATACTCAAGTTGTTTGGAAGATTTCCAAGAAATAATTGCACTATAAATCTAATAGTAGATTTTGAATCACTTGCATTGGATATCTAATTTACAACATTGTATGAATTTCAAGTTTAACAAAGAATTCATCACAATGCAATTCAACATTTTAATGTTGTTTCAAATTTTCAATACTCTAATTTGAAGAAAGCAACACTATCTTCTACAATTTTTGGGTAAATATGAATTTATGTTGAGGATATAATGCAAAAACAATCTCACCCCCACAATTTTGGATAGAATTTAACAATATAAATTTGTTAACTCTTTTAAAATTTGATTATATCGTTAAATAAGTCTATCTATCGAATAATACAATCCATTTCATTTCATTTTATTTCACCTCAAACTATTAGCCACCTTATAAAATGACTAAAAATGACAATATCTCATAAAATCTCATGAAATCTCATTTTCATTACAAACGTAACGAGTAATATGTCGATAAATCATTCTCTTTGGTTGTCCACCATATTGACTTTGAACACCACCACTGAGAGTGTTAGATCTGACATCCCATAGACAATTTATCTTCATCAATTAGGAAATCTTTACACTAGAACCTTGTTACATTCAACATAATGAGATACAATAACAATTTCTGTTGCTATCTCTTTAAGTTCACTCTGATAAAAAATTTGGATTTATTTCCATGAATATTGACAAGGAGTATATCGGAAGTAAATGTTGATGTCATTGATAATCAATTTTGTATCACATAACATGCACGATTTTTCAAAATAAAATAATGTATGTAATATGTGAACAAAATTCAGTATTCAGAATAAAATTTTAATCTATGCACATGTTTTAATAATAACACATGATTACATAATTCTAAATTTATGATCAATTTCAAAAACAAGATTACTGCATTTAATACTCAAAAACCAAATCTAAACATTATTGTAATACCGAATTCATACAGTAAAATAGAATATAAAATGCATAAAAAAATTTCGTCTTAAGATTGTTGGTAAAAATTGGTGCATATTAATATTCTGACAAATTAATCGCGTGCATGCAAACGAGCAAAATGACGACTTATAAAAATATCGAGAAATAAAGAATTAGATTCGGTCGAGGCAAGAATTTGATTCTTTCTCCTTAAGACGAAATTGCTCGCACAGGTCCTTACGGTTTCTCGACACACATCTCCTAAGATACAACGACCACTTCTCGAAAGAAGACCACTTCAAATTATGAGAACAACGAACTGGACATCATTTTTGTTCTATCTTTAAATGAAAATTGGACTTAAACTTTATGCAGAAATTATTTCTATACTAAAATGATTTGTGCAAAAGTGTAGAGACATTTGGTTGAAAGTGAAGTGAATTAATTTACAATCACAAGGGGCCTATATATAATATCTAAAAAGTTGTGTCTCAAAAGACATAACTTCATAGAAAGGCATGTCCAAAAGACATGTCTTGTTGGAAAAGACATGTCCAAAAGGACATATCCCTAAGGAGAAAGGACGTGACTGTTTAGAAATGACATGTCTAAACAGACACGACTTTTCAACCAAGCGAATATTCCATAATATTCTAATCTATTTTCCAACAATATTCGTATATTTAAGCGATTTACTTTGGGCATTAATTTCTCATTCACCTGAAATTGATTCGAACAACTAAATATACTATATTAATCTACTGTAGTAGAACACGTATAGCCTTATAATTCTCATACTTGACTAACGAGTCTTACTTAAATAATTGGTCAAAGTTAGTCAAAACCAACGTCTTTCTAACCAATTTCCAACATATATTTGTCTCTCTAACATCATGGACCTACAAGAAATTTGGAACTTTTCATTGTGCCCATGCTCTTCCTTCAAAACTAATTAATGCAATTTCTCTCTAACATGACCTTGTTCAATACTACGTAGTCGTCATCGAGTGACACCACAAGGAGAGTTGTGTTTTCGAGTAGCAAGAACTCTATGGTAACTATACATTTTGCCTTTTTGAAATCCACAAGTTCATCAAAGAAGTTGTTAGCAGAGCAAGAATGTCTCATTTTTCCATTCAAATGCACATCTAGTTAGAACATTTTCAAAATTATATTGTTGTAAGGATTGATTCGTCTTCACGAGGAAAATTTGAATACCATGCAAAGAAGTAGATAAAGTAATGAGTAAACATTTGCTCACTGCTTGGTCTCGCTCGAGTGAGCTGGTCAAAGGCCATGAGCATTCCCTGCCTTATTTCATTCGCACAAAAATAGTCTTCATGTGAGCGAAACTAAGAAGGTGCTACTAGACACAATATGTTTCTTGGCATATTTTTAACTGTTTGGACGGTTTTTATTGGTTTAATTAGTTTGAATAAATTCAAATTCAAGCCTAAAATTCACATAAGAATGGTTGTAACTAAGGATGGTAAAATACTCTACCCCGACCCGTCCCATTAAGTAATCATGGCGGGGACGAGGATCATGTTCTTCACTCCGAATTCTCTGAACTCACCCCAAATATATTTATTTGATTTTATTTTTATATTTTAAAATTAAATCGTATTTTAAAAAAATAAAAAAATTAGTTAATTAATTAAACGAGATAGTAAATGAGGATATTTAAATCTCTGTCCCACTTTTCAAAAATTTCGACTAGGCGGAGATGGTAAAGCGTGGAGATGGTAAAGCCTACCCAGTTGATATCCCTTGTTGTAACTCTACATAATGAGTTACATGAACATCTATAAAGAGGTTGTTATTTCCATTTGAAACACACAATTTGATATACAGTTGTTATGTTATCACTTCCCTCTCCTCTTGCATATCGAAGATCAATTTTGTGCATTTTTTTTATTTACAAATTATTATTTATACTTTGTTATTCTACAGAGATAAAGTATAAAGTTTGAGTACAATTTTCTTCTTTCTTTAGTGTTTGTCTTCGTATAAGCACAGCGAACAACATTGTAAGTTTCATTGTATCCTGGAGGTGTATTTGTATTTCGTGTGCATCACATGTTTGGTGGGGGCAAATAACATCTTAAGAAAAGCGACGTGGTAATGTGCCTTGGAGCTAGGTTTTGATAAATTCAAGTATCTACAATTTCCAAATTCTTTTTTTTCTACTCATCTTCTCAATTTCAAGAGATAATTATCTAACATAACTTACTTATACTACCACAACTTTTTGTTGGAAATGAGTTGTTTATAAATTGGTTTGACCAATGTTTGACCAAATATTCAAGTGAGTCCCGAAACCTATTATTAGAAATTTATAGTTGAATGCATTCTACTCCATGGGTTGATGCTTGTGGTACATTTGGTTTCACAAAACTATTTTTGAATGAATGAAAAATTAGTATCAAAAGTTGACATCTTGAAAGTAGAAATTGGATGTTGTAGTAAGTTGGGAAGTGTATCCCACATCGCCGTCCTTTTGGTTTGTAGTGCTACTATCGAAATGAATTGATCGTTGTATCTTGGGAGGCGTTTGCCACAATACCGTAAGCACCGAGGTGGGGCAAATACGTCTTAAAGAAAGAGAGTTTAACTCTTGCCTCGATCTGTGTATTTCAATTTCAATTTTTCATTGTCATTTTAAATTCGAGTAAGTGTTCTAACAGAATATAATAACTTAGTAGGTAAATTTATCTAACAATTTTCACATAGTTTATCTTTCTATAACTTCAACCACCTAAGTGTTTGCCCATTCTCTACCACTATACCAGTCAATGTGCCACTATATGTTGAGATTGTCAATGATAGCCAATTGATATTATTTCCTTATGTAGAAGATTGTATAGGTGATAGGCAGATTTCTAGGAACTACTTAGGGATTCTAACCCCATATATAATATATATTTCATCAAGCTAAAATGCAATGAGAAATAAACTATTCTTTATGGTATCAGAGTTGAACAAGGTTCTGAAAATCTTTGCAATTCCAAAATCATATCACAACCAAACAACAAACTACATTCATTTCAAAACAAAACCCAAATCTAAAAGTGGCCGCCCAGTCGCCTAGCAGCGCTCCATCATCATCTCCAACCGCTGTTACAAAAATAACTGTAGCCCACCGAAAACTACTGCAAACCCGTCAAACGCAGTCGAAGAAGGAAACCAGATACACGTACCTACACTGCCATCAATTTGCACCGTACCCGGACCTCCATTTTTTTGTTCATTGCACAAGATCTGCTCCATTAAACAAGAAATCATATTCGGATATAGGTTTACTTACCAAAATCCTCACAGCCGTCCGTGACCACCGCCACCTTCTCTAGAAATTCCACCATTGTGAGGGATGGAATAATATCATCCAGGGACAACCGATTCAATTTGAGCTGACTCGGCGGAGGTTTAGCAGATAGACCTTCATCAATGGCCTCAAAGACCTTTCACGAGGCTTGGTCATCCCGATAACAAGTATACACATTTGTCTCTACATTTTGTAATCTATATATGAAAGTTTGTATGTATATGTGTTTAATGGGGTCGGGCATCAATTGATGCCATTGTTCTTGTGTTTGATTTTGGTCGTTTATTAAATCTATTTGTTTAAAAAAAAGTGAGTGAAGCCATTGAATCCTCTGGAACCAAATATGTTCCTATTCTTGTCTAGTCTGAGAGTGCCGTTAATGCCCGCATTCAACTTATCAAAACAAATTATGATGTGTGGTCCCAATTAATGGAGATGCATATTGTTGAGCGAGAAAAACTCTCCTACATCATGGGCAAATCCGATCCACCTGCTGCATCAGATAAGGGATATGAAAAATGGTATGTTGAAAATCACAAGGTGAAATGCTGGCTTCTGATGTCGATGACTCCTGACATCATGAAGCGCTATCTTCGTATACCCACTGCTTGTGATATCTGGAATTCTTTATCCAAAGCCTTTTGTGATGGTAATGATGAGATGCACGTCTACTTTTTACATCAGAAAGCCTTCTCAGCCAAACAAGGTGCCAAATCCCTCTCAATACACTATAGAGAATTAACAGAAATATTTCAGAACTCGATCATCGTGATAAAGTGGTCATGAAGGATCTTAATGATGTTACAACATACCGGCAATCCATTGACCACACCCAAGTACACATCTTTCTAACTGGATTGGATAAATGTTTTGATCAACTTTGGCAAGAAATATTACATCGTGAGCCAATCCAAAGTCTGGAAGAGTGTTATTCTTTAGTCCTTCGTGAGGCCATACGATCCACTACTTTGAATGAGGACATTGAGAAACCTGAAGCTTCTGTTATGGTTTCCCACCATCGACCCAGTCAGACGTCTCAAGACAGACCCAAAACCACCAATCTTAAGAGTTTCAATAGTTTAGACAAACCTACATACAAATGCACTCACTGCAATCAAACAAGTCATTCAAAAATTTGGTGCTTTGAACTTATTGGATATTTAGATTGGTGGGACCCAACACGACATCGAAATTCCAAACGGCCCTCCACTACCGTAGTTGCTCAAACAAAGGAAAACGATGCCTCTCCTACATCATCGGCATTGCTAACCACTACAAAGACTGGGATAAGGCCTTCACCACTTCTACACCTATTTTTAATAGTACATGGATAATTGATTCTAGTGCTACTGATCATATGACATTTGATGTTAGACTAGTCACAAATCTTAACTCATCCTCCCAAAAATGTGTCACCACAGCCAACGGTTATACCATCCTAGTTATTGGGGAAGGGTCGTCCCACCTTACTAATATTTTACATCTTGATTATGTGTTAGTTGTTCTCTCATTAGATTATAGCCTTTTGTCAGTTTCCCAGATCACTACTACTTTATCTTGTGTTGTTATTTTTTAGCCTGATCATTGTATGTTTAAGGACATTTAGACTCGGCAAACGATTGGTTATGGTGTAAAGAAAGGGAAATTATATTACTTGGACTTGGAGGTAGACACTTCCAACAAATTACAGTAGGCTTTGGCAATAGAGAGCACTGGTTCACCGACAAAGATAGTTGAGATCTTGCTCTAGCATCGACATTTGGGACATGCCTCATTTGGTTATTTAAAAAAGTTGTTTCCAAGTTTGTTTACGAATTTAGATATTTCTATTTTCAAATGTGATGTGTGTGAACTTGCAAAAAGTCATCATGCCTCATTTTCTTTGATATTAAATAAAAGTTATGTTCCTTTTATGGTAATTCACTATGATGTTTGGGGACCATCCAAAGTTCTCACATTGGGAGGGCCACATTGGTTTGTTACCTTTATAGATGATTATACTCGGATGACTTGGTTGTGTTTGATGAAATTCAAATTAGAAGTTAGCTCGCTCTTTCAAAAAATTTATAATACCATTCGTACACAGTACAATGCCCGAATACGGGTGTTACGTAGTGATAATGGCGGGGAATACCATAGTTTTGAACTTCAACAATTTTTGGATTCTTATGGCTCGATCCATCAAACCAGTTGTCAGATACACCTCAACAGAATGATGTGGCTGAACACAAAAATAGACACTTATTGGAGGTTGTTCGTGCTTCTCTCATCGGGGCTCACATGCAGCATATCTCATCAATCGTGTTCCATCTTGTTCTATCAACTTCAAGACACCCTTCCAAGCACTTGCAGAAGCTGTTGTTGTCTCGAACAGTCCCAAACCTCTTTCCTCATATCTTCGGGTGTGTTGCCTATGTTCATCTTCCCAAATACCAATGTAGTAAGTTAATGCCTCGAGCCTGAAATGTGTTTTTGTTGGCTATGTTGCTTCATCAAAAAGGATATATGTGTTATTATCCCCCTACTAAACGCATGTTTATCACTATTGATGTTGTCTTTCATGAAAATACTATGTATTTCTCCAAGTCTGATTTTTAGAATGAGTATTTTGAGGAAATTTAGACTCTTATATACAACCTTGAGAAAATGTTGTAGAAGTATCTGATCAAAATATAGGTGATTTGGATCCTAGTGGTCAAAACTTAGATACAAGTAGTGATACCATACACAACGACACAATAATAGTAGAAGTGGATGAATTGGAGCTTAGTGGTCAAACTTTGGATCAAAGTGAAAATGGGCATCCAGAAAGCCAGGAAACGTCTGAAACCGAGTCTGAGTCTCTTGCAATAGATATACCAAACCAATCATTGTCTTAGGATATTCCCTATATAGTGCCTGAGTCATCCAGAAACAGTTACCACAATGTCTCACCAGAGGTATTCCAAAACCTAAATATGAACCTCAGTTATCCAGTAACGTAAAATATCCCATGAACAATTTTATGTCTACACATCGCATGTCACAAACAAATCAGTCATTTGTCAATCAATTATCTACTGTATCTATACCAAACAGTGTGTAGGAAGCCTTAACTAATCCAAGATGGAAAGCTACAATGAATGAAGAGATGGCCTCCTTGTAGAAGAACCAAACTTGGGAGCTCGTTGACCGTCCCACGGAAAAAAACCAGTTGGGTGTCGATGGATCTTTACTGTGAAATACAAAGCTGATGGTATGATCAAACGTTTTAAGGTAAGATTGGTAGCAAAACAATACACTCAAACTTATGGAATTGACTACACTGGGACGTTTGCACCTGTAGCCAAAATCAACACAGTCCGAGTCTTGTTATCATTAACTGCAAATTTTGATTGGCCGTTACAATAGTTTGATATGAAGAACGCATTCTTACATGGTGAGCTCTCTGAAGAAGTCTATATGGATCTCCCACCAGAGTGCATGGTAACAAAAGAGAAAAACGGAAGGTGTGGTTGAAGAAATCACTATATAGATTAAAATAGTCCCCTAGAGAATGGTTTGGACGATTCACCAAATCCATGACAACCTCTGGTTACAAACAAAGCAATTCAGATTACACATTATTTTTAAAGAAGTGACATGAAAAAATTAATGTACTCATTGTCTATGTGGATGACATGATTGTTACTGGCAACGACTCAGAAAAAATGGAAGCTTTGAAGGAGTACTTGTCTAAGGAATTTGAAATGAAAGACTTAGGGCCCTTAAAATACTTTCTGGAAATTGAAGTATCTCGATTGAGTAAAGGAATCATCCTATATCAAAGAGAGTATGCCTTAGATCTACTTTATGAAACTGGTATGTCAGCCAGCCAGTTGACACACTAATGGAAGAAGGCCTGAAGTTATGTATTGAGACAAACCACGTACCAGTGGACAGGGAGAGATGCCAGAGACTTGTTGGAAGACTAATGTACTTAGCTCACACAAGACCAGATCTTGCCTATGCTCTAAGTATCGTTAGTCAGTTTATGCATAATCCTGGTGAACAACATATGAATGCAGTCATGCACATTTTGAAGTATCTAAAATTTGTTCTAGGAAAGGAAATTCTATTATCTAAAAATACAAACAAGCAAAATATCGATATATATACAGATGCTAACTAGGCCAAAGCAAGCAACGATATACGATCAACTTTGGGATACTTCACCATTGTAGGTGGGAACTTAGTTACATGGAGGAGTAAGAAACATAATGTTGTTGCAAGATCTAACACAGAAGCCGAGTACAGAGAAATGGCCTTAGGAATTTGTGAAGCACTATGGTTGAAATTTCTCTTACAGGACCTAGGCTATTCCCTAAAGCAACCAATTCAGCTATACTGTGACAACAAAGCAGCATGTGATATAGCCCATAATACAGTTCAACATGACCGTACAAAGTATGTTGAAGTAGATAGGCTCTTCATTAAGGATAAATTGAATGAAAAAGTTGTAGAATTACCAAAGATTCGGTTAGAAGATCAGTTAGCTGATCTCCTTACCAAAGGATTATCCAACCAGGTGTTCTCAAAGTTCTTAGACAAGTTGAACATGTATGATATCTATGTACCAACATGAGGAGGAGTGTTGAGATTGTCAATGATAGCCAATTGATATTATTTTCCTATATAGAAGATTGTATAGGTGATAGGTAGATTTCTAGGAACTAATTGGGGATTCTAACCCTATATATAATTTATATTTCATCAAGCTAAATTGCAATGAGAAATAAACCATTCTTTACTATGTACTTTCACGTCTCAGTACATGAGTATATAAGTATGCTTTAGATCATGTTTGACCAAAATGTCTCTCTAGATGACCTTTAACATGGTGGGTAGGAGTTATCCTACCCAATGCTGAGGTGGTAGCCTCTAATTGGCAAGTCATGAAAAAAATAATGAGTGTGAGGCCATGAATTGTCAATTTGAGGCTGTCACCTCAGAAGTGGGTAGGATAACTCGTATCCACCATGGGTAGGAGAACATCCCCCTATAAATATATACCAATGACCATGACAACCAATTAAGAGGATTGAGGGGCAAAAACTAAATTGTTAGGCAAAGAATTTTTGGGCGGCAATCAAAAGTGGTCCTTTTTTTCTTTGTGAAAATAGGCGGCTTTTTTTTTATCTTGTTCTTGGTGAGTATTTGTGACTCTCGGCCTTGGTCCTTTTGTGTTTGTGACATCATTTTTCCCTTAATTCATATCGTGAGATTATTATATTAAGTGAGTGATATCTCAATAGTGTATGGTCTAAACAAAATTAAGTTCCTTTTGGTTCCAATTTGAAGTGTTGCCACTCTAGAGTTTGGACTACAAATTTAAGGCATGTTTATCTTGCAAGTGTTGGATAACGATCCGGTAAATTCCTCAATAAAGTGGTATCAGAGCATTGGTGGCATTCATTAGTGCAAGAAAAATTACTTTTATGGATGGATCAACGAAAAAGAAATGAGAACTGAATTTGTCCATTTCTTTTGTGACCAGACCAAACATTGTCTGGGTAAAATGAGGACATATCTATGTTCGGGACGTCAAGGCCGAGCTATCAGATTGGTGCATGTAGTACGTGGAAGACCGAAGACTGCGCATGGGTAGAGGCTGCAGATTTCTTCCAATAGCACATGCGGGGATTTTTTAGCAAGTGGTTGGCAGCAACATCATCTTGTTGCAGTTCCTAACATTTTGTAGTGTCCATTTCATCACTGGTGGTTGGAATAGTCTGGATAGCCATTCGATAGTGGATGCGTATGGTGTTTTTAGCCTTTGTGGTTGCTTTTTCTTCTGAGTTTACAATCATAGGGCAAATAGTGTGCAGTCCTAGGGTTTTGCATCTCTCTGATAATACAAACAACATAATTGTTCGATCTGGTATTGTTTTATGTCATTTTATTTTTCGCAGTCAAGGCTATCGTGTTGAGGTAGCCATTTATTTTTCACAATAGAGATCATCATGTGGGATGGCCATTATGATTGGGGTTACCATGTGATATAACCATACTCTTGTTGTTAGACTTAGATAATTACTTGTTGTGTTATGTGCCTAAATCTTTCGTGAGATTGTTATTGTGCTTTATAACTTGTTGAAATTGCTGCCATATATACATGTTTTCATTTTGTCTAGAATTGACCCAAACTTGACCCGTATCTAGCTTCTCCCTTGACCTAAGAATACAATTCACATAGAATCTTGGGGTTGTAGATAGGTGTATATTTGTGAGACCTTAGGAAAAGTGTGGTTGGCTTGCTACCATGATGTGTGCTATAAGGTAGTTTGCATTTACTTGCCTAAGGTGCTTATTTTTGTGTCCTGTGCATTTTTTGTGTGAAAATGACAACACACCATTTTGATTTGGGGTCTTTAATGGAAAAGGCGATTTTTCAATTTGGCAATAAAAAATTAGAAGAATTCTTGTTCAAAATTCTTTTTAATAAAACTATTGATGGCACTTATCCTCAGAGTAACTGAGAAACGAATCTCATGAATTGGCTTATAGTTCTATTATTTTACATTTGTCTCATTATATTTTGAGAAAAGTTGACAAACTTAATTCCACTAAAGAACTTTAAAAAAAATTGGAGGAGCTTTATTTAACAAAATCTACTCCAAATAAATTTTTTCTGCTTGAACGTTTTCTAGTTTCAAAATTGATTCTTCTAAAGATTTAGATGACAATTTGGATATCTTTAATGAGTTGATACAAGATATTACAAAATGTTGTAAAAAGGTACCCGAAGAACATAAATTCATTATTTTATTAAATGATATACATGAGGAATATAAGGAAGTAAAAAATGCTAGTAATTATGGGAGGGACACTTAACATCTGAAATTTTCATTGGTTCTTTGATAAGTAAAGAAATAGAAGTTGAGAGCTAAAAAAATAAGAGAAGAAGTAAAGTTCATATGATGAGAGGTATGTCTCATAGTAGGAATCATGATAGTTAAAACAATTAGGAATCAACATATGTGATAATGGGTAATAATCAAGCATGCAAAGTGACTGGGATTGGTGAAATTACTATTAGATTTGATATTAGCTACGTGCTTAATTTAAAAGGACTCAGATATATTCATAAAATGGTTAGGAATTTAATTTCAATAGGAAAATTAGAAGAGAGTGGACAAATTGGCAAAAATGAAAATGGGATGTTAATTAAAATGATTAAGGTGCTATTGTGACTTGTAAAAGGGGTGAGAACAAATGGCATTTATATTGCTACTACTGAAGTAGTTAGACGTTTTAAATTCTTCTATCTCTTCCAACAACACTGATGACACACACAAATAGCACAATAGACTAGCACATGTGAGTGTTAAGGGATTTAAGCTCCTTAATAATAAATGTTTTTTTGGTAAAGACTAACATACCATTATGTGATCACTGTGTGGTTGGAAAATGTCATAAACTATCTTTTCCATCTGGTGTGCATAAGACACAACTGGTGTTTTAAAGTATATATATTCAGATCTATGGGGACTGCTTAGTCCCATTTCAGGTGGTAGCAGATATTTCTTGTCCATAATTGATGAATTTTCTAAAAACCTTTTGGTTTATTTTCTAAAGATAAATATGAAACTTTTAGAAAATTTAAAAATTGGAAATTGCAAGTTGAAAATCAAATTGGAAAGAAAATTAATTATCTCGGAACTAGTAATGGCTTTGAATTTTGCAATGTTGATTTTGATAATATGTGTAATGAATGTGGTATAACTAGACATAAGAGTATTCCTTATACTCTCTAACAAAATAGAGTTGCATAAATGATGACTCATACTTTGCTTGATAAAATTAGGTGTATGATGTTAAGTTCTGGTATTCTAAAATCATTCTGGGGTGAGTATGTTATGACTGCATGTTATTTGGTTAATGTGACTCCATTTGTTGTATTAAATGGTGATATTCCATATGAAAAATGGTTTGGTAAATGTACTGATTATTCCATGCTTAGAACATTTGGGGTGTTCTACCTTCTCTTATCAAAATGAGTGAAAACTTGAACATAGGGCTAGAAATGTGCTTTTCTAGGTTATCATGATGGTGTTAAAGGGTATAAGCTATGGAATAGAAGCCAAAAGGGAGTGAGAATCATTATAAATCGAGATGTCACATTTAATAAGTATAAGATGTCTTGTTTGAAGTAGATTCTGACTTGTCGAGTGAACAAAATAACAATAGTGAACAGCTCAAGGTAGAATTGGAAAATGTGAGCACCCACAATATTCCCATTACCTCCAATGAGGTGGAGTCAAATCAACAATGTATAGATGAAGAGAAGAGTGAGAAAATAGTTGAAAAACATCTAAATGAACAAAATCATTTAGCTATTTACCATTTAGCTAGAGACAGAGTAAGAAGACAACATAGAGAACCTCAAAGGCTAAGTTATGAATCAGATTTTTCCCTAGCCTATGCTAGTTATCAAGAGCTAGTTGATAAGAAGCCAAACACTTGCGAGAAAACCATGAAGAGTAAGCAATCTGAAAATTGGTTGAAAGCAATGAAAGAAGAGATGAGTTCTCTTGATAAGAATCAAAATTGGGAGTTAGTCCCTAAACCTAAAAACTTGTCAATAGTGACTGTAAGTGAGTTTTAAGGTTAAATAGAAACCACTGAGAGTGAACTTTTAAGATTTAATGCTAGATTAGTAGCTAAGGATTACACACAGAAAGAATGAGTGAATTATAATATAATATTTTCTCATGTTATTAAGTATACTACCAGTCATGCTTACATTAGTTGAATATCACTAGAAACTTGAACAACTTAATGTTAGGACTGCGCTCTTACATGGTGAACATGATGAAAAGATTTATATGAATCAACCATAAGGTTTTAAAGATAAACAAAAACCTGATCATGTGTGTTTTCTTAAAATGTCACTATATGGTTTAAAACAATATTCTAGACAATGGTACAAGCGTTTTGATTCTTTTGTGTTAACCATTGGTTTCCAAAGAAGTAAATTTGATCATTGCTTATACTATCAACATCATGATGTTGATAATGACTTTGTGTTTTTATTACTGTATGTTGATGACATGCTTTTGATTAGCTCTAATATGAAATTGATAGATAGGATAAAAACAGCTTTGAGTAGTGAATTGACATGAAAGACTTAAGAAATGCTAAAAAATCTTAGGCATAGAGATAGAAAGAGATATGTAAAATTCTTTTCTATTTTTACATCAAGCTTTGTATGTGTTAAAGATATTAAAGAAGTTTGGTATGAATGAATGAATGTAAATTTGTTACATTACCTTTAGCAAATCACTTTGTTTTGTTTAAAGATCAACCATCTGCTAATGATGAAGAAGTGAAATATATTAGTAGAATTCCTTAATCAAATGCAATAGGATCCGTTATGTATTTGATGGTGTGTACTAGACATGACTTAGCTTTTGGAGTTAGTAAACTTAGCATGTTTAGGTCTAATCCAGGACAAAATCATTGGGAAGCTTTAAAATACTTTCTTAGGTATTTGGAAGGAACTAGTGATGTAATGTTTCATAGATGCAGATTATGCTAGAGATAAAGATAATAACAAATCAACGTCATCTTATGTGTTTACTTTGTGTAACTCCAACACATTTTTGCTCTATCTACTACCAAATCTAAATATATAGTTACCACGGAAGCAATTAAGGAAGCATTATAGTTTAAATGTTTACTTAATAAACTATGTGTTTTAAGTGATGATGTGACTATATATTCAGATAGTCAATCTGCTAACCATTTGTGCAAGAATTTTTTTTTTTTTTACGAACGTACTAAATAGATTGATGTCAAGTTATATTTTATTATACATGTTGTGGCACAAGGTTTGGTAAAACTTGAGAAAATCCTTTCAGAATACAACCTAGCAAACATGGACAATAAAGTGCGCCCATTGGTAAAGTTTATAAGTTGCCTTGATGTTCTAAAAATTGGTAAAGGTCTGTAATTTCCAATTTATTTTGGATAAAATTTTTTAGTAATCATTAAATTTGTTAATTTGCTTGCCCATATGTTCATTTGGTAAGCTATGTCTACCAACTCGAGCTTAGTCCTTCTCCGCTAAGTTTCTCGAAGCTTTCTTGTCAAGTATCTGCCCACTGAGAACGTTTATTCTCTCCATTCAATTGTGACAGAACTAATTTTTTTTTTTAAAAGTTTGATTACTATTTTGGAGGAAAAACAATAGAGCCAATTAATTAATTGTAGCCCACAAATGACTTTTTTCTTTTATCCTGACTAATTTATCAATTTGTCACAACATTTACACTTGCTAGAATCCAAAATATCTCTTTGTTTAGAAAAAACCAAAATTCAAACATCTCTTAAGTTTACATATAAATGGGTTCCAAGAAGAAAGATTAAATTAGAAAATGTAAGGTAATGTTGGTGTTCGTTATGTTCTTCATAGACACGGGTTTCCTTAGAAAATGTAAGGTAAAAATGTTCTTCATAGGAATAGATCAGCATGTTAATGAATAAACTAACAAATTTATCGAGGTCTTGAATATTTTTTTTTCTAGAAATCCATAAAGGCATTCATGACCTTTGACATGTAATAAATACATCGTCATTTCTTTCTTTGAGTGAGTAGGCACATTGTTGAATTGCACATATAGTTCATGTTGTTAGTGTTTAAATTTTAAGTCAAAAAATATTCTTAATATTTGATGTGTGAATTCTATTTGAGTCGTATTTTTACATCATGATATTTTAAATAAACTAGTTTCTCAATTATTGTATCTTTTGATTGTCTTTCTTGAGGTGAACTGTAACGCCTCTAGATTTTTTCAATCTAGATTGTCACTAAAAAATCTTTAAATAACATTTGATGATTCCAAATAAATTTTCTCGCTCCCTTGAAAGGTTTTAAATAAATTTTCTAGTGCAAAAAAGTAACAAGTGTGCAAGGAAAATTGAATTAAAACTAAAGCCTTAAGATTTTACCGATTTGCATTAGGTGTCACTATAAATTATTTGACCACCTAAACATGCTCCAAAAATTATGATATTTGAACTGTAAATACTGGAACCTTAGGCTACAAAATATCAAAAAATTAGACCTTATCCATGTCATTTGATAAGAGAAAAACATAGCCAAAGTTGCTTGAAAAACTGTCATGGGTAAAATTGACGATGCCCGGTAAAATTGTCATAATAAATTTTTACAAGATGCTTTTGAATTATTCCAATTTTTTCTACTATAAAACTTATATATCTATCAAGCGCCATTGATTTGACTCAAAGTTCAAAGTACAAAAAATGTTATAACATTTCAAAGTTAGGGGCAGAAAGCTGGAAATTTCAAAAAACACAACTTAACTCCTCATCTTCAAATTTCTAAAAGGCAATTAAATTATAAACTCGGTTTTCCACCAATTTAAAATATTAAAGAAAAAAGTTTTAACATTGTATTTAGTTGTACATCATAAATAGCTTAATTATATCGATGTCAAAACATAATTAATATCAAACTATGCCATTTTCTTCAAGGTCTCTACTTTATGCTATCACACCAATGCCAACCAAATCAATATGGAGATTTAATCATTTTGAGGTGAGTATTTCATAAGAAAGATTCGATAGTAAATTATACGAACATAAGAAAAATTATACAAAATTAAATGAAACATGCCATTCACTTAAACATATGTAGGAACAACATAATTTTGGTACCACATGAAATCATAAGTGATTACCTTCAATCACAACATACATAAGTGATTACCTTCAATCACTATCATTATGTTTCATCTTTAAAGCATGGAAAAAAATTTACATATCATTTCTCAAAATATAAAATTCGTAAAACTTGTTTTAAGTAGAGTAATAAACTACCTTAAAAATAGAACTTCCATTGAGTTGATTTGTGTAAAAAGAACGATTGCACCTTAAAAATAGAACTTCCATTGAGTTGATTTGTGTAAAAAGAACGATTGCACCTTTCCTCAAATTATTTCCATGCTTTTGCTTTTTTGTTTTCCAAAATCTAGTGTGGTCTCAAGCTTTAAGTGAAGTTGAAAATAGAGAATTATGTGCTGAATTTCGGAGATGAAAGTGGCTAGAATTTTGACTAGAACAAAGTAACAAACTTACTACTAGATTAAAAATTTGGTGACAAATGATGGAAAACTACATTAACTTTTCTGGACATGTTTGGTGGCTAAAAATGGAGATGAAAGTGACTGAAAAAGTGAAAAAAATACAGCAAACACACTTACTGCTGGGCTGAAATTGAAGGGAAAGAATATGATGTTTCTTCTTTAAGTTTTATGTTGATATTCCTTGGGGCTAAGACCACAATGCAAAAGCTGAAAATGGAGGGTGACTAAGTGATTTTTTTTTTAAAGTAAAAATTTGTGAAGAAGAAGAAAAGGTAAAGCTCCTAATGATGGCCGAAAATCTAGAAAGAAAATAGGACTTGCCAATGAATTTCTGGGGCTGAAATTGAAGTGCAACAGGAAGTAAATTATTGGTATTTTTTTGAAATGAATCTTATGGGAGAACGAGATTGAGGACATTTGGTGCAGGGAATCTGTTAATTTATTGTGGCTGAAACAATGAGGGAAATGAAGACTTAAGGTCGATTTTTCTATCATCAAAATAGGGACAGTTGGGGAATTTTTTTGAAGATTAATTGGTGAATAATTTAGCTGATATTATGTGGGTTAAAAGGTGGAAGGAAGTGCTGAAAATGGCTGGAGTGGCTGCAAGGTGAGAATGAATTGGGCGGTTTTTCACTTGGTCTTTAATGGTTGTTTGGAGTTAAAATTTGGTAAGGTATTAAAGGGTTGTTTGGGGTGTTTATTTGGCAAGAAATAAAGGGCTGTTTGGGATTTGTTTTTCTAGCAAAAGAGGGGCATGATAAAGGGGTTAATTAAGTGAAAAACGGGCTGAAAATAGGTCGCAACTAGGATGAAAAAAAAGGACCAAAGATGGGCCGAGAAGAGTTCAAATTTTTGTTAGTTTTTAATTTAATCGGTTGATCTAAAGTTAACTCAAAATTAACTCAAGAAAAAATTTCGGGTTAAGAAATTTTAATTAGTCTCGGTGATTAATAAAATTTTATGTTCTTCATATAAAATATAAGGCAAACACTTGCAAAAATTAACGCGACTAAAATATTTTAAATTGTACATGAAAGTTCGTAGCAACGCTGAAAATTATAATTTTATTTTCTTTAAATTAAAAGACTAAAAAAATTCTAGTCGCTACAACCCTCTCCACTTAAAATAATTTCATCCTCGAAATTTAACTTACTTAATTTACGAGGTCCGGATACTTAGCTAAGACATCTTATTCTCTTTACCAAGTGACCCCATCTTTCTTGTGTTTACCCCAATGAACGTTGATTAAAAGAACCTCCTGAATTCTTAGAACGTGGACTTTTCTTAATAAAATCACCGCAGGCGCTTTTCTTAAGTCATATCATTCTATAATTCTAGAATGATAATTAACCAAATGCATAGGGTCATGCACATGCTTTCTTAACATTGAAACATTAAATACATCATGCACTACTGAGAGTTCAAGTGGCAATGCCAGACGATATGCCACATTTTCAATTTTCTCAAGATTCTCGAATGGGCCAATGAACCGTTGTCTCAAATTCCTTTCTTACCAAAATACATGATTCCTTTCATTAGAGTTGCCTTTAGATCAAAAAAAAAAAAAAGTTCATGACCATGAACTCTAATTCTTTTCTTACTTGATCGATCCAAAAAGAAAAAAACAAAAAGTAAAATAAAACACACCGATGCTTGTTTAACTTGGTCTTGCAAGGTCTTAATTCTCAACCTGATCTTGTCTATTGCTTCCATTGTTTTCTTAACTAACTCTGGACCTAAAATTCTTCTCTCGTCAACTTCATCCTAACAAATTGGCGAATGATATCGACGACCATAAAGTGCCTCATATAGTGCCATACAACATATAGTAGCTTGGAAACTATTGTTGTAAGTGAACTCCAACGATAGGTGACTTTTCCATTTACCACACAAATCCAAGACACAAGCTCTCAACACATCCTCAAGGATTTAAATCATCTGTTCTGATTGCCCGTCAATCTGAGGATGATAAACTGTACTAAATTTCAATTTAGTTCCTATAGCTCGTTGAAGACTTTTTCAGAAATTTGAGGTAAACCTAAGGTCTCGATCCGATATTGGATGCGGGTACTCCATGAAGTCGGATAATTTCCCTGACATTGTGCTAGCTACTCCAAACAGAAATTTATCGGAACGGCAGAAAATGAGTAGAATTTGTCATACGATCTACTACGACCCAGATGATATTATTACCTCTAGTCAATCTAGGGAATCCCACAACGAAATGCATTACCATTTTCTCCCATTTCTACTCAGATATATCTATTAAATTTAATAGCTCTAACGACCTACGTTGTTCTGTCTTCACTTGCTGATGCAAGCATTTTGACACAAAACGAGCTATAACTCTTTTCATATTTCTTCAACAAAATCTATTACATAAATCCATATATATTTTGGTTCATCCTGGATGTGCGTTGTGTAAGAAGTGGAATGAGCCTCAAATAAAATCTCATTTCTTAGACCTTCATCCTTAGGCATGCATAACCGACCTTTGAACGTCAAAGCTTTGTCTTCAGCTGTTTCAAACTCTTTCCTCTTTTTGACTCTCACTTCAACCCTGATATTTTCTAAAAATGAATCATCCTTCTGAGCTGCCACAATTATATCTCTGAGTGTCGGCTTTAATGTCAGACTTGCTATCATGGCTGATATCCGCACTGGCGGCGCTAAAACTTCAATTCTCAAATTCTCAAATTCTCAAAATCCATTATCAAGTTATCTCGTTTCAATTTCATTGCAGATAATTGACTAGTATTCCTTCTATTTAGAGCATCTGCGTCAACATTATCCATACCCGAATGGTACATGATAATGCAGTCGTATTTTTTACCATTTCCAACCACTGTTGTTGTCTCATATTAATTCTTTCTAGGTGAAGAAGTACTTGAGACTCTTATGGTTGGTGCAAATCTCACACTTGCTTCCATAAAGGTAATGACGCCAAACCTTCAAAGCGTGAACTACTGCCGCAAGTTCAAGTTCATGCGTCAGATAGTTCTGCTCATACTACTTCAACTGCCTTGAAGCATAAGCTATCACCTTTCTGTGTTCCATCAATACACAACCCAATGCATCACTGTAAATTACGTAGCCTTCTAAACCTTCGGGTAAAGCTAGCACTAGTGCCGATACAAGCTTGTCTTTTAACTCCTAAAAACTTTGTTCACATTTCTTAGACCAAACATACTTAACACCTTTTCGAGTCAGTTGTGTCATAAGACCAGCTATTTTGGAAAATCCTTCTATGAATCATCGATAATAGCCGACCAAACCTAGAAAGCTTCTCACTTCTCCAACATTTGACGATGCCGGCCAATTTGACACAGCTTTAACCTTTAATAGATCCACTTCAATTCATATAGCCGGTCACAACATGACCAAGAAATCAACTCGGTCCATCCAAAATTCACTTTGCATCGTGTGCTACGATGTTGTTGGAGATTTCTTGTATAAATCAGGATGTCATCAATGAACACAATGAAGAACCGATCTAAATATTGATGAAAGACTCTGTTCATTACATCCATAAAATACTGCAAGAGCATTAGTTAGTTCAAAAGGTATTATGTAAACTCATAATGCCCATAGCAAGTTCGAAAATGCAAACTTTGGTATATTCGATGGACCGATCTTTGAAAACACTAAAACTTCATTCAATTGATCAAACAATTCATCACTTCTTCGAAGGGGATACATATTCTTGATAGTTAATTTATTCAACTCGTGGTAGTCGATATACATTCTCATCGTCCCATTTTTCTTCTTCACAAGATAATTGGGGCTCCCCATGGAAAAATATTCGGTCTGATAAATCCTTTATCCAGTAGCTACTCCAATTGTAGTTTAATTCTTGAATTTTTTTGGTGCCATCGATATAGAGACTTTGACACGAGTGTTGCTCCAAGTATCAGATGTATCGTGAATTCTACTCACCTATCATGCGGGATACCCAGTCATCTGGAAACACGTCGATGTATTCTCGAACTACTAGCACATTATCCACTCATAATTTCTTAGACGAGGTACTAGTGAGATAGACAAGAAACCCTTGACAATCTTTCTTCTTTAGCAACTTCTGTACCTACAAAGTTGAGATTAGAGGAGAAGTGCTTTAATCTTCAACCTAGTGGCCATTAAGTAGATTGCGGCCATGCCAGCCCGTCGATAAGCTAGCCCACCGACTGAGTGCATACGCTACATGATTGCTAGAACCATCATGATACTTCAACACAAACTCAAACTTTGAATAAAGTTCATGCTAATGAGCCTGCTTGCTAGAAAGTTTCGATTGGGACATGAAATGACTAGCAGCAGTATTGTTGGTCTTTACAATGAAATGAGACCCAAGAAGATAGTAATGCCATACTCTGAGGCAATGTACTGCCGCCAACAACTCATTTTCATGCATTGAATAATGACATTCTGCATTATTCAGCTTTCAACACATTATTCATTTGGGGAAAAAGACTGACATGTGAGAAATAAATGAAAAGATTTTGCATGAGTTTGGAAAAATGGTATTTGTAAAAGGAAAGAATATAGAAGATAGTAATACAACATGCTTTGATACAATAGAGAGAAAAGTTGTTTTTGATATATGGACTAGAGAGATAAAATATCTAGATTGGTAGAAATTAAATTAATTGGTACTCTAGTTTTATCCACCAAATTTGTACAGATATTGAATTTCATTATTAATCTCAAAATAGTGTTCAATTTTGTCATTAATCTCGATTCTAATTTATAAGTTAATTTTATAAGAAAATCGATCGTTGTATATTTAGTTATTTAAATTTGATATGTAATTGTGGAAGATATATGACAATAAAAGTTGTAAATTTTAATAGACAATAAGATTTAAATAAATTGAATAATTAAGAATTAAGATCAAATTGAATGTCTCTATAATGTAAATTTAGAATTTACCTAATATGTTTTTTTTAATATATGCTAATTTCAGTTTTGTTGTGATTAATATAATTGTTATGTAAATTATCTTGATTAGATAATTTATAGTTAGACTGCATTTTTTATGATAATAATTGTTTGGTCACCAAATGGAACAACTCATTTTCAAAATAAAAAATTATTGTATTGATATCTCATATATATAATTTTATTGTCAACAATTGTGCTTTCAAATACAATAGACTCTATAGTATTATATGCTATTAACTATTTTTCTTACGACGTGTTTAAATTTATTATAATATTTCGAGATATTGATAAATACATACACTTTGTAAGTATGGTAGCTATATGTTACACTCTAGTTGTGACATAATCAAATATCTTATACAGCCAACACTTGCACTCAAAAATATGCTAGGAGTATGCGAGGGACATATGCTACATATGAGGAGCTGAAGGCATGTGAGAGAATCTAGCTAGGTGTGCGAGACACAAAAGGGCCAAAGGTTGGACACGAAGAATACATTCAAATATTAAAATTAGCTAGTAGTGTAGACAACCGACCTACATATTTTGCAAAATTTTTGAAATAATAGCGAAAGACTCTAGAAATGTGGAGAATGTCAATTCTAGAGTATTCCATTAGAAAAGCTTCGTGGATCGGAGCATTCTAGAATAAAGAAAAAATATGCAAGGGGATTTTGTATCTAAATGTCCCATATAAGAAGTTGTAGAAAACTTGTAATAATTGTCTAGAAGGTTTTAGAAATAACATTGCTAGAAGAAGCAATGTAAATATCTACAAATAATAATCTAGAAAAATAATGTCAACCAGAAACAAAATCAATCTCCATCGTCCATTTAAAGGAGGTGAAATTATAAAAATCAAAAGAAACCTCATTTGTAACAAAGTGAAAAATGAATTGAGAGCTACCTACCGAGAGTACAAGTCTTGAAAGTATGTGCAATATTCTTTCAAAGATTTATATAAGAATTATAATTTCTCTCTTAATTATCTTGTCTATTACTTGCCTTAAAAAAAAATAAATAAATAATTAACTAGTGTGGAAGGCGGAGGAATTATAATTTTCCCAATTTTTGGTTCCCATTTTCCCAATTTTTGGTTTTGAATCCTCAATTAATCTTCAAAATCCAAATTGTTATCGACACAATTGGGGAAACCAAATTTGGTTCCATCAAATGTCGACAATCTTGACAATTCTATTTTGTCGACATTTGGTACCGACCAGTGTGGGAGGCGGAGGGAAAAAAACATAGGTTTGGTGGTCTAAGAGAAAAGAATACAATCTGGGTAAAAAAGAAAAAAAAAAATTAAACGAATACAGAATAGGATGCACATATGATTGGATTGTTTTTTTTGATACAAAAGGCAAAGCTAAAAAAACATTGTATATATGAAGAACGAGGCTCTAACCTGTAATTAAAAAATGGAATCAGAGAAATAGAAAAAAATTGGATGCGGGACTAACCTCAGAAGTCGTGCTTCGAATTGAACCTCTTCGTCAAGAACTTGAAGAAGACAATACTTGAAGAAAATAACACATCAGGAACAACAATTGTAGGCAAGTAGGCGAAAACGATTTTGCACAAATCCGAACAACATACTACAGAAATTATAAGAGGAAATAGGAGAAATCAGCTCACCTATCAAAGCCAGTTATAAATTTCGGTCGGGCAATGGTCACCAACGTTGAAGATCCACAGCGGCGATATTTAGGTTTTCGGAAGAGACGAGAATGAGAAGTGATAAATGTCAACGTGGAATGTCACTGGAGGAAGAACGAAGGAAAGAAGAAGAAAAATTAGCCCAAAACGGCGCCGTTTTGGATGATGCTGTGAATAGTGAATACCACATCCATACTTTTAGTATAGTTAAGGATATATGATTTTAAAAAACTTGTAGACTAAGTAAGAAATATCTAAATATGGCCATCAATATTCTTTTCCATAATTTTACAACACTCACACTTGTTGACTATTAGTACAATATATAATTGCCTCATTAAAAATCTTGTTTGTCAAAAACCTAGTTGGACAAAATATTAAACGTAAAGAAAAAAATTAATTATAAAAAAATTTGGAGTAATCAAATGTTGCATCGTTAAAACCTTGTCAGGAAAACTCAATGGGACAAAACCTGATAGAATGAAAAAGAGTACAACAACTCTCCTTGATTTTAATCAATGAAAATTTTGTATCGAGCTATCCATATGTTGTGCGCCAATGTCTTCAATGCCACCATCTTTTAAAACTTACATAAAATAATTTTGGTCAAATGTGCTCCATGTTATAACATCCAAGCAATATCATCTTCATATTCTAGTGAGCATGATGATATAATACAATTATATAAAAAACAACTATGTTTGTTGCTCCTTCAGGGGTCTTGTACACAATTTTTAACATACATAGTATAACCATAGATTTAAGGGTAAATGTATTGTAGGTTATGCACATCCATAACTATAATATAAAACTTCTCATTAAATATCTTTTACACAAAGAATATACATCGTTAAAACCTTACAACGAAAAATCCAGTGGGGAAGACTGCACTATTCTTTTGGATACACTATGAAAGTTGCCTCATTAAAAATTTTGCCATGAAAACTCAATGAGACAAAACCCCAGCCAAAGAAAACAAAGTACAACACGTATTTACTAACCCTCATAATAATATCACTTGGAATCATTAATTTGATCGGCAAATAGTTCAACTATATGATTTAGGCATATTAAATCCTCCTAGGATTTATATACATAGTATTATTAGTCATGTCAAATGAGTTGGTTATAACCAATTCGCTATACGCATATCAATATCGACTTGTGATTGCATTACACAAGCCTTTGCGAAATTCATCATATTAAGAGTCGTACATTACATGTTACGACTTCATTTTTCTTATTTCTTTTTTGCATAAGTATACATTTGGATTGTAGATTAAGAAACTTTAGGTTTCTCTAGTACGTTCGCTTTACTTGGTCAATTAATTTTTTGACAGATTTCTTTTAATATTTTCGCTATTTTTCATAATGTGAAGCGCTACATTATGTACAAAAGTATTGTCAATCAACATTTTCTTTTTTATTCCATTTCTTTTTCATAACGACATAACTTATTGAGATTTCTTCATTTTCAATATTGTAGATACATAAACCTCTTCTGGAATTTTACAATTAGTTATGTTTATATACTCTCTAGTTGTACATACAACCAATATTTTAGTCTCAGAATCGTAATCAATAGAGACTTTCCACAATACTTCACCGACCAAGTTTTTTTAATTTTCTAGTCGGCAATTCCCTCACCGATTTTTTTAATAGGTGATTTAATTATAATTATGTAAAAGATAACCATTTATAGTTGAAAAATATAAATGTTAAATTTAAAAAATGAGTGATACTTCAAAATAACCATATATACTATAACCTGTCAATAATGTTTTTTCACATAAAAAACGAAAAACATGTACATGATTCTCTTTCAAAATAGCCAAGTACTATGTATATACGCAGTTTGGACAAGAGAAAGCTAAACACAAATTCATCAAAAAAAGATATTACATGTTAATCGTCTAGTATCATTAGTGAATATAATAGCGTGACCATATCATCCTACAAGGATAGATAAATGAGTTTAACGACATATAATTGCAAACAAATCATTACTTTTAAATTGTGAGCAAAATTACATATTTCTTTTCAGCAACTGGATGTATTCATCTTTGTCCTATTTGTAGTGAGTAGTCTTCCACAAATCTATCCTCGCTCGGGTCTACCATTGCCCGTGTCCCTAAAAAAACTTAATTATAAGATCACACATTTATTTACATGATTCATCAATTAAGAGGAATTTTAGCTAGATTTAAGAGGAAATATTTATAAATATTCAAGTTTCTATTGATTGAAGATTACAATATCATGTTATACACGAAAGTCTCTATACAGGAGAGTTCTAGATTGGCCTTCTAGATACAAAATAGCAATTGAAGCTACAAGAGGGATATCCTACCTCCACCATGATTGCATCCCTCACATAATACACAGAGATATTAAGTCAAGCAATGTATTGTTGGATCAAAACTTGGAGGCTCGAGTATCCGACTTCGGATTAGCTACTTTGATGGAACCAGATAAAACTCATGTTTCAACTTTAGTTGCTAGAACTTTTGGATACTTGGGTCTTGGTATGCTAGTTGGAAACACAAGATACTTCTTCTACTTTTGATGTTGTTTATGAACTTACCTAAATCATGTTGTGATATTATACAGAGTATTTTGACACAGGAAAAGCAACAACAAAAGGGGATGTCTATAGCTTTGGGGCTGTGTTACTCGAGCTTCTAACGGGGAAAAAGCAAGAAGAGCATGTACTCGACATAAGTTTAGAAGATTTTCCTGTTGATGAAGTTAACGGAGTATTTAACATAGCACTAATGTGCCATGAACCAGAGCCATACAAAAGACCTAACATGGCATAGGTTCTCAAGATGCTAGAGGAGATAAAAGTGGATGAGTTTGTATCAGGAATGCGAAACTACATTTGAACTTCTTCACATATATGCAAAAGATACATATTGATGAAACCAATCAATACCTATTCATTTTACCTTTATAGGCACACCAAAACTCAATCAACTCAACATTACAAAATTCAACTGATGGATACTGAACCAGAACAAACATAGAAACTTAAAAATAACAGAAATTTCAACCCGTCAGGCCTTTAATCACATAAGAGCCATTGCCAAACCATTAGCAACTAAAGATTTCAACGAAGGTGAAACTGGATTACCTCAAAGAAAAACATCAAAGGGAGCAGATGTAACATTCAGTGATTCAATTGTAGCATCAACTGAAGAAGGCATCCCATCCGATGATACACAAACATGTTAGTACACGTACATCAATTTAGCTTAGACAAGAATGGGACAAGGGAAAAGAGAATAAACTTGTATTCCATGATTGGGGAAGGAAAAAGCAATGTCTTTTGAATGAACAAACACATGAAGATTATCATACAGGACACTCACAAGCATTTTGGTAGGGTCTAGCCAAGTATTCTGGACAAATTCTGGCATAAAGTTGTTTCCTTCTATAACTAGCTAGTCACAATGTCATGTAATTCATGTAAAAACATATTTGGATGTAGCAACTAAAGATGTAATTCATGGAAAAATGAAACAAGGCCAAAGATTGAACACATAACCTATTTCAAGTAAACATTCTCTCTACTCAAGAACATGATATAAAAAAATCATTCAAGTATGCACTTTAGGAAACTAGAAATGCTTAGCCAAAGAAAATGAAGTAAATATTTAGCTCAATTGGAAAATTATTTTTTCACAGATTTCACACACAATAAGAAAATGAAGTAAATCTTGATTATGCATACAATATAGTAAAGTTTACTGAATAAACAAAGAAGGAAAAGCAAACCATACAAGTACTTCAAAATGTTAAATTTATTTTCAGTCCAAGCTTCATTCTTCACAAATCCAATCAACTATTAATTTCAAGTTCAACACAAAACCATACTTGATCAATGTCAAAAGCTAAAACCAGTCCAGAATACAACATACAGAATTTGCAGAAATAATCTTTCTTCATTTTCAACATAATTTCTGATTTCAAGTACATATACCTTGAGAATATACTTTGTGGGTCTTCTTGAATTCTCAGCATGATAACCAAATAATGGGTCTCATACGAAGACTCGTTCATTACCGTTAATTTAACTTTAACGGACAAACTATATGAGTAGTTTGTCTTGCGAAGCTTTACAAATGAGATTGGATTAGATAGAATTCATCAATATTTTTTAGTTAGCCACAATGTCATGTAATTCACATAATTCATGTAAATCATGTATACTGCTAAGCAAGTCAATATCTCTGGATACCCATAAATCAGGTAAAGTAACTGACCTAGCCACAATCTCATGTAATTCTTCTAATTCCTATTAATTATATACTCATGAACCTTTATGGCAGTATATGCTGGTGCAAATATCCATCTTTAACCTCAAATGAAATAGCAAATGAATTGCTAAAGACAAGTAATAAACAGGTAGATTTGAATACATTGATTTCACTTAGTTTCTAATAATTACAACAATGACCATGTATGAACTTACCCCCATAGCCAGTGTGTTAAGGAATGATCTCGAACCATAACAATGACCATGTGTCACTTGGACCTATTTTGTATTCCTCTCTGACTTTTTCTGAAATAGCCAGTTAAAAAAGTTAATAGAATGATATATAAAGAACAAAGTGAAGAATGCATGTCGATATATGTAGAACAAAGTTAATAGAAATATATATATATATATATATATATATATATATATATATATATATATATATATATATATATATATAATAAAAGATTGCACGAGCAATAACATTTCATCTCATGAATAAAAGAACGATATAAAATTAAGTAGTAGTATGCAATTAATTAATTAAAACAAAATAAGGGAGAGAAAGTTGCAGGGTATATAACAAACTACATGTGGCATGCTATGGAAAACTCACCATCCACTAGAATAAAAGAAATCTAAACAGCTTTGCAAGGTTCAAATAGTATAAAAATGTTACTTCAACATATAACACAGTTAAAGGCAAAAAACACCACAAAAACGAAGTAATGTAGTGTACAATTCAGGCAAAAAACCATAACTGAATGTGATTTTTTGGCAATTCAAGGCAAAGAAAGAAAATATGTGAATGGAGATCAGATTTTTATATAGACCACAATTAAAAAATTGTAGAAATTCATGTCATTGAAGAATTTCTCCACATTTTAAAGAACAAAGAATTGAAGCAATGTCTCTCCATTTTAGGAAACCGATAATTGAAGAAACAGTGGCCAAACCCATCAGGGAAGAAAAATTAAAAATTATAAAAATGCAGAGAATTTACCTTGAATGGATGGAGGAACCTAGAATGGAGAAGATGACCGGCGACAGCGATGGAGCAAGGGCTGTGGACAAAGTACATATACCACTTGTGGGTTTCAAGAAATATAAGCAAAACAAAAATAAATTAACAAAGCAATATACATACCACCGGTGGATGGGGACTTAAGACCACGCCGATGAGAAGATGTGCGTCAATGGATAATGAGTGAGAAAGAGAACAGAATTAGTATCGGCCACTGTGTGAGATTTTGAGAGAGATGTATTGAAAATGCAAAACAAGAATGGAAATGGGCCAAACATTTTTAGTGAGCCCGCCATCAGCTCCTCCCAAAAAAAGGCCGACCACTGACCCTATATAGTCGGTCCAATAACACACGACCCATTAATCTAGTCGGCCATTACTTTCTACCATTTTGTTAAATGTACGAAAAAGTTCTATGCAATTTTTGCCTACCCCATTTTTTGTAGTCGGTATTAGGATCTTCCCGACTAATTACATGGTCATTGAATCTCTTATTGCTTGGCCAACTACAAACCCTAATGTTTAGACGACCAAGTTACTTTTTTAGCTCGGTAAAAAAGTTTTGCCAACTATAAATTTGGTAGTCAGTAAAAATCGACTAAAATACCACCGACCCAGTTACTTAGTAGAGATTATGCCCCGCTAATTTGTTAAATGCGGGAAAACCTCCCACGTAAGTTTTGGCCGACTAAAATATTTGTAGTCGGCATTAACTCCTTCGCCGACTACATTTTGGTTGATGAATCCTTCTATGGGTTGGCCAACCCAGCCAATAATGTTTGGGCGACCATGTAACAATTTTAGTCGGTAAAACAATTTTTACCGACCAAAAAAATTTTAGTCTGTAGAAATTTAGTCGGTGAAAGCCTCATTCCTTGTAGTGACATGAGAACAAGCAACGCATGAGATTCATTCTATTGAAAATCCTCTTGTTTCTCAATACATATTCTCATTAATTATTCGCATCATATTGATCTGGAATGGTCTAGCCGATAATGCCAATCAATAAAATTTTGAGTTATTGAACATCTGGTTCAATACAAGCAAGTCCGTCTTTGCTCTAAGACAATCAATTCAACAACCAAAACCACGACTTGATTGTTGATAAGTAAATTGATTTAATAAAATATATCAAATCAAATAAACAAAAGGATATGATACCCAAGAAATAAAGTTCCTTAACTGACAAGAATGACGAAAAATTACTGTATAGATCACATGATGATCTTATAAGATAATATGATATTCTTCGAGAGTTATCATATCTGAAATATTGAAACGTTGAAGATGTAATTCTTTGAGAGTATTAATACTCTAATGTTACATAACATTAATATTCTGAAATTGTAAAGTTATGTTTCTTCAAGAGCAACGGCACAATAGTTTTCTAGAATATTAATATGTACAAATTTATGCTTATTCAAAAGCAGTCATTTAATATTCATTTAATTAAGTTGTGCTTCCTAAGGAGAAACACAATATTATTCTAGAATATTTCTTTACTTTGTATTTTTTCAATAACAACAATATTATTTTCTTTTAAAATATTGATATTAATGACGTTATATTTCTTCAGAAATATTAGTACAATATTTTTATAAAACACTATTATGCAAATTATTGTTCTTCTTCAAAAGACGAACTCAATATTTTTCTAAAATATTAACAAGTATAAATTTTATGTTTATACAAAACAATAACATAATATTCTTATAAAATATTAAATCTTATAAAATTACGCTATTCGAGAGTATTTAATATTAATATTAATATAATATTATGCTACTTCAGTAGCAAAAATAGACTAATATTTAGGAATATTAAATTATTTAAGGATTTACTCATTAAGAGCAAAAATATAATACATATTAGATCTTATACAATTATGCTCTTTGAGAGCAACTAACATAGAATATTGATATTTGTTTAGTATTGTTTCTTTCAAATCAATTATACAATATTCTCATAGAATATTGATTCTTAGTAATAGACATTTTTTCAAGAATAACGATACAATTTTCTTCAATAATATAAAAAAACTATGCTTCTTTAGGAGTAATAACTTAATATTCTTTTGGAATATTAAATTTGTAACGTCACGCTATTTAGGGACAAGTAATATTCTTCTATAATATTAATATAATGTTGTGCTCTTAGGGAGTATTAACATATTTATCAAACTTAGACTTGTATAAAGTTAATCTTCAAAACTAACGTAATATTTTTCTAGAATATTGATTTGTATAAAATTTTGAATTCTCCAGAATAACATATTCATCTTGAATATTTATGTAGTTTTGTTTCTTCAATAACATCAACATAATTTTCTTAAATACTATTTATCTAAAGTTTTGCTTCTTCAAAAGTATTTAATTTGTTAAAACAAAATATTTAACGATAAAAAAAATTCAAAAATCATGTAAATATAATCTTACAAAATATAATCAAAAGAATTGTAAGAATAAACCTAGTTGAAATAGAAGATAGTCATTTGGATGAAAATGAGTTTTTAGATCTTATTCAATTACCAATTCAAAATTCTTTATTGTTCACATAATGATTTATCATGAATATGAATCGTTAGATCTTGATTTTAACTGTTGAATTTGAATAACAATGAGTTTTGAACTTGTTGTCTAAATTTCACAAAGATCGGATTGTGGACCATTGAGATGTCAATATTTGATCATAACTACACAGGCTATCCAGATTCTACGAATTTTGTAAACTACTATCGAAATTTTTTCTCTATTTTAGGTGAGCTTCTTCGTGTTGATAACATACTATAAATTAGAAAGAATAAAAGAAAAGAATAGAGAGTGACGTTATCGGTCATAATCTCTTCTTCAAATAGTGGAGGCGCCGCGTGGCTTATAACCCGCAAAAAGTGGCGAGGCTCTTATCCCCCGTTCCCACTCGATTGTAAGAATCGAGAGAAGAAAAAATATGGTGGAGAGTTACGTAGAGTATATATCTATTCAAAAGTTTTCGAGAATACCGAAACAGGATGGTCGCTATTTATAGGCAATTTCTCTATGTTCACGTGGCGAGACATCCCAACTTACTGTGGGACACGTGCCTTCATCCGGGAAAGGTGGAGTGAGTGGGCAAGAATATCTTCCGTTGTAACCGTCGGATATCATGCATGTGGAAAATATTCGGGTATCACAACTTATTTTTAAACCGGGCGGTGAGCTTGGGTAGGAAGGTTGGTCGACGCCTTGTGTCGATCAAGGTGTTATGTAGAGCCTCCAACTTTCTCGGTTCTTAAGTTTGGGCTCTCTACATTGGATCCCAGGTTGGGCTCTCTGTCTTGGTCCCCAGGTTGGGCTCTCTGTCTTGGGCCCCAGGTTGGACCCCAGGCTATCGTCATAAGCCCCCTACTCATTAGTGATTATTATCGCTAGTGAGTATGAACATTTATTTTTGGCGAAGTTGGCTTACCCGTCTCAAAGCAAGACACTCGCTACTTTTTAACGGAAAATCGTTTCTTTAGGAAATCTTCATTTTTTTAAGGCTGATTTAAATATTTAATCACTATTTATTATATATGTGTGTGTATATATATATACATACAAAAATGTTTCAAACTTTTCAAATTAAAAAAGGTGTTAAACTTTTCAATTTCCGCCTTTTCTTTCTTAACAAAAATTTGAAATTTTCAAACTTCCATTTCCCTCCTTTTCTTCCATAAAATTTGAAATTTCCAAATTTTTATTTCTCGCTTTTTCTTCCTCTATATAAAGGGGAGGATTTTATTTTTTGTGGGTTCATTTTCATATTCTCAAAAGCAAACCTCTACAACCCTCATCTCTCCAACAAGCCACAACTTGATTTTTGTTGTTATCCACCGTCTTCAATAGCCACCGATCGGGCACCGTCGACCGATCGTGCATCCATCGACCAACCGAGGCTTGTCGACCAAGGTGGTCGACCACCCCGAGAGACCGCGAGCCAGTCTACGTAGAAGGTCGACCGAGGTAAGTATTTTGTTTGCTTCCAAATTTTTTTTTAAGTGGCCCAATCTCCTTCAAGATTTTGATATTTGAAATGTCTTTTTCTTTGTGACTTGTAGCTTACTTAACGAAAGGCACTTCGATCGAGCACTTTGCTTTGTCAACCGACCGTGAAATTGTCAAAAGAGTTTTATAGCCTTTTGTCACCTTCTATTTTTTATAGCCCGACTAACTTTTAGTCTACAGGTAACTTCCAATTTGTCTATTTACCAGGCCTAGGGTAGTACTTTCCTCTGATAATGAATCTAGCGTTGAATCTTTCTCTGATTCTACTTGCAAGAGTTGTAGTGGTTCAAGTAGTCACTCAAGCAATTGCAGTAGTTCCACGAAGTTAAACAATCGATGGACTTCTCGGTCGTCAAATGGTCTCTAAACGGGAGAAAGTCGACTGTCTCTGAAGTTACCCGACGGTTATCGATATCTTGGAACCGAGTGATCGTTCGGCTAGATGCATCTGCACGAGTTGGAGGTAGAATGTCACCCATTAGATCATCTTCTGCTAATATTCAAATTGGTAGGTCTCCTTTCGGGCACATAGTACCTCTTAGCATTCCCAAAGGCTATAGCATGTATAACTCTGAAACCAAATTGGGTAGGATGCTAGTAAAATTTAAGATTTTGATGACCACATATATAGAGCCCCACACCCAACACAATGACTCTTGAGTTCGAATCCTTTCGAGGTTGCCATGTATAAAGATAGCATGGATGGAGGACTTAGGTTTCCAATACATCCTTTTTCGTTGCCATGTTCCATGAATTTCACTTAACTCCCAGCCAGGTGGCCCCCAAACGCTTGGACATTAGCTCTATATTTTCTCGTACATGTGCCTTCTTCATGATATCGATCCATCCATTGACCTTTTTAGGTGTGTTTTTGAAATGCACCGCCTTGCGTCCTTTGACCGTGTACTTTTCCACTCGGGTTCCTTTCCATGTGCCCCACTATAGGAATTCGAATAGCGGGTGGGAAAACTGTTTTTTCTTTGTTAGGCCTGCTGCTGGTAGTTTTCCTTTTGATACTTTTTGGAAACATCCACAAATACGACTATTCAATAGCCCAATAGACATCACTCCTTATCTTCAAATACAAATTGACCACCTTATCAATTTAGACCCTCTCTACTCGGAGCTAAACAAAGTTTTAACAAATCGTAACATCTCGACGAGTAGGAATTGGTCGCCCTATTGGTAGGCACCTCATCTGCCAACCTTTTTGTTTTTACACATTATATGGAGCTGTCTTTCTAGACTAATAGTTACTTTTCTTGTATAGGTATGGAAGGTGTGGAGTATGATTTGAATGATGTGTTGAACTCCATTCCTTTAGCTCACGATGATAAGGGCGGTGAAAGATCGTGCTCGAGCAAGAGAAGAAGGCCTTCACCAAAGGCAAAGGGTCTACCTTGGGCAAGGAGATTCTTGCCACCACCAACGTAGAGAAAGGGGGTGACTGAAGGAGACACCTCAAGGATGCGCCTGTTGATCAACTCGATGAGGATCCTTTTGACGATCAGACCATTCTTCTTGAAATTCGTTTTCTGCCCACTAATGCCAAAAAGGACCTTGTGAATTGGTTCAAGTCGGGAACTTGAGCCCTTGCGTATTGGTTTATCTCAGAGGAAGGTTGCGTCGGTCAACAAGACTTTATGATGTATACTAGGAGAGTAATATCTCATTTCTTCTCTCATTTTTTTTATTTTTATTTTTATTTCGCGTAATCTTTATGACCGATCTTGACCTTGGAATTTGTTTGTCAGATGATCACCATGCAGGATGCCATGGCCTTAGCGAACGAATATTTGGAGAGGCATTTGGAACATATGGATCTTCAAGAGGCGAGAGATGAAAGCAGAGGTTGCTAGCTTGAAGAAGGAGATAGGTGAAAAGAGCGATCCAAGCTAAGTTAGCCGAGTCCAGGGCAAGGCACATGAGGATGAGATTGACACATCTGCGCTCTCACCTGGGTCGCACCCAAGAAGATGTTGTTTCTAGCTACAAAGCCTCCTCGTAGTTCTCCATTTGCATGCATATGTATGGTGCGAGTTAATGAAGGCTTCTATAAGTCTCACCAAAAGTGGTTGGTTGAGGAGCATTCATCGGTTGACCCTTTGGGGCTCGAGTATTTCATGGCCGGACAATGGACAATTGAATCGCCTTCTAAGAAGATTGCTCCTAAGGGTCGTTGGGACGGCCCATCTAGAGGAGGCGATGCTCGTAGTCCTTCACTTGATGCCCGCATTTTCGCTTTCTCTCCCGCTTTTGTAAGACTTTGCAAACTTTCTTGGCCCGGATGTGAGAATAAAACAATGTTTCGTAAGTCTTATCATTTTGTCTTTGAATATGGGCGATAAACGATGTTCGTTTTAAAGCATTTTGGTTTCTCTTGGCCTGGGATGTGGGTAGACATGATTCACTCGCCTACTTTGGAAAACTTGCGTCGATATCTGTTTGCTTTAAGCACTCATGATTATGTATGGTCTATTCTACTTTTCAAGTTGGATCATTTCGTTGTCGACCAAGATTTCTAGCCGATCATCGTCGACCATGGTGGTCGACCACTTTGGTCGACTACCTTGGGTCGACCACCATGGTTCGACCAATTGGGTCGACAACCTTGGTTCGACCATAGTGGTCGACATACCCTTGTGGTCGGCCAATTTTTTGGTCAAATTTGTTTTTTGGGATAACGCCTTGGCTATTGGATCCTTTATTCAGAATAGTTATCGCCTCGTCACCTCATATTTATTTACCACTCATTTGCGCTGGCGTTTTAATGTACCAATCAATCAAGACGATTATATTTATTCGCCTATCACCTATCGCCATGGGTGATTAAATGTGTTTACCCGATTGGTTGGTGATTGAATTTATTGACCAACCAGTGGGTTCATCCACATATCATCCATCATCGTGGTTGATTTAATGCATCTACCCAATGTGTGGTCGAATTTTTTGATCGACTAGTGAGTTTATTCACCTATCATCCATCATCGCGGATGACTTAATGCGACTACCCAACGTGTGGTCGAATGTTTTGATAGACTAGTGGGTTTATTCGCCTATCATACATCATCGCAGATAACTTAATGCGTCTACCCAACGTGTGGTCGAATTTTTTGATCGACCAGTGGGTTTATTCGCCTATCATCCATCATCGGGGATGACTTAATGCGTCTACCCAATGTGTGGTCGATTTTTTTGATCGAACAGTGGGTTTATTCGCCTATCATCCATCATTGCGGATAACTTAATGCGCCTACCCAACGTGTGGTAGAATTTTTTGATCGACCAGTAGGTTTATTCGCCTATCATCCATCATCACGGATGACTTAATGCGTCTACTCAACGTGTGGTCGAATTTTTGATCGACCGATGGGTTTATTTGCCTATCATCCATCATCGCGGATGACTTATTTTTTGGTCGAATTTTTGATCAACGGTGAGTTTATCCTCCTATCATCCATCATCACGGATGATTTAATGCATCTACCCAACTGGTGATTTCACTTTGTCAAAGTAGACATAATTGTTTTTAGTAGTGCAATTGTCCAAAGGTTGCGAAAATCTATGACTCAGTAGAGGCACCGGAACATCTCAGCTATGCTGGCCTTTCCTTAGCCTCCTCATCATTTGCCATTGTCTCTACTTTTTATTGATTTGAAATATAGTACTGCTTTACAGAGCGTTGGAATCCTTCAAGAGGATCAGCAGATAACATTACATCAGAAAGACTTGTAATGTCTTTCTTGCAACAAAAATAAAAATAGAGAACCGCTTCTGGGTACATCCTACTGAACTGCTCCTGGGTGCATCCTACTAATAATATTGTTTGAGGTGTTCGACATTCCATGGCCTACCCAATGATTTTCCTTTCAGGTCTTTTAAGCTGTAAGCTCCTTTTTTGACACTCCTGATGACCTCGTATGGTCCTTCCCGGCTTTGCTCCACTTGGCGTGAGGGTGCCCCATCGCCAGTAGCATTCCACAGTGCATCCTACTGATAATATTGTTTGAGGTGTTCGACATTCTATGGCCTACCCAATGGTTTTTCTTTCGTGTTTTTAAGTCAGAAGCCTTTTTTCGACACTCCCGATGACCTCGTATGGTCCTTCCCAATTTGCTCCCAACTTCAAGGGGAGGGTGCCTTGCTGCCATAGCATTCCTCAGCACCAAGTCTCCTGTTTGAAAAAACCTAGGCTTAACCTGTCGATTGAAGTATTCACTACCTTCGCTTATATACTACTATTCTCACGATAGTCTTCTTTCTTACTCCCTCTAGAAGATTGAGCTCACCGGTAGCGGTGGGTCGATCTCACGACTTATCATTATGCTTGTCGGGCTCAAGATTTCTCCTGGTACAACAGCCTCCATTCCAAAAGAGAGCTTGAATAGGGTCTCTCCAGTCGGTTTCCTAGAGGTAGTGTGATAGGACCACAATACGTTAGGTAGCTCATCAGCCCACATGCCCTTTTCCTTTTCCAGTCTGGTTTTCAAGTCCCATAGGATCGTTCGGTTCATCACATCTACTTGTTTGTTAGCCTGGAGATGTGCCACCGAGGTGAGCCCATGGTCTATATGGTAGCTTTCACAGAAAGCCTTGAAACCATGATTGTCAAACTGCCTGCCATTGTCAGTAACAACTACTTGAGGTATTCTGAATCTACATATGATAATTTTTCACAAAAAACTTTGGATTTGGCCGTAGTAATGGTCACTAGTGTATCAGCCTCTACCCATTTTGTAAAGTAATCTATAGCCACCAGAAGAAATTTTCTTTGCCCTTTCGCCACAAGCAAGGGTCCTAGAATGTCTATCCCTCATTGGAAGAAAGGACAAACCCTGAACATTGCAGATTGTTGTTTCGTTGGGACGTGTATCAAGTTACCATGTCGCTATGTGTATCACATTTTTCACCAAATTCTTAGCGTCTTCTTTCATATCGGGCCAAGAGTGACCTTGTCTCAAGATTTTGAAAGCCAACGCTGAGGCACTTTGGTGGTTGCCACATATGCCGCTGTGTATCTCGGACAAAACTTCTTGGACTTCTGTTGGACAAAGTCATTTCAAGTAGGGGGTCGAAAAACCACGTTTATATAACTTTTGTCTATGATGGTAAACATAGCCGCTCGAGCCCTGAGCCTTTATGCCTCATTTGGATTTTTCGGTAGCTTATTATCCACTATATAGTCTACTATTAAGTCTATCCGACTACACTTGGTATTGATTTCTTTGACCTCAACTACATTTACGATGCTCGAATCGACAGAGAGCACTTGCACATTAGCTGTCGGTGGCAGGTGTTTTGGGTTTGCATACGCTAACTTAGATAATGCATCAGCTTTTGTATTATCCTTTTGGAAGACCTTGGTAATTTTAAAATTACTAAACCGCATCTGCAAGTCTCTTACCTTCATTAGGTAAGCTACCATCTTATCATCTTTTGATTCATACTCCCCCGTTATTTGCCTCACAACCAACTGTGAATCGCTGCATACCTCTACTGAAGACAACCCTAGGCTTACTACAATGCTTAGCCAAGTGATTATAGCCTCATACTCTGTGTCGTTGTTGGTGGCAAGAAATCCAAAGCGTAGAGAGTACTCTAGTTCTTCTAAGTCTGGGCTTATCATAATAACTCTCGTCCCCGAACCTTTATTGTTTGACGACCCATCCACATAGGTTTTCCATTCTGCCTTCGCTTCGTCCTCTTCTATTGGTCTGGGAGGGGCAGTGAGTTCTACAATAAAATTTGCTAATGCATGGGCTTTTATGGTTATCCTTGGTTTGAACTCTATGTCGAATTCAGTAGTTTCATTGCCCATTTCAATAGCCTTCCAGAGGTTTCTGGTTGATGGATAATTTGCTTCAAAGGCTGATCGGTCATGACTTGCACCGTATGAGTTTGAAAGTAGGGCCTCAATTTTCTGACGATTACTATTAATGCCAAAACCAACTACTCGATCAGGGTATACCGTGTCTCTGCTCCTCTCAGAACTTGACTGACATAGTATATTAGCCTCTGAGCTTTTCCAAAGTCCTTTACTAGTACAGCGTTGACAACACGTTCTGAGACCACTAGGTACAAACTAAGTATGTCTCTTCGATTGGGACGTGTCAAAATTGAGGGTCACGCAACGATTGCTTAAGTATTTCAAGTGACTCTTCGCATTCTTTGATCCATTGGAAGTTGTTTGTGCCCCCCACGACTTTAAAAAATGGCGACACTTATCTACTGCCCGACTTATAAATTAGTTGAGGGCTGCTATTTTTCCAGTTAATCTCTGTACCTCTTTTCTACTAATGGGACTCTTCATATCAAGAATCGCTTTGATCTTGTCCAAGTTGGCTTCAATTCCTCTCCGAGTGATCATGAATCCCATGAATTTACCCCATGCCGTCCCAAACACACACTTTTCAGGATTAAACTTCAGACTTGTTCGTCATAAAACATCAAATACTTTTTGTAGATCGGTCACGTGATCCATCGACCGAGCACTTTTGACTACCATATCATCAACATAGGCCTCAATTACTTTCCCGATGAGTCCTCTGAATACCCTGTTTACCATCCTCTGATATGTAACCCCCGCATATATAACAGTATGTCCCAAAGTCAGTGATGAAGGAAGTTTTTTCTTCTCCTGATTCGACCATGGAAATCTGATGATCCAGAAAAAGCATCTAAAAAGCTCAACCTTTCATGGCTGGATGTTACATCTACCAAGTGATCTATCCTTGGCAGGGGGTAACAGTCTTTCAAGTGTGCCTTATTCAAACCGGTGTAATCCACACACACATACGCCATTTCTCGTTGGACTTTTTCACCAAAATGACATTAGCTAGCCATTCTGGGTACTGTACTTCTCGAATGAAACCTGCCTCAAGTAATTTCTGTACTTCATGCTTTATTGCATTCTATCTTTCTGGGGTAAAAATCCTCTTTTTCTGTTTTATGGGTTTTGATCCTGGTAAGACTCCCAAGCGATGTTGTGATATGGCAGGACTGATCTCTGGAATATCGTTTGGAGACCATGCGAATACGTCTAAATCATCCCGTAGGCAAGCTATCATCTTTTCCTTCTCTTCAGATTGTAGCCCCCCACCGACAACCAACATTTTTTCGTCTGCTACTTCAATCTTTTCTATTGTGTTAAGCGGTTCAATTCTTCCATTTAAGGGTTCGATGTCGAGCATCATTACAGGCTCTGCCTTTCGGACTTGTATGCTGTCTATGTAGCACCTTCTGGATATATATTGATCTCTCCTCACACATCCCACACCTCAACTTATTGAAAACTTCATAGACTGGTGATAAGTTGATACTACTGCCCTGGCGGCATTGCCGTATATGGCGTTGTAAGCCATGGGAATCCTTACCACCAAAAAATTCGTTATGATCGTAATGCTGGCTGGGTAGGTTCCTAAGGAGACCAGTAGCTCTATAGTTCCTTCGAGAGTTACCGTGGCTCCTCTGAAGCCTTGTAAGGGAGTAGTAACTAGTCCTAACTTTTCAAGTGGCACCTTCAAGCCTAGGAAGGCATCACAAGTCAAGACATCCGCCGTGCTACCGTTGTCTATCAATACTCTTTTTACATCAAAATCGGTGATATCAACTGTGATCACTAGGGCGTCGTCGTGGGGGTATACCACCCCTGTCAGATCTTTTTCACCAAATGTTATGTCTTGACTGAATCTAATTTTATTTTAGTTTGAGCCTACCCCACTGAGCGAGCGTAGCTTTTTCTGGCTGAATTTAAGTCTCTTCCCACAGCTGTCTCACCTGAGATGACATTTATGACTCCCGCCTGAGGAGGCGGGTTCATTGGCGACTCTACTGCTATTTCTTTTCCATAGTCATGTTTCACATACTAAGCTTGGAAGCCTCTTTTCAACAACCGTTCTAGCTCCTCTTTGAGCTGAAAGTAACTTTCGGTATCATGGTCGTGGTCTCTATGAAAGTAGTAGTACTTTCTCTTATCCCTCTTACATGGCGGTGCCGCTATCCTCGAGGCCATTCAAGTTCTCTCATGTCGTGAATTTCCATTAACATATATAATGGAGAGGTATTTAAAGGAGTAAAAACTTAGTACCTTCATTACGTGGTCGGGGGCATTTATTAGATTGGGGTTGGTCATGGGCCCAACCTTCCGCTTTGTCATCTCTTACACATTTGGTTGTCATGAGACTTTCACTTGTTGGTCTCTAAACCTCTTAGTCATGCGACTCTTTGTCACTCCTTCTACTTCCTCCATATCTACGATATGTCTCATTTCCTCAATAACTCCTACATCGACCCGTGGATTTTTAGAGGACATTTTAAAGGATCGTTTTGAGTCCATTCATTATGGCGGTCACAACAACTAACATCCAAGGTCCTTGATTCTAATGTGGCCTTGTTGAAACAAGCAAGATAATCTTGCAGAGTTTCCTCTTTCTCTTGAATGACTCGCATCAAGCCTATGGCAGTTTTTCTCTTCTCCTTCCTCCTTAGGAAATATGCCACCTAAGCTTTGAGAGAGCCGATCAAAAGTTTTGACATATCGAGGGGCTAAAGTGGCCACCCAGTCCCTGGCCTCTCTACGTAGTGTTGGAGGAAAAGACCGACACATTACTGCATCCGATGCAGCATACAACCTCATCATGTCAATGAACGTCCAGAGGTGATCAAGAGGGTCAGTGACCCCATCATAGGATTTTATCATCGGTTGCTTGAATCCCTTTTGTAGAAGTGCAACCATAATTTCAGGATCAAATGGATCTTTCTCCAACACCATTTAACTGCGCTTATCCTTCCTCTTTGTTAGGGCACTTTCTATTTTTTGGATTAACATTTCATCCAGCTTTTGTTCCAAGTCTAAAGCTGGAGAATGTGGTATGGGTGGAGGTCGATTGACACGTCCTACACAGGAGGATGAGGAGCTCCTCGATCGACCACTGGGTCTCAATGTGAGGGTTGTACTGGAGTATGCTCTGCAAGGTCAACTGGAGGCGATGCGACACGGTTAGCACTCGCGTGGATTTGATTCTGAAGTAAAGTCATCATAGCTGTCATCTGAGTTTGCAAGGTTTCAAACCGATCCATGGTTGCATACGTAGGTGGTGGCGCCTCGCTCCATGAGTTTGATTCGACCGCCACGCGGTCATTTCGATAGAGCTTTCTCCACCGAACGTGCGCCTCGTTCTTGGTCTTGCCATAGCTTTTTATTGTGAAGGAGTTCCATAGACGGCGCCAATGACGTTATCACCACAATCTCTTCTTCAAATGGTGGAGGCGTCCGCGGCTTTATAACCCGCAAAAATGGCGGGCTCTTCTCCTCCATTCCCACTCTGGTGTAAGAATCAAGAGAAGAAAAATATGGTAGAGAGTTACGTAGAGTATATATATATTCAAAAGTTTTATGAGAATATCTGAAACGGGATGGTCGCTATTTATAGGCAATTTTTCTATGTCTACGTGGCAGACATCCCAACTTACCAGGGGGACACGTGTCTTCATCCCGGGAAAGGTGGAGTGAGTGGGCGAGAATATCTTTCCGTCGTAACTGTCGGATATCACGCATGTGGGAAATCTTCAGGTATCACAACTTATTTTTAAACTGGACAACTGAGCTTGGGTAGGAAGGTCAATCGACGCCTTGTGTCGATCGAGGTGCTACGTAGAGCCTCCATCTTTCTGGTTCTTAAATTTGGGCTCTTTACATCGGATCCCAGGTTGAGCTCTCTGTCTTGGTCTTCAAGTTGGGCTCTTTGTCTTGGGCCCCAGGTTGAGCTCTCTACGTTGGACCCCAGGCTATCATCAGAGAGAAACTGTGAATTCTATTATAATGTTGAACCTCCTTATTCATATATATATATATGGTTTTAAAGACTTGTTGGGTTTCGCATCTCTCAAGCCGACTCATCGGGTTGCTTTTGATAAGTGCATTTTGTGCACTTATTAGGACCTTTAAACTAAGCTTTTATTCCGTATTTTATTGAATTATTACTTAATTTTGTATTTTAATCTTCATATTTCAGCTTTTGGACCTGTTTAATAGCAATTGGAGAAGATTGAAGAAAATAGCATAAAATTTGGTGAATCAACGAGTAAATGATATACCATTGGAAAGATAATCGAATTACGAGTCCACCACTTTTTACGGATCTCAATTTGAAGCTTTCTACAAGAAGTTATGGCCGTTTGAAAACAGCCGCGCCATGCTAACTTTTGGTTGTTTGGGAATTTTGTTTCCTTTTCAATTCTAATTCGATTAGGAAACCTTTTTCGACGCGATTTTCATAATATTTTGAGATATTTTAGGGCACAATTAGGTAACTATATATATGAGTTATTAACTCATAACATGGATGGAATTTTGGGGAGCCGAATTTGGAGAGAAGAACGGGAGACAAATCAAGAACGAAGATCAAGATTCATCCTTTCAAGATTAAAACGAAGATCAAGTTCAATATTCTATCTCCCAATTATTTTCTTCTTATCCGGGTGATGAACTCCATATTTTCATCTCTTCTTTATTTTCGTATTATTAGTATGCTAGGCTAGAATTAAATAGTGCTAGGATCGTGATGAAGCTTGTATCATGAATTTTTAATTCTTCGAACCTAGTTTTTGATATTTAAGCATGTTTTTATTTTTGAACAATTGATATTGATTTTCTCTTCATCTACAATTATGTGTAATAGTTGTATGATTCTTGTTGCTTGTTTTACCTTCGAGAGAAGGAAAATAGGTTATACATATATCAATTGTCGTAGAGTCCGATAGGGATAGAAATATACCGCTATGCTTTACGTGATCTCTAAGTATTCACAAATTCTAATGCATTCTTGTATGCTCGCATTTGTCATAGAAATATAGTCGGTCGCATATAGGAATAGGTTTAATTCTACTCGAGAGAGATTGTTAAATTAAATTAGGAATATTGATCTACATAAGTAAATCATGTTATCAAATTTAATGGTTTGGGTTAAAGGTAATTGATATAAGTGGATTCGGTGATCCTAGTACGCTTTTCTTTTCTTTTCTTTTTCTGATTTTAAAGTAATTCTTATTTAGTTTAATTTCTTATTTGTTTGATTTATAATTAGTTAATTGTTCTAAGTTTATAGTTTAATTAGTTTTAATCACCAAATATTTAAAAGTTCATTAGATTCAGTTAAGGTTAGTATAATTGAACTGAACTATCTAAATCTTCGTGGGAACGATACTTGGACTCAATATCCACTTTATTACTTGAGCGATCCGTGCACTTGCGGAATTATTAAAGACATAAAATCGCTGACAAGTTTTTGGCGCTGTTGCCGGGGATTTATTTTTAGTTCTCTTCAATTATATTAGCACTAATTCGAACTTTATTTAATTAATTTTTTTTAATTATATTTTTCTAGTTATTTTAGTGTTCAACTTGTCTCGTTTCAGACCACGACACAAAATGGAATATCGTGAGATTGATGAAGACAATATGCTAGTTGGAGAATTTTTGACTCACGGATCATCCGAGCCAATCTAGCATTGATGAGGATAACATGCTTATTGGAGATTTCTTCGCAATGCACAAGGCTAATGTCATGAGATATGACGCAATTTCCGAGATTGATGAAGACAACATGCTCGTTGGAGATTTTATCGCAATGCAAAGAAAGCTAAAGAGATTTATGAGGAAGTAGAAATTATCAAGGTGCTATCTCGCAAAAATAGATTCTTTGGCACACAAAATAGAGAACATGTCACATCGGCCTATGTGATGAAAATGAAGAAATCAACTTGTGAAGAGTGTGGGGCAAATCACTACACATCAGAATGCCCTATTCTATTACAACAACCCATGCAAGCTGAATATGTTCAAGGTGGCCATTATCAACAAAATTATGCTTTCTCCAACACATATAATCCAGGATGGCGAAACCATCCAAATTTCTCTTGGAAAGATAATCAGAATAATTTAAGACCCACAGCCATTTGAATTTTAAAAGAGTACATCATTAGAAGACTCAATCAATAAATTTATCGAGAGAACCGAACAGTTCATGCATAAGACAGATACTACTCTTCAAAATCAAGGTGCTTCAATAAAGAATCTAGAGACACAGATGGGGCAGATGGCAGTTGTTTTATTAGGCAGAGCACCAGGTACTTTGCCAATTAATGCAGAGGTGAATCCCAATGAAAGTGTTACAACTGTTACTACCAAAAGTGAAGTTCAATTACCAGAAATTCATGTGAAGAGGCCAGTTGCAAATAAAAAAAATGAACCATCCACTGATGAGGAGCACGTAGAACAGACTGAACAGACAACAGATATTAAAGAGAGTTCAGATACACCACAAGTTAAGACAACTGTTCCTATCAAACCATATGAGCCTCCGATCTTACTTCCTCAGAGATTACATAAGCACGAGTCAGACAAGCAATTCTCCTACTCTTCTATTTCTTCTAAAATTGATTTTGTGATCAAGGTCGACGAAGAAGTTGAAATTTTCGTGGTTATGTTCGAGCAAGATGCTACACTAAAATCATATTTTTATGGAGAGCACAAATTCAAAATTTTGAGGATAAATGAAAATGATGCAAAGTCAATAGATGCAAGCAAAGCGTGTCCTCAAAAGCATTATACAAAGTCCGTGAGCAATCGAAAATAAGTCAAGCTAATGACTATAAATAAGCGCTTAATGGAAAGCAACCCATTTTCTAACCCTTTTATTTACTTGCTTTATGTTATAGTAGTTTTAATCAGTTTAATTAATATATTAGTTTTTTTTATTTATTATTTAATGCCCTTAAAAAGCTTCACTATGTCAATCACAGGATGTCCCACTTTGCAAGAGTCACAGCTCCATATCTGATTCCATTTCAACCGGACCTTCAGCCAGCCAGATCCATCTTTTTCATATCTATCTCTGGGGAGTAACTGACCTTTTTCCTCCTCTATCTGCTTTATTTTGCTTTTACATTGGGGGCAATGTAATGTTTTAGTTTGGGGGTGGGTTAAGTATCAGAATACTTCATTATTTTGAATTTGTTTATTATTCAGGTCTATATAATTGCCAATTTTTTTTAAATTTCATTTTTTTTAAAAAAAAAATTATTTTTTCTTCTTTCAAAAAAAAAAAATTTAGCTATTATTGAATATCTTACTGCCAATGATAATACTTGTTTGAATTTAAGTACGTTTTTAGTTAGAATATTAGACAACACTTTAATTCATGCTTTTACCTGAACACTTATCCATGTTAGACTAGATTTGAAGCACGTAGCCACTATTGACTTGTCGGTTATTGGACACATGACTTGAGTGTAAGGGTTGATATTATTAACTTAGATCATTATAAAAATTCTCGTTCCTAAATCTTTAGACTAGTAACCAAACTATTTGAGAACAGGTTTGGGGGTGTTAAAAAGTTAGTACATGTTTTTGTGGAATTTTGATAGTTTGGGTTTTCTGGATCTCATCGTTGATTGAATAGGTTGTAGTCAAGGAATCTAAATCGAGCACTACTCATCGTTGGAAAAAAAATTAAAATAAAATATCCGACTCGAGCAATTAAGTCTCGTTAGGGTATTTTGAAACCTGGTGCCCTAAAGTCATCGACTTGAGAGTCATCGGCCCAAAGCTCATTACATGAGTCACAAAAAAAAAATTACATCTTTACTTCTCTTATAGCTTGTGGAACTCGAGCAATTAAGTCTGTTAGGGTATTTTGAAACCTGGTGCCCTAAAGTCATCTGACTTGGGAGTTATCGGCCCAAAGCTCGCTACAAGGATCACATAAAAAGCTAGTGAGAGAGAAGTATTGCACAAGATGTAAGATTTTTTATATTGGTTAAATAAAATAAAAGAAGTTAAAGTGCTCGATAAGGATTGCTAGATTAGAACCTAAAAAAGCGAAGATGAGAATTTAGAAATCACTCACCATCCTATTTCTAAGATTACAAGTTCTAAATTTTACCACTTTATTTGAAAAAAAAAAGCATTTCGTTGATCAATAGAAACCAAATTTGCTAGAACACCTCGGGATTTGAAAGAAAAGCATAAGAAGTGTGTAATTTACGAGAGGTGTAAGGAATAAATGACTACAAGGGGTTCGGGGTTGTAAAAATATCAACAACACAATATTGGTCATGGTCTAATACATGTGTAAGTTTAATTTTTGGCTAATCACACACTCACTAAATGTCGAGCATTGGATAAGTGATAATATTTTGTGTTGTTTGATATCTTTCTAAACGTGTTACTTTATTTTTCAAACTTGAGGCATATGGTAAGAAATTTAACATTAAGTCACTTCCTGTCAATTCTTTTAGCTGAGTTTAAAGTTCTAGTTTATTTTTATTTTTGTTCGAGGACGAGCAAAGGTTTAGTTTGGGGGTGTTTGATAAGTGCATTTTGTGCACTTATTAGGACCTTTAAACTAAGCTTTTATTCCGTCATTTTATTGAACTATTACTTAATTTTGTGTTTTAATCTTCATATTTCAGCTTTTGGACCTGTTTAATAGCAATTGGAAGATTGGAAGAAAAGAGCATAAAATTTGGTGAATCAACGAGTAAATGATATACCATTGGAAAGATAATCGAATTACGAGTCCACCACTTTTTACGGATCTCAATTTGAAGCTTTCTACAAGAAGTTATGGCCGTTTGAAAAATAGCCGCGCCCATGCTAACTTTTGGCTGTGGGAATTTTGTTTCCTTTTCAATTCTAATTCGATTAGGAAACCTTTTTTTGACGCGATTTTTAAAATATTTTGAGATATTTTAGGGCACAATTAGGTAACTATATATATGAGTTATTAACTCATAACATGGATGGAATTTTGGAGAGCCGAATTTGGAGAGAAGAACAGAAGACAAATCAAGAAACGAAGATCAAGATTCATCCTTTCAAGATTAAAACGAAGATCAATTTCAATATTCTATCTCTCAATTATTTTCTTCTTATCCGGTGATGAACTCCATATTTTCATCTCTTCTTTATTTTCGTATTATTAGTATGCTAGGCTAGAATTAAATAGTGCTAGGATCGTGATGAAGCTTGTATCATGAATTTTTAATTCTTGAACCTAGTTTTTGATATTTAAGCATGTTTTTATTTTTGAACAATTGATATTGATTTTTCTTCATCTACAATTATATGCTAATAGTTTTATGATTCTTGTGGCTTGTTTTACCTTGAGAGAAGGAAAATAGGTTATACATATATCAATTGTCGTGAGAGTTCGATGGGGATAGAAATATACCGCTATGCTTTACGTGATCTCTAAGTATTCACAAATTCTAATGCATTCTTGTATGCTCGCATTCGTCATAGAAATATAGTCGAGTCGCATATAGGAATATGTTTAATTCTACTCGAGAGAGATTGTTAAATTAAATTAGGAATATTAATCTTCATAAGTAAATCTTGTTATCAAATTTAATGGTTACGGTTAAAGATAATTTATATAAGTGGATTCGAGATCCTAGTACACTTTTCTTTTATTTTCCAATTTTAAAGTAATTCTCATTTAATTTAATTTCTTATTTGTTTGATTTATAATTAGTTAATTAATTTTAGTTCATGTTTTAATTAGTTTAAGAAACAAACATTCAAAAGTTCATTAGATTCGGTTAAGGTTAGTATAATTGAACTAAACTATCTAAATCTTCGTGGGATCGATACTTGGACTCAAAATATATTTTACTACTTGAGCGATCCGTGCACTTGCGGAATTATTAAAGATATAAAATCGCTGACAGCTTTGTTCACTCAACAATCAATGAATTCGAATCCGTATGTGGTGAACTCACTTTTTAGGTAAGAAATATCCAAATATGGTCATCAATATTCTTTTCTATAATTTTACAATAACTATGAAAAATTAAAGTAACATTTTGAGAAATAACAAAATATTGTAAAATTTGCATAATCAAGTTATAAAAAAGATAATGTTGAAGAAGATTCTGTTATGTAATTGATTTAGTATGTGCTTAAATTTAATGTGTTTATAAGATAACAACGTGGTATATTTATAATTATATTTTTCTCTTGCCATAATCTATTTTATCAATATCGTTCATTAGTAATTTTCCTCACCAAAATAATCTATGTGATCGGTAATCTAAATTGTCCGAGTATTCACCGAGCAGGAATTTTAGCGAATATACTCATATTACAAAACAACTCATTGAGCATTATATAGGCCAAATTATGCCACAAATTACTTACAATAAGTTTATAGCATTGATAAATAGATTGTCACATTATTAGAATTCATGGTCACATACTTGAAGTTTATTGAAATATTAAAAAAAATCACTCGGCATATTAGCAACCACAAAACAGAGGTTACAATATACTAATACGGGTCGCACGTAATTAAAATTGAGGCATTCACAATCTTGCAACGGAGGTCACATGATACTAATATGGGTTACAAGAATTTTTTTGACAAAATATTATTATAAGTTAGGTATAGAGCCACACAATAAGGGAAGAGAAGAGTCGCATGCCACACAATAGAGATCGCAATAGTATTAGAGAAAATAGTTACACTCATAATTCAAACATCACACGTCATATTAGGAATATAATTATTTGAACTAATTAATTTCTTTAAATATCTTATTTTACAAAATATTTATTAATGACCAAATTTTTTAAAACAAAAAAAAAATAAAGGATAGACTGTGTAATTATCTCTTCATTAAAGCCCAATAGAAGCCCAAATTAAAAGTCAATCTTTTAGAGATAACAACGATGCGGGTTAGGGCAGCTATTACCATCACCGCCATGTCGAGGATTTTTGGAAGTGAAAGTGGAAGTGGAAGTGGAAGTGGAAGTGGAAGTGGAAGCGGGGATTGAAAAATCCTCATTTATCATATCGTTTAATCACGACCGTAGGGAGTTTTCTCCGCTATTGGAATAAAAAAGAATATATACGTATGTGCATCTCTACGTCTTCAATCTCCCTCTCAAACGAAACTCTCTCTCAAACGATCTTCTTCTTGCTCTACCCACTACCTTAATCCTAAAACTATAATCACCGTAACTCAGATCGTCATCCTTGCACATCAAGACTCCATCAGGAACAAATGGGTTCAAATCTCAGTGACCCATTTTCATAAATTCTATGGTCGGATCCTACCATAGAAAAATGGTATACTAGTTAATTAATTGATTATCAATATTATTTTTTATTTTTTAAATATGATTTTAATGTTAAAACATAAAAATAAAATAATTTAGGGCAAAAAAAATTCGAGATCAATATCATGATCCAATCTGTGCACAATATAAGTTTTTTACCATCTCCACGATATGTGGGAATAGTGGGAAATGATTGGATCACCTGACTATTTTATGAATGGGCATTTGACCACTTAACCTTAAAATAAACTTTTTAATCGGTTTTTGTGAGTTGTCGAAAAACCCTCATCACTATAAAAGGATATGAAACGTAAAAACTCATTAAACAATTGCAAAAAAATGGGTGAAAATTGTGAAAGTGTAATCGTTGCATAACTTGCCCATTCAATAAATGCAAACTTCAAATTTTTGGTGTCTTCTTCAGTAGTATTCACAACCAAGAAGAAAGTACTAGAAGTCTATATTTATTGAGTAATATTTCGAGCGAACTTCAAAATTTGGCATTTACTTGAACTTCTTTCAATATTGTGGTTTGAAATTCTTTTAAATATCTTGAAAATATGTTGGGACTTGTTGAATTGGAGTATAAAGGACAACTGATTTTAAATGAAGCAATGTACTGATTGAAATAAAGCATGAAGTTGTTAGAGAACCGTAACCGAACTGACGCCTGTTAGGATAATATTTGTTTTTATAACGTCATTTGTTCTGTTTTAGGAACCATAACTGAAATTATTCATGTTATCGCAAAACCTTAACAGATCTAAGGTTAACAGATAAGGGCTAGGTTAACCTAACAAAGTGTCTTGTTAACACGCACTAGTGTTCGATTAACCTAACAACTAGTTCTGTTAATTGAACATTAGTGCTTGTTAATAAGATACTTTGTTAATTAACCTAGCAATTCTCTATGAGGTTATCAGAGCATAAATGTATTTGTTAACAGACATGTATTTTATTTTTTTCGGTTATTTAATTTATTAAATGTAAATTTTATTGCACGATGGAGTATACACTCGATCGTAGATTATGTGACATCCCAAGAAAGGTGACTACCAATTGTAACATTACACACATCAAGATGGTTGAGAATGCTCTTGATGACCACCACAAAGAAGAGTTGCAATGATCATGCTTATGGAAATTCCATCACGTAAGGCGCATTCAGTTCTTCGGCCAAATAATCAACAATTTATTGCTTCGGCTAGTGAAGTTAGAAAACACTGAGGAACTGTGGTTTCAGATAGGGGATGAGAAGCTGGTCCAGTTCTTCTTGATAGAGTTTATTATTATCGTTGGTCTGAATTTTTGTAATAAAGAAGAATTCAGACCAAATATTCATCGGTCCAAAAGACTGTTGAATGAATATTTCTACTGTAAGACCACAATCACACTATTTGAAGCGGAGTTTCTTTGAATCTGGAGTTTGCATTTGATGCATGCACTATAATGGAGGATAAGTATAAACTTAGGTTGGTACACATCTTGGAGACCGTGTTGAGATGCAAACACCATAAGACCAGCATCGATATCTTTTGCTTGGATGTAGTCGACAATGTTGAGCTATTTAATGCATATCCATGGGGTCGACGGAGTTTTCTGGACATAGTGCATGCATTTAAGAGATTGCATACGATGAAGGGTTCGAAGTCCGATCGTGAATACGATGTATACGGATTTATACTGGCGGTGTAGGTAAGTAGTGAAACTTATAATTTGTAGCATTGTAGTAATATTGTATGTGTAATGCTACTAACTTTCTAGGTATGGGCTTATGAGGCTATATCGGGCTTAGCAAATAAATGGGCTATAAGAAAACAATGGATGAGGGTCCCGTGGATGTTAAATTGGCAGGCGACGGACATCCCTAATGCAAGGGATGTTACAGCTATACTTGACGATCCTCAGGTGAGTATATATGCGGTCCTTAACTCTTTATTCATATTGAACAAGACGTTATTGATAGCACTTTGAATTAACGTAAAATTTCAATATGTCAACTTGAGGTCCATATAGTTCTAATTTCCACACCCGAAGTGATGGAGACTACGTACATTCAGGGATTGCACATTCTTCCTAGGGTACCAAATCCAATTCTCGATGCAGATCTTGTTGGGGAAGAGGTATGCATATTTATAGGTCTATTCTATTATAATACTTGGTGTCAAAATTGTCTAATCGTGTATGTTCTGATTTATATAGGGACAGTCTCCTATTGCACGACAGTCACCTACACCGCATCAACCTTCTCTCTCCACTGACCCATACTGTATGGCAATAACCTAGACCGACTCGTCATGGGACATCGCCTCGACCATTTCCTCCACGTCCCCACGTCGGTCACCTACAGCACCTTCGGGTTCAAATGTCTCCGATGATTTATTTGAACATTTGAATAAGCAGTCGACTTCAATAAAGTAACGAATTACTTCTCAGTTGATGGCCGAGGTCAGACGTTTAAACAAGAAGGTTGGACAGTTGAATAAGAAAGTGGACAAAGTCATTGAGTGGATGAGACCATATCATCACATGGATGTGGCGCCGAAGACGATTTCAGATAGGGTGTCAGTTGTGACTGAGAGGGTTTGGGAGCCAGAGATGAAGATGGAGGTGGAGATAGAGATGGAAACGGGGATCAGTCGGAGGTAAAGACAGATGTTGTTGTGACAAAGGTTGGGACGGAGGTTGGGGTGACAAAGATGGAAAGGAGAGAGTAGCCAGAGGTAGAGATGGAAAGGGTATGGAAGGATGTGCAGCCGGTTGGGATGATGGAGGTTGGGAGGACAGAGATGGAAACGGATGGGATAGTGACGGAGATAGAGATAGGGATGGTGACGGATAGGGTAGTGACGGAGATGGAGACGGGATGGACAACTGGATGTGGTAACGGAAGGGTTGTATTATTTTGTTGTATTATTTCTGTTAGGTTAACAGACCAGGTTAATAGGTTAACAAAAGTTGATTTGATATGATTTAACTAACGTCGCTTACTTAACTAAACATCAGTAGGTTAACAGAACACATTAAAATAGGTTAATAGAGTTAATATGACCCTTTACGTACTTGTAACCGAACCCAAGTAGGTTAATAGACCCAGGTTAATAGTGAAGTTAATTTGACCCAAATAGGTTAACCAACCAATGTAAACAAGTTAACAGAAGTTAATTTTGATCTATTAACCAACTTCTACATACTTATTATAACATAAGTAGGTTAATAGACCTATGTTCACAGAGTTAATTTGACCCAAGTAGGTTAACTCACTAAAAATCACTAAATAGTAATAAATAGCCATTATATCAATAAATAGCCAGTGTATCATCAAAACCACTAAATACCAATAAATAGCCATTGTATCATCAAACAAACAAAAAAACATTGTATCCAACAACCACAGTATCATAAAAAATAACTATTGTATCATAAAAAAAACTATTAAATCCAATAAAAGTTAATTAAATACAGTTCTTGATTGTGAGAATCTTGTATCATAGCAGGGTCCGCCCTCTTTCTCCATCAGCCACCTTGTACACCTTGAAAGTAGGCATGCCACCGTTGATGAGCTCGAAGACACATGTGTTTCCGAAAATGATATTCTTCGCTAATGCGAATCCTGCCCATCCTCCTCCATGCTAACGACGCACAATACCATTTTGCCTTGTGTCAACCTGGATATGTGATACAAGACTTAGTGAGTCATGAATTTTTGACACCATGTACAAATCTGGGCAGGAGCCTAGCACATACTGCAAAATGATACAAACAACCACGTTAAAGATTTTCAAAAGTTGGTAAGTTAACGGGTGCAACTGATAAAAAAATATGTAGAAACTTACAATTGTTCGGTGGCAACTAAGCCTTGCTTCCAATGTAATCTGAAAGGAAGGTAGAGGTTGATTTGTTGATCCTGTAACTCTATTCTCTCACGTGCTGAATGATTGAATATTCCAGCACTGAAAGTTGCCTCTCATGTGTATTCAAATAGAACAATACATGTGTATTCAAATAAAACAATATATCTCATCCTGAGTGAGTGATGGGCAAAAAATTCAGACCAGTCAATGTTGAGCAGGACCCCATCCTTTGATCTAACAACTTCAACCTCTTAAAATCGGCCCTTGTAATCAAGTAGCCGAACATTGTTCCCAAATAAATGACCAAATTCTCGCACAAAATGTTTATTAATTAGCTGGGCAATGTAAGCAAATTAATTGTTAATGAACGTTTTGAACAAGATTGCAACTAATTGAAATCAATTAACTTAAACAACGTACCAATTGGTCTCGATGTTGTGATGGGTTGATTGCTTGAAAAAACATTTGTCCATGATCCACCATTTTCTATGTGTGAAACGTCATTCACAAAACAACATTATTTGAGAATTAGTTAACCAAAGTGGTTTTAAAAGCTTTTGGTTAATGAACAAGAAGTATGTTAACTTGACCGAACTACGTTAATAGAAAAAGAAGTAGGTTAACAGAACTACGTTCTTCATAGAAACAGATTTATGTTAACCGAATAGTATACATGTTAATTGAACTAGATTAAAAGAAACACAAGTATTCAACCGAACTATGTTAACAGAACAAGAAGTATGTTAACCGAACTAGGTTAACGATACAGAATTAGGTTAATCGAACTATGTTTACAAAAATAGAAGTATGTTAACCAAATAGTACACATGTTAACCGAACTAGGTTAAAAGGTACTCAACCAAACTACGTTAACAGAACAAGAAACATGTTAACTGAACTAGGTTCACGGAACTAGGTTAACCGGACACTTTTAACAGAGAAGTAAGTTCACTGACTTATGTGGACAGTTTAACAAAGTTGGTGAACTTTAGGTTAATAAAAGTACGTTAATAGAACATAAGTATGTTAACCGAACTATATTAAAAAAACAAAAAGAGTTAACAGAACAACAAATAACATGAATAATGTTAACATATTTCAAAACGCTTATTCAAATTAACACTCTAAAATCCATAAACGGGTACTAACATAGATCTAAAAACCGTTAATGAAGCTATCTTTTGATAAAAATGCAAATACGAAGTATTCAAAAAAATAGAGGATGAATGAGGGACAAATTGTTGAAGATAGAGGGGTTTTAGAGGAAGAATGGAGCATATGAGATGAATAGACGCAGAGAGAAAATTGATTGCACGAAGGAAAAAAAAAAAAATTGAAAGATTACTAATATTTGAAAATGAAAATTGGGAGTTTGGGAATTCGAAAAGTTGCACCGTTGAAAAATTGCAAAGGTTCACGAATAATTGTGGTAAATGGGAATTTGGGAATTTGAAAGTTGCATTTACTATACCATAAAATTTGAAATGTTTGAAAAAATTACAAAGAAGACAATAAAAAAATGAAAATGTACTTTAATTTGGTGGGAAATGGAATTAAATGTGTTTTGTTAATAGAACATACTTAAGATAGGTTAACTGAAAAAATATGGACAATACTTACGTAAATACGGGTAATAGTTCTTGTATATATGTTGTTTAGATGGATATCGGACATCAACAGAGGTAATGCTTCTTGACCGAGGTTGATTACGTGTATCGTATATAGTAGTAGAAGAACAATACAGACAATACAAATAATACTTACATAAATAACAGTTCTTGTCGTATGTTGTTTAGATGGATATTGGACATCAACAGAGGTAACGCTCTTAATCGAGGGTGATTACGTGTACTGTATATAGTAGTAGAAGGACAATATGGACAATACGGACAATACTTACGTAAACACGGGTAATGGTTCTTGCCCGTATGTTGTTTAGACGGATATTAGACATTAACAGAGGTAACGCTTCTTGACCGAGGGTGATTACGTGTACTGTATATAGTAGTAGAATGACAATACTTATGTAAATACGAGTAACGGTTCTTACCCGTATGTTGTTTATAGGACATCAACTGAGATAACGTTTCTTGACCGGGGGTGATTATGTGTACCGTATATAGTAGTAGAGGGACAATACGACAATACAGAGACAATACTTACGTAAATACATGTAACAGTTCTTGCCCGTATGTTGTTTAGATGGATATCGGACATCAGTAGAGGTAACGCTTCTTAACCGATGGTGATTTTGTGTGTAACATATATAGTAGTAGTAGAAGGACAATACTTACGTAAATACGGGTAATGATTCTTGCCCGTATGTTGTTTAGATGGATATCAGACATCAACAAAGGTAACACTTTTTTACCGAGGGTGATTACGTGTACCGTATATAGTAGTAAAAGGACTATATGGACAATATGGACAATACTTACATAAATACAAGTAACGATTCTTGCTCGTATGTTGTTTAGACGGATATGAGACATAAATGGAGGTAACGCTTCTTTCCTAGGGGTGATTACGTGTACCGTATATAGTAGTAGATGGACAATACAAACAATACGAACAATACTTATGTAAATACGAGTAACCGACATAATCATGTTAATAGATGGGTTGTAACGGAACATAAGTAGGTTAACATATTCTTGTAACCGACCATAACATGTTAAACATAGGTTAATCGAATGCTGACTGGACTATGTCACGTTAACAGATCAATCCACTGTTAAGACATATGTTTCCTGTTAACCTTTGCCAGTTCTGTTAACGGTGTGGGGGCTAAGATAAGAAGTTTTAGGTTAAATCGATCATTAGTACATTAACCGGTGCATGTAACCGACCATAACCTTTTAACATAGTAACATCGATTGTTGACCGAACGGTGTCATGTTAACATATCAACCCATTGTTAACACATATGTTACTTGTTAACCTGTGCCTGTTGTGTTAACTTAACAGTGTGTGGTTAACAAAAAAGTTTTATTCAAACCGATCATAAGTAGGTTGACCGATTCCTGTAACTGACCATAACATGTTCACATAGGCAAAAGAAGAAGTTTTATTCGTAACAGAAACATCTTTATTGCATAACAGAACTCAGTCCTTTTTCACATATATTCCTCAACAGTTTAAATAAATAATAAAATAAACATCATACAATACATCCAATACAAATACGAGTAAAGAATACAATGCAATTCTTATTATGTATTTAAATGTGCATATACTATTCTTTGTCCATGCGGCTAGTAGCAAATAGAACCTGGTTGCTACAATTCTGTCGAGTGTGTCCAGTTGCGCTACATCTGCCGTACCTACAATGGTGGGGAAGCCAACATATGGTATTCTTGCTGTAGATTTGCAGTCAGCCCGTCATTTGACTAAATGTGACAAAATATTGAGTGAGCTAGCAATATGGTCAGGAACTTTCCATTTGACTTCGTTTGGTACGGAGAATATTGTTTCGGCATATGCTGCTCTCCAAAAATCAACTATGTAACACTAAGAGCACAACACGTGAGCTGAAATTCCTCTAAGCAATATGCGTGCAGAGAAACTCGTATAACTGATCTGCATGTGGAAATGATGTCATTCAAGTGCACAACATACCAGGCATTCGATCCACTATTCATGTCAAATTGGAATTGGTTTAGGGGCTCTACATACAACGTCTTTGCCACCTCAAGACTAATGAAAGTTTTTCTTCCATTGCCGGGATAGAATGCTTGTATGCATCTGTAACTCTGCGTGTCTATTATAAACCTATTCCTGCAACTTGTTGCGAATGTACCATATTAGTGCAAGAATTGGTAACTCCCGATCTTTCTTAAAAAATGAATTCAGTAACTCTACATTGTTTGATGTCATCAAATTGTACCGAATTCTAGTAAAATGTGACCTTGCCCAATGTTCAACCCCCATATCGATCAAATATTTTCATGCTTTCTTCGATTTATTATGTATCTTGCCTATATATTTATTAAATTCCTCAACACTGTATACCTTTGCCGCTTCTCCTAAACTATGACAGGAGAGCGGGAACCCGAAACCTCATCTTCAAAATGCCTTGTATATGGACTATGGTACATGTAGTAGCCATGATGTGCATCGGGATAAACATCTCTTACAACATTTTTATACCATTACTCCGGTCAGACACAAAAGCAATGTTCCCAACGTCCCTTGTTACTTCCTTCAACACTGTGAAGAACCAATTCAACGATTCATCATTTTCATTATCGACAATGTCGAATGCAAGAGGATAAATTTGAATGTTCGCATATTCACATGTAGCAATAAGCATCGTAACTTCATATTTTTCTCTAAAAAATGTTCCATCGACATAAATTACGTGTTGCATTGAAGATATAAATCCTTGAATACACGGTTCAATAGCCATGAAGAAGTATTTGAAGCGGTTGTCGATATCAGTCTCAATAAAGAACATCGAACACGGATTAGTTCTTTCCATGTTATGGTAATATGAGGTCAGTTACTATAACTATCCTCAGGTGAACCCATTAAGTTCCCTAGAGCGCATTCTTTAGCCTTCCAGGACTTTTGATAGCTCATTACAAACTCGAACTCCGACATATGTCATGAATGATGTCTGTAGGTCTGTACATTGTTCTGGGGTCTCGAAACTTGTGCATTATATGTCTTCCAATAACCCATGATCATTGCGACTAGTCCCATATTCGCAAGTATGTTCTCCTGCATACTTTCGAACAACGAAGAAATTAGATGTGTGAAACTTAATTACTTGCAAACCTCACTTGCAACTGTCATCTACACAAACAACTATGTGCACTATTTTATTTGATTTCTTCACTTTAAATTCGAAGTTGTGTTTCAACGCAATCAAGTACAGACTTCATGTAGATCTTTCTTCTCATCAAACAATTGGTCAACATGCAAATCTTCACCATTAAGAATCACCCGAGTCGTATGAGAAAGATCGTGAACTAGAACCGACTGATGCCCACCAAACTCCTGTCTACATGTAGCTGAGGCAATGAGATTCTCATTTGTAAATGGAAATTCCTCATCATTGTCTTAAACTATCTCATGAGGTCTTTGTGGAGCATTCGTCTCTAAAAAAACTATATCATCATCTCAAGCTATCTCCACTGTATCTAAAAATAATCTCTGTTACTGTACATTTCACCCCCTGCGTCGTGTTTATTCAAAAGTGGATCCCTCATCACAGTGGTTACACATAGAGGAGTATGATAATTTTCGTTTAGTTCAATCAACCGCTTCAATTGCATGTCTGAAGTTATCTTTACTGGTGGAATTGAAAAATGTGTATTGGTAGGAAAAAGAAATCCAAACTCTATATCGTATACCGAATATTCAAAAATATGGAGATTTCCTATATCATGATACAAGTCCGTATACGATGTATTCGCAGATACGTGAAGTACATCAACAGATTCTCTATTATCCCCGTTCCATTTCCATGTCCACTGACATTGGTCATTCTTTTCAAACTTACCAAAGTAATAAATAGTGAAGAGTGTCATATCTGCATTTCAAAAAAAATTATAATAACATTAGCTAAGTATTGCTGGAAAGCCATATAGATTGTTAACAGACTGCGTGGTGATGGTTTTTTATGTCTGTTTGATATGGCTGTTAAGGTCAGTTGGTCGGTTATGACGTCTGCTAAGTTCGGTCAACTAGTGGTTAATTAGTAGGTTAACCTACTTATTAATTGTAGGTTAACCAACCTAAAGTGTAGGTTAACCTACGTTCTATCTTGTTAGGTTAACTTACTTTCTAACTTGGTTTTAACAGACTGCTTATCTACGTTCTACCTTATTCAATTTTAATACAACACAGGAACAAAATCTTTCCAATTAATTCGTTCAATAATTCACGATCTATCCACCAATTCATGCCCATTATTCTAAACGCGCTAAAATATGCAAAGATATCATTTTATAATTACAAAACCCACCTAATGAAACACATAAAAATGAGAATGAACTTATTACCAATTACAAAATGTCAAATTGTTGGCTTATGTGTTGTTTACGAGATACTTGTTTTCAACTTTGAAGATAAGTGTTATAACTTTTGCTGCAATATAATGAATGAATTAATGTTTGATGCGTAAGTTTCTGACAATAACATGAGGCTGTTAACAAAACGGGATGTTTGTTCAATAAATGAATTAAGTTTTATTTCTATCCGTGTCATTAAAAGAGTATTTATGTCTTTTGCCTTTGACCTATTTTAGTGGTTGTTATATCTTAATAAGGGTAATAAAGACTTTTACACTAAAAGAAGCTTTTATAACTTATTTGTTGAAAGCTATACTTTTCATTGTTTGCGCAGTTTGACACGAATATTTAGCCACACCCACTCCCCCTATCTCCTATGCAATATGGATTGCATATTCAAGTATATCAATTAGTGCATGTTTGGCTAAGCTTAAATTATAATTTAAACTAATCAACATATTTTTTATCTATATTTTTTATCATCGATCAGTAAGAGTTTCTTTCAATTCTAGCCTTGAAAAAAATATATTTCTTCGTATCGTCATCTACTCTTCATCCTCTGCTCAAACCCATATCTCTCTTTCAATTTCTTAATTTCTCCATATTCATCAAAATCAAACTACCTCAAACAAAACTCTCTCTCTCTCTCTCTCTATGTACTCTCCCAATCTATTAAAATTTTCTACTACGATTCCTCCATGAGAAGCGATAGATACTAGTATAAACTATAATTAACTATCTACTTATTATTTACATATTCTATAAAATTCACAAATTATAAGTATCTACAAATAATTTCAGCACTACCAATTATGCATCCACTACCAATTATGCACTTGATGCATGTTTCAAATTTTGTTGATGTGTGTGTTTTGAGTTTTATCACGACGATATCAATTTTTCACATCCTCTCACACTAAAAAGAAAAGAACATCTATTTGTGTCTTCAAAAATCTTAAAAAAAGTTAAGAAAGAATTGCCATTTCCATCAAAATCTCATCTTTTTCAAATCTATATCTTTCTTCATATACAGTCGAATCCCACCCGCTAAGCGGTATACTGGTTGGTAGAGAGCAATATAAGGGGACAAGCCGCAAAGGGTTTATTCCTCAAAATTGGGAACAATTTACCGTGAAGGAGAGGGAAAAAGGGAGACGTTATCATATCCCTCTTGCAGTGTTTTCTATAGGAGAAGTCATCTTCTTCATCACCAAACTTGGAAGGTAATATCAGATTTATTTGTGTAAAAACATGCTTTAAATTTATTGATTTCGCACTCGATTTGATTGTTGTGAATGATTTAATTTCAACACAACTTGCATCTAAGATTCTGTCCACCGTTATCGCTATTCTCTCTTCTTCACCTTAGATTTCCCCCCCCCAAAATTGTTGTTTTTTGATGGTAATCTTCCTCGCCTCAACAATGTCTCTTGAAATTTTGTTTTGGTTGTTTATGGTTTTCTCCTTGCCTTTGGAACTGCCGCCCCTCAAGTGTAATAGATGAAATACCCAGGACAAAAATCCTGTTGGGGCAACTGCCCCCACTAGACCCCAGGTGGCTCCGCCCCTGCCTTGGGTTAGACAAGTTTTTGGTCTTAAGGATATTGCAGGAAGGTTGAATGGGAAATGAAGCAACCAGAAGGGAAAAAAGTAGTTCAAATTTTTTTTTATACTCTACACAAAAAATGGAACTGTTAACTGTTACAAAAAAGTAGTTCAAATTTTGTTTTATACTCTACACAAAAAATGGAACTGTTAACTATTACATTATTTATCTTCTGGTTTTGTCATAAGAAATATGATCAGAAAGTGCTTATCCAAATTATGAAGACGAAATTCAACTATAGCCCATTGAATTTGTTTTTGAGAAAGATTATGTGAAAATTTAACTATTTAAGTGGTTGATGTTGTTGGAATTATTGCTTGCAACTCAATGTTCAAGTCACTTGCATTTTGTAATTGGATTGAGTAGCACTGTTTGCATTGTTTGTTGTGTTTGTGCTTAATGTATGTTTTGATGTGTTGATACATTTTTTGTTTTATATTTATAAACATTAACTTGTGTTTGCAAATTTTTATGGTATATTTGTTTATTTATAATTACCGGTTTGACCTCTAACCCATTCCCTTTTCCAGGTCTGTTTTGAAAACATAGCTAGTCCATAGTAACGGCCTCCAATAGCGAAGCCCGCGTGCCCAGCAAAGTCTCCCATGGCAATTTGAATTGGATTCATCCAAAAATTATTGGTTCTTCTTGTTTTTCGTGCATAGTTAAGTATTGTTTCAATGTTTTTGCTGTTTCAATATTTTTGCTGTTTGGGTAAAATATTCTATAGCTCCAATCTGTTTACATCCTCAACGGCTTTCTCCACAATCTCAGGTTGCGTATGATTTGTACTCTGCTGTTCAATTGGTTTTGGTGATTGTAAATTCTTTGTGATGATAGTTGGAGAGTTTTTTGGTTTTTAGAAGTGAAAATTTTGTTTTCTTGGGCTATTTTTTTTTTAATTAATTTTCCTTTCTGGTTTTAGCCATTTCAAAGATTGTCAGCTGAAAAAGCAATGGCGGAGACCCCAGCAATAAAGAAGGGCACTGTGACGCCAATATCATCCTTGTTCCCAGCAGATGAAGCCCATAAAGCATCTAAGCGCGTGCAGGACACTATAGCTGAGCGCCAAGAGCAACTTGATCAGCTCAAGGGCTTCATGAATGAAAATACCAACCTCATAAACCTTGTACATAAACTTCCCGATGAACTCCACCACGACATCATGGTAAAATTCTGAACTTTTACCTCCCCATAAAAAAATGAATTAGTAATTGTAATTGTATTGATTGGGCTTCTCTTGTTGGTGAATAGGTTCCGTTTGGCAAGGCGGCATTTTTCCCTGGTCGATTGATTCACACCAATGAGTTTATGGTAATGCCTGTAACTATAGTAGCTAAATTGTCAACTTGTGTCTATGAGTGTTTATGCTTGTATACATGTTTTGCCTTTGTATATATACCCTGTAATAATGTTTTACATGCTCAAGTGAGTTCTGCTTGTCACAGATAAATAGTATAATTTAGAGAGCTACACAATCATTAGGCATTAATGCACATTTATCTTGATTAAATGGTTTTTTTGGGGAATAGTGAAGATAAATTTTTTGTTCTTTTTCGTAATATGACATTTGATCATTTGACATTCGAGAAAGAACAGTTCTGTTTGAATATGTTTGTTGTCTGCAAATACGGTACTTGACCTTTCGGATGATTTAATCTGATTATATCTTCTTGAATGAAATTGCTATGGTTTTGATCTTATGGCAAGCTTGATTTGGCTAGGAATTATTTTTGAAAATTGGTATGCAATTTATGAAATGGATATTTACTGTTCCCTTTCTTAAAGATTTGAGCCAGTGTTTTTTGTGGATATGATGTATATTACGTTATCGAGTCAATACACTGAGTTTAATCTTAACCTTGTTGCCTGGCACACTAGATTGGGAAGTTAAATGTTAAATAGATTGATGGAAATTGCTCATAATCACAGTAAATGGAGTAGTTTTCAATTTCTTTTGCATATGGTCTGATGACTTAATTGTATTCCAGATTTGGGATAATTTGAAATCATTATATTTAATTTTACATGTTTCCAACTTGGGTGCAGGTCCTTTTAGGAGTAGACCACTATGTTGAAAGAACATCCAAGCAAACAATTGATATTCTGAAAAGAAGAGGTAAGGGTCTGGAGAACCAACTCGAATCTCTAAAGGCTGTGATGCAGGATTTAAAGGCTGAGGCTTCATTTTTTGATGCTAAAGCTTCTGAGGCAGTGGTAAGCTTGTTGATTTTTATGAGTGGTTATTGACCTTTTTCCTTTTTATTTTATTTTATTTTAAACTAAAGATGGTGGGTTTGCTCTCCACCAGTCGAGTTCTCTTAATTTGAACTATCCATATATAATTAAATCAAGATAGCTATGTTTCTGCTTTAAAAACGACTACTTGGCAAATACTAACCATTTTTTAAGGACATCCAGGTTTCCATTAGTGTTGTAGTGATCTATAAGCATTTGTTGTCCAAATAGAATACAGAACAGAAAGTTAAGTTTTAAGTGGACTTCGTGTAACATTATTTTCTTAACTAGATCATCAATTTGATGTTAAATAGTATTTCCCGAACCATTTGCTCCAAGCTGGGTTGGAGACCCCACTTTCACACTTGCCTTCTTATTAGAAAAGGCCATCTGTTGCCCTTTTCCCATTCCATCTCAGTGCACGGAAGATGTCTACGTCTGTCTATTCACTATTCATCCTAAATTATGGAAGAACATGCCTACATGATTTCATTATGTTTATAAACTTGGCTCTATGATCTAGGTACGGTCTTCATGGAGAATGGGAATGACCAAAAACTACTAGGTGAAGATTAAATCTGAGATGTAATGAAGATTGTTGTGGTTTCTTCATCCACATTTATAAGATTTCCGTTTGACAACCATACTTTTGTCCCCGTAAACAATTTGCGTGTGTAAGCTTCAGTCTGATATTCATGTCTGTGGCTCTTTAACAGTTGACCATTGAACTGAATCATGAATGAACCGTGACATGACTGATGACATGTTTACTTGCAGCTGATGTATATTTTCATTTTGATGCAGACCCGTGGGGAAAGTTATATAGTAGGGTTTTGTTTGGACTTTTGCCCTGACTTAAACGAATCAGCATGTGCTCTAGTTTTGTCGAATTAAGCAATTTCCTTACAATGTATGTAATTTGACCATGTTAAAATTGTGTCGAATTGGATTTCTTTTGGAAGTCTGCCTGATTAAATTAACTCATACTGGTTTCTAGAATTTTGTTTGGAAGCCTGCTCTGGCATGAAATGGTTGGGTTTTGTATGATTTAAGAAAATAGTACACTTCATACTGGTTTCTAACTCGTTTTTCGTATTTAAGTACATAGTACAGTCACAGATCATGTTGAAATACCCACACATTTTTATTTCCTGTGGACATTCCCACAGTGGGTACTATCGGGTTGGGTGAATACAATAATAGACACCTTTTATTAATTGATTTCTCTCTCTATCAAGGTCGTACACATGATTGCACATTCTTAGTTGAGGTTGGTAAGTTAATGTTCAACTGAGAAGTAATTATTTTCTGGAAAAAGTCATATTAGAAGTTTTACAAGGAAATATTTCAGTACTTTTCAGTTGGCTGTGTTTCTATTTTCTCTCTGTTTTTCATTGTATGAGCTGTTCGTTTCATTTGTGGATATTTGATTTTTATATTTCCAAGTAATGTTTGACAGGATGGTCTTGTGGAGATAAGGGAAGATTATGTTGAGGAAAGTCCTTCAGAAGTGTTACCTTTGACAAGTAGGTTTCCACGTCCTTTTTGGTGTCTGGGCAATGAACTATTAAGCTTTGTGAACCTAATAATTCATTTGTTTCTTCTTCATCTTTTTTTTTTTTTTTTTTTTTAATAAGTTTGATGTATTTTATTCCATATTTTCCGTCATTGCAATTTCCCATTTATCATAAGCAAGAGATAAAAGAGATAAGAGAGTGATGTAGAACGTAACTACAAACTAGAATAGAGAAGAAAAAGGGAAGAAGAAAGAGAGAAGGAAAATATGTATTTAATTCAATAATTTAAGTAGACAAGTTATTGACTTTTTCACCAATTTTGTTCATATTGCAGATGTGGATCAAAGAATGATGAATTTTGAGAACATCACTTTAAGAGTGGTCCCTCAAGGATCTAATCTTAGATTTAGAGAAAATAATTTAGAAAGACTTCAAAAAAAAGAAAGGTGCCTAGTAGATAATATGTGGATAGCATGAGATTCTAAACATAAATTAGACAGCATAAACGCCTTAGCTAACTATTCTAAACAGATCTATAATCAAGTAGGAAGCAAAAATTTTAGTTTCTTTGTAGTAATCAAAGGAAGACAATCAAGAGTTTATAATTATTGGCCAAAAATAATTCAACAAATAGAGAATAATTTTCCAGAACCCTCTTTAAAGATTTTTACACTCTTAAAAGAAGCTTTAAATCATTTTAGACAAACTATTAGATTTAATTTTCATATCTGAAAAACTTAGATAGACAATGCATGCAGTTACTTTTCAACTATCATCTTTCTTTCAAACATCATATTCATTTTTGCAATTTTTTAACATTTGTAAAACCATGACTAGAGTAGTTAGAAATTTTAATTATAAAAAGCGTACTTTAAAAGAAAAACTAGAAATTTTAGAACAACAAGTATCTTCTCATCAACAAGATAACTAAGTATCAAAATGAGATTATTAAATTACATGAGATCCTAAAAAGATTTAATTATGAAGATGGTGCTGAAGAAAATTATTCAAAAGACATTATTACTTTTTCTAGTAAAAAACATCTTTCTAAAATAGAAAGATTTATTAAACTAACAAATTCTACAGCAGCTGCAGGGCAAGAAAAAGTATTTTTGAATTAGAACAAAATATTGGAGATTGTGCCAAATATTGTTCGAAATTCTATTAAAAGATATTATTTATTCAAGAAATTATTGATTTCTCTCATACCTTATAGTATTATCTTAATGAGAATCAATATTTTCTTCAATATGGTCCTTTCTACAAGACAGCTATTCAAAACTCTTCATTTCTCAGACATAATTACCCTACAATTTCTTTTGACTATTCAATTTCTCAAGAAGAAACAATATTTTTTATTCAGCATTACAATATGGTATGATTGATACCATCTACACAAGATTCTTTAACTTTTTTCCATCCACTCTTAAAAAGATTCTTGATAAGCTTAAAGCAGCACCCTTTGATGATTCAATTTATTTCTAGATCACCTTTTGTAAATATTAGTATAATTATTCCAACATACCATTTTATTAAAATTTTTGAACGTTCTAGAAAATTTAGGCCTTCTTCAAAAATTGATATCAAGATTAAAATTAGACAGATTGATTATGAAAGAAGAATTTTGAAAATAGTCGCTCTTATAGAAATATAAAGAACCAATCATAGACTTGTAGGTCAATAAAATAATAGAATAAATTTTTGTGAAAAATATTTGGGTAGAAAGATCGAGACTGAAAAATTATCCGTTTCAAATACTCATTAAAAAGATCTATATCGATGGTTTTTAAGAGAATTATTGTGAAGCATCCGAAAACTATTTAGATATAAAAGAAGAGAATATCTTAGACAAAGCAAATAATAAAATATATATTGATCTTGAAGATGTTTATATTGAAATAATGGATAGATAATAAAGAGATTAGATAGCACATGAACAATTATTCAAAAAAGCAAAGTAAAAAAGTCTACATAAAAAGAAAATAATGTCTAGCATTAAGACAATTATTCAAAAAGAAAAGTAAAAAAGGTTACATGAAAAAGAAATAATTGAAGATGCGTGAATTAGAAGAAAAGTCAAAAGGTGTGTAGGAAAAACAATTAATTTTTTCTTTCTTCTTTCTCAATCACACACGTGTAAAGTAGTATAATTATTTTGATTCCATTCTTTCTCTATAAATAATTATTTTTACAAAATAAGAAGTTCGCAGAAAAAAATTAAACACATACAAATATACACACAAGTAATTTATTTGTCAAGATAACATGGACTTTCTTGAAAATAAAGTAACATAAAAGATAATTAAATAGTAAGATGAGATGAAGAACTTATTTTTATTGAAGAAATTTCTAAGATCTTATGATTGAGAATGAATGGAATCAGAAATAATGTGTATATTTGTGTGTGTTCTAATTTTTCTGCGTGTCTTTCTTATAGGGAAAGAATAGAATCAAAATAATTAAAATACTTTTGGGTGTGTGGTTTAGAAAGAAAGAAGAAAAATTAATTGCTTTTCCTATACACTTTTTGACTATCTTCTCATTCACGCATCTTCGATTATTTTCTTTTTTTAGCCTTTTTGACTTTGCTTTTTGAATAATTGTCTTGATGCTAAACATTTTTTTTTTTGACTTTTTGCTTTTTAAATAATTTTTCATGTGCTATTTAATCTCTTTATTATCTCTCCATCATTTCAATATAGGCATCTTCGAAATCAGTATTCATTTCATTATTTGTTTTGTCTGAGATATTTTCTTTCTCTGTATCTGAATAGTTTTTTGATGCTTCACAATAATTCTCTTGGAAAGCCATCAGATATATAGATTTTTTATGGGTATTTCAAATAGATAATTTTTCAGTTTTGATCTTTCTAGCTAGATATTCATCACAAAAAAATATTTTATTATTCTATTGAGCTACAAATCTATGATTGATTTTTTGTATTTTTATAAGAGCAACTGTTTCTGAAATTCTTTTTCATAATTGATCTTTATAATTTTAATCTTGATAAGAGTTTTTGAAAAAAGTCTAAATTTTCTGGAAATTTCAAAATTTTTAATAAAATGGTATGCTGAGATAATAGTATCATTATTGACAAATGGTGGTCTGGAAATATGTGGGTTGGTTTCTTTGTTTGGGTTCAAGGGATGTATTGAAGTTGGACACTAGCAAAGAAGGTGCATATTCTGACTTTGAATTTTTTTTTTTTTTTAAAAGGAAAATTAAACTAAAAAACGAAATTATCTAAATTAAGGAACTAAGTTAGTGAATTATATTGCCGATTCTAAATTTTTTATTTTTTTTAGAAAATTAAACTAAAAAAACGAAACAACTTAAAACAATGAACTAAGGCAGTGAACAGTTATGTTGATTTTGCATGATTTTTTTTTTTAATAGAAAATTGAACTAAAAAAGCGAAATAACCTACAACAATTAACTAAGGCAATTCTGCCAATTTTTGATGATTTGCAATTTAAAACAAGAAATCTAAACAACCAAACTGATTGCAAATTTTGGATGTTGGACGGCGGCGGGTACTTTAGATTCCTCTAATTTTGTTGCAACTTCAATGTCGGTCCACCACAGTAATATCTTGCAAGAATTTCACTACTTGGAACTTCGTAAAATTGTATGTTAAAATAAAACGACGAAGCTCGGATACCAAACTGGCGTAGAACGTAACAAAAACTAGAATAGAGAAGATAAAGGGAAAAAGAGAGAGAGAGAAAATAAGTATTCTTTAATTTAATAATAATAATGTGCACTTAAATGAAAAATCTAAGTCCCATTTTATAGAATATAGTCTTTGAATCAAAGGGAACTTCTACTCAATAGCAAAAACACTTATCTAATTGAACTAAACTAGCAAAACACTTATTTAATTAAACTAAAACAAAATTCTATCCGATAAAATGAGAAAATCATTTAATTGAAAGTCTTATCTTAAACACTTATTTCGCAAGACCTTTAGTTGTTTCCCATCAGAGAGCCTATTGACTAGTTTTAAGCTCATCTTCATCTTGCGGAGTCCACATTGAATGCTTCTCCTTTTATCTCAAAATGACGACGTGAGATGCTTCCATGTTCGCTTCTATGCAATTGTGGATTTTGGAAATCAGTGTCTAGTGGTACACTCCCACTAGGATGTGAGTCACTCTCATTAGCCAAAGTTGGATTTTGAGCACCTTGTACTTATTCAACCATCTCAAATAACCCAAGGTCCGTATCCACATCTCCTATTTTTGGAAAATCCTCCACTTGGAAATCTACATCACGAGACTCAAATATTTGTAAAGGAAACAAAATAAGAAAAGAAACTGTCATCTATCTGCTGAAGAATGGAATCTAGTTATTGATTTAATAGGATTTATTTGAAATAAAGTTTTCTTAGTGGGAATTTTGCATAGCCATTGCAGAAGGAAAAACGGATTTGCATATGGTCTACAAGCTTTTTGGTTATTTTAGTCTGACAATTTGTCGGTTGGTCTTTCGTTAGCCTGATATTTTTTCCCTGAGAGGAGGAGGATTCGTGTGCCTCACATTCAATGTAAACAAGGAACAGTAAATGGACACACATTTCTCAACACTTGGTATTCAACACTATTGTATGCCATTTCTACCAAGTTCCAAATGTGGTATTTTTTACTTGGATATGTAAAACGAAGCTGGAAAACATGTGGTATGCATCCTTTTCCAAACGTGATACTTTCTGGCTGGAAAACATGTGGTATGCATCCTTTTCCAAACGTGATACTTTCTGACGCAAAGTGATATTTGGGGGACTTGTGCTGCTTACATTGGTATTGGTAGAAGTGCAAATATATGGCATTAAAAAGGACTCATTTAGGAGAGAGTCCAGATCTATTGTCCCCAACTTCCTGTCCCCTTAGCTATCCCCTCAATAAAAAAATTACACATCATCATAAATTTACACGTCACCAAACAGAATATGGGGGTTAACTGCTGTTAAATTGGGCATTGAATGCTGAGTTTTCGAATTCTTAAGAGACTCTGATCAATAATGGAGAGCAAAAGTAGAGAGAGACCGCAAAACATGACAGAGAAAGATAAGTGTTTTAATACAATTCTCTTTTGAACTTCTGGCTACAATTCTCCCCAGTACAAAGGTATGAAATTTCTGAAAGTCATTTTTGTCCTTTCATGTTTCCTCTGTTTTCTGATATTTGGAAATTTCAGCGCCGATTCCTGGCCTCAATAGCTGCTCGAGTATTTTCAGTATGATTTATGTTAACGGCATTATCAATTGATTCCATGATACTTTTGGATTGAGAGCATTTAAGAAAGGTTTGTGCTGAAATAGCTATAGATTTATTGAGACTCCATTCTTTGTTTGGCACTACAGGAAACAAACGACTAATACTGACAATTGCATCTAAGTTTAGATATAATACAAAATTGATGAAAAGATGAAAAGATGAAAAGCAGTGGCAGTAATTTCATATGGTGCCATAAAACGTTAATCATACTAGAAAAACTCTACTTCATACAGAAAACTTTTACTCATTTTCTTTTTGATATCAGAAAAATGATTAAATTTGAATTTGTTTGTTTAAAATGCTTGCAAACATTGTTTTCAATCTCCATCTAATTTGCCCGATAAAAGAACACAAAAGTGCTTTATCCCTCACAATGAAGAAAGTACAAGAATCAAAAACATTGAAAAAGAAAAAAAAAAAAAAAAAAGAAAAAGAAAGAAAGCAGAGGAACAGAGTGCTAGAAGGATAAAAATTCCAATGGCTACATGTTCTGGGCGTGAAATGAGTATGCTAATCATAAATTTGATTATCATTTAAGGTCCCATTTAACAGCATTAATTTTTTTATTTTTTTTTAATCGAGGGGATAGCTAAGAGGTTGGGAAGTTGGGGACAACAAATGTGGACTCTTTAGGAGAGTGGACATTTTTATTGGAATATCCCCAAGATCAAATGGAGACATCAATTGGGAAAGAGGGCATCAAAACATAAACAAGATGGGATGGAACATATGATGGTATATATGTCTTATTGTAGAGAGAAGAAAGGAATGGAATGTTTGGTATGATATTGTCTTTTTCATATATAATCTTCGCCAATTAAAGATATGAAACATTTTCACTTCTATTTGCTTTAGGCTTGTGACGTTGTTTCAGATATTGCCAAGTTGCAAATTTTTTGTTAGAGCAAAGAACTCAGTACTGACAATGTCTTGGAAATTTCATAGAATCCAAAATCTGATTCCCTTAATTTTCTCGAGGCAGACAACTCAAAAGATGCAATTGAAGATGAAGAATATACACGCATCTTGTCCCGGATTGCTGAACTCGAACAACAAGAAGAAGAAGCTGAAAAAGCCAATGAATTTAACAAGGATGAGCAGATAGAAAATGATTTGGGTTGCAGTACAAGTCAAAGTTTTACTGGCCAGGAAGTCAGAAGTTCAAAGGTACAGTGAGCAACTTTGCCTGTCACGGGAACTTATCTATGTATGAACTTCTGTAGATGATACAGGGTTTCATTTAGAATCATTCTAAATGCTTCTGTTTTATTCTTTGCCACCCCTGTAAACTCTCTCTATAAACTGACTTGCCTTGGAGTGCTCAGTCATTTAATTTATCTAATTGGCCTTTTGCTGAACTTCATGATGCAGGTTGAGGCTGCAAACTTGCAATCACTATCTAAAGGTAAATGTCATTCAAGCATTTATTAGTAAACTATAAGCAATTTATGTATTACCATATGTTGTTATATTGAGATGAAGGAAACTGGCCTCATTTTGCATAATAACGTCACCTGCATATGCACTATGTCACTCTTTGTTATGTTGAGATGAAGGCAAGTAACTGAACACACAGCTCAAGTTTCTCATTGAACCTTTGCACTGTACTTGTACCTCATGTGGATTCCAGTCAAAACTTGAATATATAAACAAATACATTATCATATTTTTGGAATAGACTCATTTGAACATGATCAAGAGCTATATTGAATTTTCAAAATCTCATTGTCTATTGAATAATAAAAGAATTCCCACAAATAGCCTTTATGGAATGTGGTTGGACTTATAAATAGGAAAAATAATATAGCATTAAAGCCCACTTTAAAAATTAAGGGTTATCAGTTCTTGTAAATTCTGTAATTAAGTGATTATTGTGAAATTCAAAAACTATTTACTTAATCATGACCCAAGGTCAATCACATTGTATTGCTAGTATGAAGTAATACACATACATGTACGTCGGTTTCTGTTGTATTTGGCTTTCGAGGTTTCTATTGCTTTGTAGATCATATCATGCTTGATGTTGTCTACTAACTCAAATACATGTACTAGTTCGTTAATACTATCTGGTGACAAAAGTGCAAACAATCTAGGCCACAACACATTTAGCAAAAATAAATATTTGTGAGTATAAAAAGCTCCTGTATCCATGAGTTCTTCTGAATCTCATAAAGATGTAAGCTTTTTATGAAATTTAATCGTGTGTCTGAGTCTCATCCTGGTTGATAGTTAACTCCCTTGTATGCCATTTGGTATGCTGGAACAATTGGGAGTAAATTGTGAAATGAAATTAATCACGTGAAGTTGTTTGCACTTAATAGCAGGTGCCTACAATATATCCACATGCATGTCTGTGTCTTTTATAATGGTTTGCTTAATTTGACCTTTTTGGTATGTGAATTTTTTGAATGAAGTTTGTATTAAAGATCTATTTCAAACCTTTCGAACTCATTTGCAGCTCTAGGACATCCGGAAGGAATCTAGACTAGTAGTGGGTTTTTGTATGTAGATGTAACTGAGTGTTACATGTGTATGTATGACTTTGTGTTGATTATAACCATTTGTCTAAAATTAGCCTCATCACAGATGACAGTACCTTTTGGTTATTATTATTATAATATTTAGTTGTGTTGATTATTAATATGAATGAAAACATCAGTTCATAAAGGGAGCTCAGAATCTGGCCTTGATATTTTATCTTTTACCACAGCGTATGGAAGACTTTTTTCAGAATCTCAATAGCATGGAAATCATTTGTGGTTGTAAATGTGCACGTCGTTAGGCATATTAATTACTGTACTGGTAGCATGTACTTTCTTTTTATGTAGTCTGATTCCTCCTTGATTTAGATGGATCTTCACGTGGCAAAGGTCCAGCACTCAATGACTCCAGTTTGAAAAATAAGGCTTTGGAGCTTGCTGAAGTAAAGGAGAAAGTTCAGGCTCCAGTTCTGGCTACGGCTCATCATAAAGTATGCTACATCTCTTCTTTTTGTAGTCACTGTAATCCTTCTACTTGTTGAATTTATGGGCATATTTCATCTTTGATCCAAGTGTTCAACAATGTTAGGTGTCACTATTACATGAAAGCTTGTGAGATCATGAGGTGGTATAGAATGTCTAAGATTTGAACCTTTTACCATCTTTACCATCCCAGCATAAGCACTAGAGTTCACTCGGTCCAACAATAGGTGTAAAATATATTTTTCCCATTTTCTCGTTTTCTCTTCTCCCAGAACAACACTTAAGCTCAATAGAGTCTCTTTATTCATAGATAAATAGCGGTGGCAGCCAGTGACTGCCAAGTGCATTGAGATTGAGGTGTGATCTTGTGATAATTAGAAGCGATTCCAATTTCTATACAAGATGATGATAGAGTTAGAACATTACTTCTAGATCCTCTGCTTAATGATATGATGTCAGATTAGCATACCAAAGCCTCATTTCTAATAAAATTGAGGTCAGCCATATGAATCATTTTCCGCCACTCTGTCCGGTTCATTGCTATATCTAGTGAAAGATTTAATGCAATTAGATCCTCAGCGATTATCACAGAACATGGTAGGTTTTGGTGTACCATTCCCTCTTTTAACATGCATCCAATTTACGGGTATATTTTCTGTTATAGGTTTCTCGTCCCTCTTCCATACCAGGCAGTGATAGTAGCAAGGTATGTTTCAGATATATTGGCAATCCTTCTAGCAAATTCGGTTTATGTTAATGACTTAATTTTCACTTCTTCTTTGTTATTGTACAGGCTTTTACTGGTTCTATTGTAGAACACGCTCACGACATTGGAATAAATGCCACGGAACAGCAGACTGGTGCTCGTAGCTCAAAACCTGTGTCGAGGTTTAAGATGCAGAGAAAATAATTTATAGTTTGCTTATCTAACTACTATATTAAACTTTGACAATGTAGAAACTTGTCGATGACCTAATTACCCCTCCCTTCCTTTCATTTGTAAAAATGACTTATTCTTCTTCCTTTTTATGGTTGCAATGTTATATATATATATATATATATATATATATATATATATTATTTTGATCGAAAATGTAAATATATATATCAAAAGAAATGTAAAAGTACATTCGGGCATATCCGGGCAAACAAACAATGCTTAAAACAACATAATAAAAGGACCAAGAAATGGCTCAAACGGTAAACAAGAACAAAAAACTAGGTAGTAGAATCTAGGGAAACTAAAACATTGACATACAAACTAAATAATAATTTGTATAAATGTGTTTTGATTTTTTTGACAATACAATCTTGGTTTAGCTTTAAATTTTCAAAAATCTTTTGTTTCTTACCATCCACAAATGATACATAGTTGCGGCAAAACCAATTTTCTTGTCTTTGCTATGCCACCCCGTTCTTCTTGCTTCTTTTTTAGAGGAAATTACATCCATTATTGTGTAAATACAAAATATTTTCAAATTCTATATTTTGTGTTTTTATTCCAAAAATCTTTGTGTAACATTTTATATTATTATTTATATTTAAATTATATAATATTTAAAAAGGAATACCAATAAGGATCCCATATATTTCGCAGAGTGAGAGAGAGAGAAAACCGTTGGTGAGAGAATGCCATTATCTTCGGCAATAACCAACTTCAAATGCAACGAATTAGTTCCAATCACACTCTGTTGTGATATCACATACATGGGAATGATATTTGTCACAACGATTGCAACATATTAGTAACATAGATGATGAAACATATTTGTAACATGATTGCAGCAGTTTTATTACAAGGTGATATTAACAAATTTCGTAACATCGGTAGCAACAAATTAGTTCCAACGATTGCAACCCCAAGTAATAAATGCAATATAACATGACTATTTCCGACCAACTTATCAAAGATTAGTAACAAAGTATATGAAAATGATTTTGTAACATTGCTTGCAACAATTACCCTATTATCCGGAGCAATAATTGCAACATATTTTAAAGATTTTGTTGAAACAATTGCAACCCATTAGCTATACAATAATCGAAGCAGATTTTGTAACAAAGTGCGCATCAAATTAGCTACATAGACATTCGTACATATTATGTAACAACGGTTGCAACATATTATTAAAAGGTTCACGGTTGAAGATAGTTGTATCAATGTTTGGTGCAATCTTTCTCTTAAACGATATTGAAGTCCTTCAACCTCACCGCAATGCAGTTATCATCGAAACACGGGTAACCAATTGTGAAACCCTATACTATGTTGTTTTGAATATAGCAAATGGGTCTAATGATTCGGAATAGAATGAACTTCAATTGTAACACAGGCACAATCATATTTGTAACATGAATGAATACAAGATAACATGAAAATTTTGTTTTCTTACGGAATTACATGCTTAGGAAATGGAGATGTGAAAATTACGTCTTTGCAGTTGAATGCGATTATATTGTCATGGAGGAGAGAGATTGAAATTATTAGGATTCTTTATTATTTTTAGCCAAATATAGATTCCTAATTAATAGGGTAATTGTTGTGATAATTGGCGGTTACATCCAATTAATAAAATTTGTGAGAAATTATAAAATGGAATCTTTTATCTCACCCAATATTCTTATAATTTAAAAGTTGTAACGATATTTATGGAATTATTAACATAATATGGCCTAGTTGTGAAAATTTCCCTCTTTTTAATCCACTTCATTGAGCTTTGAATTGTGGACATGGATCAAGTAATACCCATCCAATGTCTAATCCGATTCCACATCGCAATAGTAAAGGAGCAATGAAAGAAAAGATGTTGCAGCTTGATTCATCCTCGGTTGAGCAAAAGATACATTCTAAGTCTATGTTAAATAAACTTAATTTATCCTTTGTGAGTAGTTTCGAAATCACAGTCAACCAAAGGATAAAAGAGTGTTTCTGGGAAATATAAGATTTCCAAACATCGGCTGACCCAACAAATGATTGATCCCTTTCGAACGAAAATAGTCATAGCACATGAAATTGAGATTTAGCCCCTGATCGAAAAGAAACACTGTGGAGAGCGACTTCACGGTTTCCCTCACATGAGATGATACTGATTCTGAATAGCATTTAAAGATTTGAGTAAAGGAGAGTCCGTTTTCTTTGGTGTCCAATCCCAAATCGTTTTTCCTCTCAAGTATACATTATTAACCCATCGGACCCATAACGTATCTTTTTTATCATGAAAATTCCACAACGACTTGGCAAGCAAAGCTGTATTCCAGCATTTAATGTCACGAAAACCCAATCCGCCCTCAGCTTTAGGAAGGCAAACTTGCTTCCATGCGACCAAGGGGGCTTCTTATTACCCCAAAGGAAGTTTCGGCAAAGACGGGTAACTCTATCAATCACCGTAGCAGGAGTAGGAAATATAGCTAGCCAAAAGCATTCAACCCCTTGAAGTACGGCTCTAATCAATTCTGCCCTATCCGCATATGAGAGAGATGCCCTCGTCCACAAACTAATGTACCCAGCAATTTTGTCAATGAAAGGGGCATAGTGCATAACCTTAAGTTTCACCGCTGCAAGAGAGATGCCCAAATAACGGAATGGCATGGAGCCAACTGGAAATCCCGTGGTTGACTGAATCTGCTCCAGCTCCTGACCATGAACCCCAGCAATATAGAGGGCGATTACGTACATTAGCTCGAAGGCCCGATTTATATCCAAAAGAGTATAAGCTATCCAAAAGAATTTGTACGGAGAGAGGGTCACCTCTCGAGAAAAGCATCAAGTCATCTGCAAATGCCAAGTGGGTAATCTTAAGGGGGCCGCACTTGGGATGGAAATTGAAATAACTGTTGTTGATATTAATTTTTAAGGATCTGGACAAATATTCCATACAAATGATGAAAAGGAAATGAGATAAGGGGTCTCCTTGCCGAAGTCCTGGCCTGCCCTTGAAGAAACCAAACAAGCTTCCATTAATTGAGACGAAAAATGAAGTAGTTGAAACTCATTCCATAATCCAATCGATGAAAATATTAGGAAAGTTCATTTGCATAACATATCTTAGAAAGTCCCAATTAACCATATCATACGCCTTTTCAAGTCAATCTTAAGAACACATCTAAAAGACACGCGTTTTCTATTGTCTTGTCTTAACAACTCTCGTGCCAAATGAATATTTTACGCCATGTTGCGTCCCCTAACAAAAGATGATTGTCTTTGTGTCCGTGATCTTCGTCCAAATAAAAGGCGCCAATCATGCGCAATGATTTTTGAGATGACTTTATAAACAACATTACAACACGAAATCGGCCTATAATCTCCAACATATTGAGCGTGATTTGATTTAGGAATCAAAGCAATGGTCGTATGATTGAAAGTGTTTAAGGAGTTTTCGAAGATGAAAGAATTCTGAACAAACATCAATTAAATCCACTCCAACCGTATCCCAAGATTTTTTCTTGGTTTGTTAAAACCATCATTAGAGAAAGTTGGAAACAATACTAAAATAAGAGGCTAGCAATGGTCACTTTTTCAGTTGGGAACAGGGACGTGTTGATTAAGGTGAGGGTGAGCATTTTAACGAGCCGAACCGAACCGAAATGAAACTGGAACCGGAGGTTCCGGTTCCGTTCTAAAAATAAAATTAGGAACATGAACTGAAAACTGAGAATCGATCGGGTTCGGGTCGGTTCTTGGTTCTTGAACTAGAATTGTGGGTACCCGATTGGAACCAAATTTGTCATTTTCTATAAATTTTTTATTTTTTACAATTTATTCAACCTAACCCATTGACCCACGATCCAACAAGATGCGGTACAAAAGACAAGAGTCCAACCGTCCAAGATCCAAACAAAAAGTACAAAACCTTCACTCTTAAACTTAAACTCAATTGACCCAATTCTAATTACTCAAATATCAAATTCTCAATACAAAAATTGTCATCTGTCTCGCACTTTCGCTCATCTCTCTCTCACCATACAGTGAGACGGCGAAGGCAAAACTCCTCTATAACCAAAACAAATCCTCAATTTTGAGAGGTAATTTTTCTTTTTCTAATTCTAATTTATGAGTTTGCAATTTTGGTGTCTATTCTTTCAGTTAATGTTTATACGTTTCATAAATTGTTTTAATATCTAACATACTTTAATATTAATGAGTTTGTAATTTTTAATTTTTTTCAAAACATGTTAACTAAATTTTTTTTAAAAAATGTTATGGGTAGAACCGAACCCAAACCGGAACTGTCAGGTTCGGTTCCAATAATTATGTGGAGCCGAATGGTTCTATTTACGAAATACCCAAACTGTAACGGGTGGTTCCGGGTATTGAAATACCCGGACTGACCCACTCGACGCCCAAGCCTAATTAAGGCTGTTTTTCGAGCAATTCTGACCTACACTACAAGTCTCTTCAGTCAATTCTGGTGGGGTGTTGCGAATGGGCAAAAGAAGTGTCATTGGGTTAGGTGGAAAAAGCTGTGTAAATCGAAGTGTGAGGATGGTTGGGTTCTAGAGATTTGGAATTATTCAAAAAGGCTTTACCAGTCTAAAAAGGTATGTAAAATGTTGTCCAACTCAAATTCATTGGCTGCGAGGTTATTGACAAGTTTTATAAGAGCTGTCATCTTATGGGGGCTATGGTGGCTGCAGGGACACTTTGGCAGAGTATTTTGTGGGGTTAGGAGGTGGTGAGGGAGAGTGTGAGCTGGCGGGTGGGGGATGGGACACATTGGGATTTTCACAGATACTTGGTTGACGAAACAACTTTCAGCATGTCTCATCTCCTAGCCTATCTTGGAATGTGGATTGGGTGAGTGATGGGTTACACGTTTCTCCTAAAATTTGTATTTTTCTTTAGCATTTTTCTGTGACTCGCTACCATCTTCTTTTAACTTCTTCAGGTGCTAAATTGGGGATTGGGATGGGGATGGGGGCAGATGTGGGTGTGGTGGAGGAAATTTATCATGCTATTTTTCTTTGTGATGGTGCTAGGGCGGTTTGAGAGTAGTTGGGTTTATGGCCGTTATTCAATCCTCTAGTACGGCTGAGGAACACTTAGGCTCTGTTGGTGGCTATTTTTCAATTATGTCCTAGGGAAGAGAAGAAGAGGATTGGGTGTTGGATGTGGGTGCTTTGCGGAGAAAGAAACATGATAATGCACGGAGCTAGGGGCAGGGAAGTGGGGCTTTTGCCACTATAGTAGATGGGGTACTTGAGAGAGAGGTCGAGGGTGGTGTGGTGAGTAGGAGTGGGAGAAGTGTTGGCAGCCTCCGGAGGCTGACGAGTTGAAATTAAACATGGATGCAGCTGCCATATGGGATAGGTTGGAGTAGAAGCAGTGGTGAGGGACGAGGCGGTTGTGGTGGTAGCAGGAATATCCAGCTTGTGCCCGAGAGTTATTCAGTGGAAGATGTAGATGCCTAGTCTTACGAGGACGGAAGTTACCCAAGTCTCAATATCATCAAGTACGTTTTTAGAGTGTTTTTCTACCGATGGTCTACAGTCTGAAGTCTACTTTTAGATTTGTTCTGAATAGAACTGTTTTATTTGGTATTGTGTCATTGATGCGAGATGTTTCGTGTGTATCTTGTAACTTCAATTCTCGCAATGGTGCTAACACGCTAAGGGAGTCTCAATCCAAAAGTCAATTATATTCCTCGTTTTATTGTCGACAGTTTGTGAGGACAATGATTAATGCAAAATTTGACTTTACCGTAAAATAGGAAAAAAAAAAAAAAAAAAACTACTTTAAGTACCATGGGCCCAAAATGAACATTATTGCACCTAGGATTTGAGGGCAAGATAAACAGAATTGAGCTATAGTTTCAAGGCCCAATGACTAGACATAATAAGCCCGCTAAAGCTTCTTTGAAATGCTAAATCTAACCTTGAAGCCCAATTGGGGCCAGCTATTAGTCGATGACTTAAGTCATTTGGATCGAAATGCCCATCTAGAGTTAGACAACGAGGAAATTTTAATAAAAAAAACTAAAAATAAACTAGGTGATAATTTCACCATACACCACAAAATATAAAATATTTTAAAAAATACTATCTAACTTTTTTTTTTATTTTAAAAATCTTGTTTTATATTTTTGTAACACTTGTTACATTTGTAATGTTTGTTAATAACAAATGTAACACATTTATTGTAACTAAAATAACAAATGTAACAAAATGTGTTATACAAATCAAAAATAGTATTTTTATAAAGTATGCCAGTATTTTAAGAAATATTTTATTTATTGTGGTTATTTGTGAAAAAAAAAACCCCATAAACTAATTCTCAAAATACTTTCCAACACCTATTCTTAGCAAAATAATGTTTTTGTTTAGACCAATATTTATTAAATTTTTACACCAATATTTGATTCTTTGTAATTAACTTACACGTTGTAACACTTATGTAATATTTGTAACAAATTGTGTTAAGTTGCCATCGCTATCACCATTGCTACCACCACTATCGTCGACACTTTGTAACAAATCGTGTTGCACAAAGTGTAACACTTGTAATACGTGTACAAACTGTTACAAAATTACCGTTATCACCACCATCGACACCGCTGTTACACAATATGCAACACTTGTAACAAACTATATTATACAATTGCTACCACCACTAGATTCGCACTCACAAAAATCTGCTAAAACCACAACCTCTGCCTATTTCCACCACCACAATCACAAAACTACCAAAAAATTCAAGCTCACAAAAAAATAAAAAATCAAATATGAAGCTGCCCACAACCACAAAAATCACCAACAAATTCAATCTCACAAAGAAAAAAAAAACCAGATATGAAGTTGAAGTGTGAAAATCAAATCTGAAGCTGGAAAAAAAAATCAGATCAAAACCACCAAAAAACTCAATCTCACAAACCATGGTTGCGGTCATGATACTAGATCCACACCTAGATTTGGCAGTGGACTTTATTGCGGTGGTAGATCACGGTGATGTGGTAGGTCGTGATACCAGTCTGGCAATAGTGGCAGCGATCTTTTATGCTGGTGGTGGATCGCAATTGTGGTGGTGTGTGGTAATAACAGTTTGACCGAAAATGAAATTTCTTATATAGATTTGGTGGTTTTTTGGGTGATGGTCGGTGACCCGCGATGGATTTTGAGTCGAATGCGTCAATGGGTGCTGGAAATTGGATTTTTATGGTGGTTTGAGAATATTCCTTGATCATGGTGGTGGTGGTCGGAGGCACGTGAAGAAGGAGGGGAGGTGGTGATGTTGGAGTATTTATTATGATTTAGAATTAAATATTGAGTTTGTTTAATTTAAATAAATAAAATATAATACAATTACATAGTATTTTTAAAATAAAACATAGATATTTTAATTTTAAAATTATTTTTAAAAATGTAAGTAGTTGATGTAATTTCCTCTTAAACAAACTTGCATGTTCTTTTGGTGGAAATTACATCTACTACTTACCAATCTTAAAATAATTACAAATCTAACAACTTAACTAATTTATTTTATAAATACTATATTCTTAATATTAGATTAATTAATTTAATAATGAATTAAAGTCAGTTTTAACCTTATAATTATCCATACCCGCCTATAACTATCCTAGATTAGCGTCCACTATAGTAGAAAACCCCAAACCGTGAAGAAACTTTCCATTTACAAATCGGTGCAAAAATTTCAAAATCTCAGTAAATCTTCTTCCAAAATCCTTAAATCGTAGTGCATTTTTCACAATTTTTAATCTCGTTTGAACTATGGAGATTCCAAATCACGCATTTATAAGATCGAAGACGTTGTCGCTGGTGGAGAAAATATACCGGAGTCCAATGCTTCCAATCACCGACGAATAACCTTTTCTACACCCACTAAAGATGCCAAAACGAAAGAGACAACGAAGATGAAGGCATGCTAAACTGATTCTATCAAGAAAGCGAATAAAAATCTCAAAAGAAAACCATACATTCCACATGTATTTTAGACTATACAAAATGATTTTTTTTTGCTAATAGAAGTTATTCTTTATGTAGTTTTGTTCAGATGAGTATGTTTTGTAAAATTTTTCATATTATGTTCCGATTAATATGTTACAATGTAATACAAATTATGTTACGTAGAAATTTGTTATTATGTTACATATGTTACAATATTTGTTATTATATTATATTTGTTACAATATTGGTTATTCTGTAACACATGCTACATAGATTGTTATTATGTAACACATGTTAAAGAATTGGTTATTATGTAATACTTATTGATGAATATGTAACAAATACAAATTTTTTGTAACACTGATTTTAATATGATGTTCTGTAACATTGAAGTGATTATGATGTTATTATGTAACACATGTGGTTATTATGTAACAATGAATGATAAAAATGATACAAGATGTTATTGTTACATTAGTTGATACATATGATACAATCGAATATATCATGAATTGTTTATTGTTGAAACTGTTATGATTTGTAACACCTCAATTTTTGTAACATAGATTGTAACAAGTTGAAATTGAATGGATCACGATATGTGTTTCAGGTTGTTACAATTATATCTGATACTAATGGTATATATGTAAAGTTAAGTTACACTTATTATGATATGTAGTTATGATTGAGTGTAATGTTCATTTGTTATTTTCAGTGTGGAGATTTCTGTATCAATCCTGATGACAGGATTGAAGCCAGAGTAATGGTATCAGCACCTCATGACGGGATCATCTCACTCAACCAGAAGATGAACAATCCTTAAAAAGCGCTATTTTGTTCAACTTGTTTTGGACACTTTTTGAATGTAAACGAGATTCATTTTCAACATCAACTGATATACAAGATGCTGTTAATAGAGGCGAGACAGCCAAACTAGCAACAAATGTTGTTCAGTATCTCAGGCAGATTACTGAAATTTTCAATCGAGGAGTTCTGTATAGTTACTTATTTGAAGTGTACTGGTCGTGATGTCGTACCTAAGTCTCGCAATGCTAAATCGATGTTGAGGCAGATCTATTTTGGCAAGTTAAAAAGTGTGTATAACAAAGACGTCGAGCAAGTTTTTAAGAACATGCCCTCGAACTAGAAAGATGTAGACGTTGTCAAAATTGGAATTTTGTATCTGATTATGTCATATCTGTTCACTACGTCGTATAAAAAACAGGTATCAGATGCAACATTTAGTTTAGTTGATTCAATTCTGATGGGGCAAGGAAATTTTTCAAAATACATCCAGTTATTTGAAGATTGCATTGACGAAACGTACGTACGATGATGGGATTAAGAAGGACATATTCATGTATAGATTATAAGGATTCCCTCTTGCCTTTCAAATCTGGATTTATGAAGTTGTCCTTTCGATAGACGAAAAAATATGCTCCAGATTACATCGCACATGGCCTCGACTCTTGAATTGGACTAATACTTTAACGCGAGTAATGGCTTCTCAACTAGAGAAGATTAACTTTGACTTACCAGATGTAAGTTATTATGTATCATAAATTTTCTAAATTGTTATATGTGTAATTATTGTAGTATAATCTTTCTGTTACAAAATAACATTTTTATGTGTATACTATAGATGGAAGTTGATGGCATTCAACCGAATGAAGAGGAGCGATGGACATCATACCTAGGTGGTTTGTTTGGTAGTGATAGACCTTCTGCAACATACAACGATGACAGTGATTTCGTAGACCCCCTATTACGAAAATCTAAGAAGTTCAATACTCCTAGTTCATCAATTCCAAAAGTTGTTCAAAATAGCAACGTCTCGAAAAGACTAAATCATTCCCCAAAGAGGTTAATAAATTCGAAATATGTTTTTGTATTTTTATATGTTTATCATTACATTCATTCATATTATTTTAATTTCTTTCGCATACTATATATCATGTAACTAATGAGGATTTATTAACAAGATGATTGCAATGTTGGGTTGAAGGAGTTAAGAAATCTCCTGGTGGATATACTATCCCGACAGGATCGAATAATCTCCCAACAAACTAATTTGATGTCCGATATTCGGACACTTCATCGGGAGATTGATGCTAAGCTTGATAATTTTATGGAGGAGTTAAGGACAAAAGTTCTTTCAAAATCAGATTCTCCAATGGAAGTCCATGACAGGCAAATGATTGTTTTCAATGACCGTGAAGAATTTTTAAGAAAGGTAATTGTATTGCAATATACCAATTATTTAAGAGCTCTTCCAACGTTATCATAGTATTAGAATCTTTTCACTTCTAATATATCACATGCTACATTTCATTTTTCAGGCAGCATTTGATTATAGTGGTCCGAATGATTCAATGAGAGAAATCCCGACGTTGTTCATCTTTGGCGATCCACATAGTCAAGTCAGGAACACATGCAGTTATCATCTTTGCACTTGAGAACATATTCCTTTTTGTCGGATCTATACACAATATAATGATAATTGTTTTGAATAGCATATAACGAAATTTTTTTTCTTGAGAATTTTATTCCTAAAAATCATACCGGTATCAATTCTATCAAAATATGGATGTTCATTTACACAGTTGTCAATGCCAAATTTACCTTCTGCCACATCTGAGATTGTTTGGTAAACACTACAAACAAATGTATCATCGTTGATGATACTACTATTAGAAATATGTTCCAAATCAATTCCATCTCCAGTAATATAGCGCGAATTATTCAAACTTTCAACTGAGATAATATTCTCCAATGAATTTGCAAAGGTGACTAGAAGCAGGTAAGTAGTTTACAATTGTTCTGTACTTTTTAACCGCAAATAGAACAACACCGCATTATCATTCGTTATTCTTATCGGAGCCAATCCACCACCCACATCATAATGTAATGCTATTACGATTTTATTTCGATCATAATTGAATATAGACATTACCATGTCGATCATCTGGACGTAGCTACGGTCATGTGGTACCAAAATCCTTATTGTTTCGCCATTGTTGTCAATGAGAATATTTATAGTATCCATTCCTGCAAATAAACAACAAATGCAAATGTAACATACTTTGAAACCATTAACGGGAAAAATAAATCCATTAGAGTAATGATATGTAATATTTAACAATATTATCAAAAAAGATATTGAAATGTAACATCTATTGCAACAAACGTAAATCCACATTATCAAACATAACTACCAAGAGTACATGTTACAAATCTAATGTAACATAACGTCAAATGTTACTTACATTATAGATTGTGATCAAAAAATTAAAAATTAAAAATTGAGAGATAATAACATAAAATAATATATTACAAACATGAAAATATAACGTATGTAAATGTAACATACGCAAATGTAACATACGAAAATGTAACATATGCGATTGTAACATACACAAATGTTCTAAATGTAATAAACATCTGTGCAAACTAGAAACTTCCAACTGTTACAAGATCATAACAGAAATATAATGTAACATATACAAATGTTATCACTGTAATATAAACATAAAATATCATGAATTCTATGAATTTTTTGTAACATTTGTTTTAGAGTGATAATAACATAAAATAATATGTTACAAACATGTAAACGTAACATACGCAAATATAACGTATAGAAATGTAACATATGCGATTGTAACATACGCAAATGTTCTAAATGTAATAAACATCTGCGCAAACCAAAAATTTCCAAATGTCAAGATCATAACAGAAATATAATGTAGGATATGCAAAGTTCTCACTGTAACATAAACATAAAATATCATGAATTCTAGGAATTTTTTGTAACATTTATTTTAAAATAATAATAATATAAAATAATATGTTACAAAAATGTAAATATAACATACGCAAACGTAACATACGCAAATGTTCTAAATATAATAAACATCTGTGCAAACTAAAAACTTCCAAATGTTACAAGATCATAACATAAATATAATGTAACATATGCAAAAGTTCTCACTGTAACATAAACATAAAATATCATGAATTTTGAGAATTTTTTGTAACATTTGTTTTAGAGTGATAATAACATAAAATAATATATTACAAAAATGTAAATGTAACATACGTAAATGTAACATACGCAAATGTTCTAAATGTAATAAACATCTGTGCAAACTAGAAACTTCCAAATGTTACAAAATCATAACAGAAATATAATATAACATATGCAAATATTCTCACTGTAATATAAACATAAAATATCATGAATTCTGAGAATTTTTTGGAACATATTTATTTTTGGACTGCTACACATGAGCACATTTATTCAAAAACGGATTACATGTAGTTGGATTGATTAATCGAGAGTAATTTTTCACAGGTAAATTGATAAACATGTTACAATAATTAACCTTATGTAATTATTCAGATCATAGACGTCATGTTCTTCACGGATTGATGTTCTTCACTGAATGACCTTCTTCACGGACTGATGTTCTTCGCGGACTGATCTTCTTCGTCGAATAATGTTATTTATGGAATGATGTTTGCCTGATTTTCTCCAATTGTTTGTTTTCTATTTTGGCAAAGAATCAATTAGATATCCAATTTAATAAAAATAATGGCAAATCCCCATTTTACAGGTATTTAGTTATAGCTGCTAATTAATATATGAAATTATAATAAATATATTTAAAAAATAGTATTTTTAGAATTTTTGTAATAGAAATGGCTTTTTGAAATTATTTTTAAAAAGTGGCTTATTTATGAAAAAATCCCATGTAATTACCTTAGAGGCTCGTCAGATATAAAACAGAGATTTTAGCTTTTAGAATATGACAAAATTGACAAGAGCCCTACTATTTACAAAAATGTTGAAAAATACCCTCAAAATTATTTTTTTAAAATTTTCCCAAAAACTAATCAACCTAATAAAAAATACCCCAAAACTACTTAAAAACAAAAAGAAAACAAAATATCTAAAAAAATACCAAAAGGCGCCACCAAATTAAACACAAAATTGTCGAAGCTGTGTAACCCAAATTACAACCAAAATTATCAAATTTATTGTTACCCAATCCCTAAAACTATAAAGACCAATTTCATACCATGCGTTTCCATTAAATCTAACCGAAAATCAAATTCTTGAAATTTTTGAATGGAAGGTGAAAGCAGCGTTGATATGTTCAATACAAGCTCAAAACTAAGTCAAATATGAAAACGAGCTACCTTCATTCCAAAGATTCTGAATTTTTTCAAAATACTAAGAATTTGGTGGAGTATTTACATGGGTCGGTTGCATTAAAAGCCAATTTGCAGATATAAGGTGAGCAATATTTAATTTTTTTTGAATTTTTTTTTTGTTTATTATAGATTTATTTTATGATGATTTTCTCATTCTAATGTTTGTATATTATGAATTTCAGTTCATGTATATTAAATGTGGTTGATTTTGCCTTCAATTTGATGTTGATTTTGCATACGATCTAAATTTGCTGTTGATTGTGCCTTCAATTTTTTGTTATAATTCTGTTTGCAGTATTGTTATAAGTAGTTTTTACTTGCAAAGATAATTTGATATATGTTTTCATCCTGCCACAAGACTTTGAACTAAAATTATATTGTTGAAAGTTTTGCTGAGAGAGTTTGTGTAGAAGCTTTTTAATTCTATTGTTTGTATGAGTTGCTTAATTCCAGTGCTTTGCTGATGCTTTTACCTTAGAATGTATCTGTGCAACCTCTATGCCTCTTTCAGTAACATATACATCACATTAGAAAATTAAATAAAATTTGATATATGTTTCCATCCTGCCACAAGACTTTGAACTGAAATTATATTGTTGAAAGTTTTGCTGAGAAAATTTGTGTAGAAGCTTTTTAATTCTATTGTTTGTATGAGTTGCTTAATTCCGATTTGCTTTGTTGATGTTTTTACCTTAGAATGTATCTCGTGCAACCTCTATGCCTCTTTTCAAGAAACATATACATCACATTAGAAAATTGAATAAACCAAAGACGAGAAAGGACAACAATCTTGCAACTTCAAAAGTAGTGCTCTCATGCATCCCCTTTTTCAAGCAATTAGTCTATTTTTAGAGCCATAGATTTTGTGCTATACTACCAATAAGAAAATAAAGTTAGTGTAGCAAAATTGATACCAAACATGAATATACCTTTGAATAATTGAACTGGTTTCATAAAATTCCAAAGGCTTAGTAATAACGAGACTGATATAATAAAAACACTAAGGAAATGATATTTTATTAAAGGATCAACGGAAATTAGGGATAGAAACATTACCAACGCCAAGTATTTCCAAAATCCCCCACGGAAAGTGTAGCATCCCTCCTAAAAAATGCTCAAGATAATTAATAGCAACACATATTCTCCAATTCTTGAATGCCTTTAATTTTTTGAAACAGAGTCCTAAATTTTCTTATGGGATTATATTATAGGCGTCACGTGAGGAAGGACATATAAGGCGTGTAGATCAACATAATAAGAAGTTTGTTACCTCGTTCAATTCATCTATTTGGGGACTCGGCAAAAGTCATGCAATGAGTGGGGTAGCTAAAGAGGTGCAATAGTATCACATGAACCTTCTCTACGTGCCTTCATCCGCATAAGAATGTGCCGACTAAGAAACAATAGGGTAGCAATATCATTAAGCGATGATATCTCTTGAACAATATAAACAATATAGAAACATGAAGTTGGCTACTATCATTCTACTCTTGACGGGTTAATAACAATGCACGTCATCGAACTTTTAGCAAAATTTTATGTTGATCCTTGGAACTTAGACTATTCAAAATGTAAACAAACACCAACATTAAATACCGTTAAAGTCGATAGACTACCCGCATTTTTAACCCACTCTTGACACAAAGTTAGTTTAGGAAATGTAGGCATTGGCTGAACCTCGTAAACAAATTTCCTTTATTGTTGTTCTTTTCTTATAAATCACATTCACATATGATCAAAATATTCATTACAACAATCGGCATTGCTCATCAAAATCATAGTGTTTGGTCTATCAACTTGTATTGGTATAGGTTATATGAAGTATATTTAAAATATAAACAATAATATCAAGACATATAGAAACATTTAACCGTAAAATGATGCACTCACATTGCGCCTACATCCAGTGATGAAGTATATTGGTAGCAACAAATTCAGAACATGATAAATTGCATACAGTAACGCTGTCTACGTATCAACTTTCATCTCATTTATATTCTTTACTTGGTTCAAGAATGTCTCACAGATTGACAATTTGTATCAGAATTTTCTTCCCCTTAAAAAATCGGAATTTTTTTTTTAATATGTTAGACTATAATGGACTAACAAAGAATGAGATAATTATAGAATTATACTAACTAGTGCTAGTTGCCAATATGAGGATTATGTCGTGAGACTACATATTAGCGGTGGTTAATGTTGAAAGTTGTGCTAAATTTTAGAAATATTGTATTAAACTAATGCGTGGTATCACTTGTACGGTGACCAAATATACTTGTTATGAACCAAGCTAGGATTGAGCCTAAGACTTTCGAAATATGTTTTGTAACACAAACATTAGATATTGACATGATTTACTGGGATAATCTGGGTTCGCGCGCGCGCACACACAGAGAGAAAGAGAGAGAAGTAATATGTAATTCTTCATAAGATGGTATATGTGTTGAAATACATCCATTTACTTTAAACTAACATCACTTGTTCGACTTACAATGATTCTCAATCGCCTTTGAATTTCAGTAGACAACTTATCTCCATTTTGCTTTAGCCTCTCATAGTTGAAAAAACTTGGTGTAGCACCTTGTCAGGTGCCTTTGGAAAATCAGGAATCCTGATGTTAAAACTCAATAGTGGCATTACACTCTTAAATTTATTTTTCTTGTTCATCCTCTAAATTTGACCACTAAAAGAAACAAAAAATAAGAACTGAGACGTGATTTCTATTGAGAAGATTCTGATATGTTATTAGAAGTTCACCTTCAGCTGCCCACCACTTTTGGAATTAATGAATACTATAACATGACATTCAGGAACTTGGTGAACTTCTCTTATTTATGAATCCGTTAGACATGTGTAATCAGGAATTGCTTTAGCTTATTTCCCATGATTTGTGATCCTATCGCATCCCCAACCTACATAGGTAGAGCAAGACGAGAGTTTTTTAACTGAACCCATAATTGTCATTTGAAATTATCACATTCAATTTGTCAATGTCATTTGAGATCCATTTAGTAAAATGTGTGGTACTACATGTGTTTCAATTATATTATCACATTGAATGTGATAATTTTTTTTTGTTGAGTTATTAAGAAGTAACATACATGAGTAACACATATGTTACTTGCTTTATTATAAAGTTCGGTTTAATAACATTAGTAATACATATATTACTTGTCTATGAAATGCATGAATCATGTGAATTACGCTTGTTAAAATAAGTAACACCTATGTCTAGCATGTTAGTGTGTTACTGTATGATTTTTTGTTAGGGATGGAACTTATCAATATCTTCTTACATTACAGTGCTTAATGGAATGAAACCTATGAATACAAGAATTTCAAGAAGGTTGGGATCTTAGTTCCTCTAGAATTCACATTCAACATGCTTGTTGAAGAAATTTATTTGAAATTGGAGTTGAATCATACAATCGTGGAGATACCAATTCAATATCAAGTGAAGCATAATGATCCTCCAATAAAGATTAAAACCACTAAGTCCCTGGTGTTGTATTTGGAATTGAAGAGAAAAGACAAGGATTTTACAAGTTTTTCCTTATGCATTGATTTTTGAACAGTAACAAATAGTAGTGTATCATTTAATCTTCATGAAGGACTTCAATTGCAAAAAACAACCGCTGCTTCAAGTTTAGACAGGCTTCAACTCCAGTTATATGAAAGAAATAAGACTATAGTCATAGCTCCTTCAAGATTACCAACTGTTGAAGATTGCTTATGAGGTTTCTCATTACTTACCCGGAGTTGACAACGTGATGGAAGCTAAAACCACTGTGATATTTTATCCAAATGTTGATAAAATTGAAAAAAATCAGATTTTCTGCAATAAAGACGTCTTGATGAATAGTATTACAATATATGCCTCGGAACCACTTCCAATTCAAGGTGAAAAATACGACAAAAGGTGTACATCTTAAAATGCATGGATTCTAATTGTCAATGGTCTTTTCGAGCTTCAAAAGTTGGAAAAACGGACAATCAGAAGATAAGGTACATTAAAATGAACACGTTTGCTCAATGAATGTGATATTAAGAGATCATTGGCAAGCATCTAGTTCATTGGTAGTAAGTTGCATCAAGTGTAAGTACATCCTCGCAAAAGTCGTATACACTCCAGCTGACATAGTAAATGACATGAGGAATGAGTATGTGTTCTAACAAGTTATAATAAAGCTTGGAGGGCGAGAGCATGCATTTGTGGAGTTAAGAGGTGATATGGATGAATCATATGGAAAACTTCATATGTACTTGTACATGTTGAAATAAAAAAATCCAGGATTAGTTACAAAACTAGAAACTAATTTGAACAACCGATTCAAGCATCTTTTCATGGTTTTAGGTGCTTCTTTGCAAAGATGGAGTTACTGTAGACCTGTAATTGTAATTGATGCTACGTTCTTAAAGGGATATTATGGTGGAACGTTATTCATAACATGTACCCAAGATGCCAACAACAATATTTTTGTTTTGGCTTTCGGAATTGGAGATAATGAGAACAACAATTCATGGGAATAGTTCTTACACATGTTGAAATAATCTTATGGACAACGGGAACACTTGTGTATCATATTAGATAGACACCGGAGCATAGGAAATACAATACAGACTATATATCCGAAATCCATGCATGATGTTTGTTCTTACCATTTGTTGCAAAATTTGAAGAAAACTATTGGCAAGGGTAATAAACCATAACAACTCACTACAATGCAGCTGCTAGAGCCTACACAAAGGCTGAATTTGAAAACCACATGACCCAACTTGAGAAAATTTACAAGAGAATCCAGCCTTATTTGGTAAATTTTAATGTTTATTATTATAGTTTAATGCATTTAACAATCTTAATACCCTAATTGACATAAGTAATTGTTCTTCATGTAGGAAGATGCTAGATATCATACATGGTGGAGGACATACATGACAAAGAATAGATATTCAACAATGACGTCAAACATAGTTGAGTCAGTAAATTCAGTTACAAAATCGACAAAGAGTTTTCCTATAGATTACTTGTTGGAATTCTTGAGATTCTTTGTGCAACATTTGTTTTCCAAAAATTAGGATGATGCACAAGCAATATTGACTACACTTGCAACAAAATATGAATGTATGATGCGGGAAAATTCAAGGGATGCAATGAAATTTAAAGTAACAACTAAAACTATGTTTAATTTATTGTTTAATTCTTGGGTAAATGATGATTACTCATTTGTCACGTTTATGAATGAATAGAAAATATTTGACAATTCTAAGGCTGAATTGTTTGTGGTATACGGTGATTAAATGCATTGCATTAGTTTCACTAGAGACATATAGAGCTGGTTGCTGGGTATGAAAGATTTCAACTTGACTGGCTTGTTTGTGGTAGTGCACAGTTTGAATTACATATAATCAAATTTACTCAAAGTGAGTTACATGTCATCACAATTACTATAAATATGGCTGGGTAATTACCTCGAAAACTGTCCAAACTAACTTGTTTGAACCTTAAAGTCGGATTCGATTCGGTTTATTAAAGTGTCATGTCCTTGTTACAATCATAGGTAGCCATCAGTTAAGGGAAAACTTTGCACTAATACTAATTTTGGTGTGGCAGGTGAAGTTGAACATTTGTAAAAATAAGAAAAAGCTAAAAGCTTAGAATAAGTATTGAAAGAATAGGTAATTTTTAATTCTAGTACACCATGGAAAAGAAATTAATCTTTTAAAAAGATAAAAAAAAAACTAATATTCTACTCTTAAATTATAAACCTCATAGAATCCTATAACTACTAGGAATTCTAATTACCAATAATAAATAAAAGTGTAAATTGCAGCTAGTGTCTCCAACCTTTGACTTTATTTGTACTTGTGTCCTCAAGATTTAATTCTTGACATCTATCACCCCAACCTTATATATGATTAGCAGTCAATGCCCTCACGTCCTTATATAATTAGCAGCCAATGCCCTTCCATGAGGGCATTGGCTGCTAATTATATAAAAGGTTGGGTGATGGATGTCAATATTTAATACCGAGGATACAAGTGCAAATGAAGTTAAAGGTTGGGGACACTAGCTGCAATTTATCCTAAATAAAAACTTTAAGAATATCTCGCTACAAATCTTCATTACGAAATTGTTTTGATTAAATGTTGCAGATTGGTAATCTTCATTGGGAAATTCTAAAGAAGCACCAATTGTAATTCTAGTATAAAAATCTATTATATGAAGACGGGTTATGCTATTTTTGAGTTAACAGACTTGTGATTTTCGTTTGTTATGAAGCATATACAATTGTGATTTTCATTTGTTATGTCATCTAAAGAAGCGCCAATTCTTATCCAAGCATAAAAGTCCATTATATGAAGACTTGTTATGTTATTTTGAGTTAACAGACTTGGAAATGCTATTTCTGATAAATTCTGGTTTGAGAACTTAAAGGTTATGTTTAAAGAGGGATGAAAAATGTTGTGAAGGGATAAAGAAGTGGAGCTTTATTAACAAATCTTTTAACATTTACAATTCTGATGCTTTTTTCTAGAAACTAATGTTACATGCATTTTTTTAATGTATTTTTTATTATCTATTAGATACAAGCATATATAAAATGTGTAATTTAAGCTAACATAGTACGTTAATTCATTCCTTGCGTAGGTGTCTTCGTCTAGCCAAATTCTACACCAAGTTAATGATGGTGTATCTTCCTATTTAGTGAACATGCACGAAGGGACTTGCTCATGCAATATATTTCAAATGGATGATATTCCATGCAAACATGCACTAGCTATAGATGCAGTCAAACATCTCAATTCTTACAACTATTGCTCCAAATTCTACACAAAGAGTCATACATGAACGCATACAAAGAGACAATATTTTTACTTGAGAACTGTACAAATTGGGTTGTGCCAGATAATATTTTGCTTCATCATTGTACTACCACCAATACCAGCAAGAAAATCCAGAAGACCGAAAGAAAAACGATATCGATCGAAGAGTGAGAGGAAGCGAGTACCAAAATGTGGGAGATGCGGAGCATATGAGCACAATCAAAGAACGTGTAATAACCCAACACCATTGAAGCCGAACAAAAAAAGAAAACTGTTTACGAATTTTTGAATATTTTTATATTGAATTTCAGCCTCAAATTGCTTTAATTTTATTTTGATAAGGATAGATTCAAATTTGTACATTTCACTTATAGGATATTCTTATCTTGTAAAACATATAGTGTTTCGATATGCACTAAAAGATTAGGTGCTCTTTCGTGTCAAATAGACTAGAGTTGTAAACATGCATATGTGTATTGATATTAAACTTCAATTTGAGGAGAAATAAACGTATTTTAGACTGTGTCATCAGTTAATACAACCAAAAAAAAGAACAAATTAGCCAAATTGATTAATCCAAAAAATATACTCTTCAAAGTTGCAATTATCAAAAGTGGAAATATAATCACTAATTTGTAAAGCAAAAACACTACTCAACCCCAGTTCCTTAGATATTATGGGCTCCCACATCACATGGCAACTAACATTAAATACCCCTTTTGCCCTAGCCAAGAAAGCAATTACCATGAAACCAAAATTCAATATAAATCAATTAAAATACACATTATTATAATTAAAAATCAAATATTTCAATTTTTTACTTTTAATAACAACAGTTTTACACGGGTAACACATATGTTACCATATGTGTTATGTTATTTCCACATTTTCATTACAATTGCTATTTTATATTTTATCTCCTTTTAAATATTTTTTTAAAATACATTAATTTCGTTTAAAATCAAATATTTCCAATTTTTTATTTTTGAAAATAATATTTTTACGTGGGTAACATATATGTTACCATATTTGTTACGCTTATGTTACTTCTTCAATTTTATTAAAATCAATAGTTTACAATTTATATCCTTCTATAATTTTCTTAAATACACATTATTTTAAATAAAAATCAAATATTTCATTTTTTCTCACTTTTAATAACGACAATTTTACATGAGTAACACATATGTTACCCTATGTTACTTTCTTATTTTCATTACTATCGGTATTTTACAATTTATCTTCTTTTAAATGTTTTTAAAAAATACATTTATTTCGTTTAAAATCAAATATTTTCAATTTATATTTTTGAAAACAATATTTTTACGTGAGTAACGTATATGTTACTCTATGTCACTTCTTCAATTTCATTAAAATCAATACTTTACAATTTATTTCTATCTATAATTTTCTAAATTATTACTTATTTTAACTAAAAATCAAATATTTCTATTTTTCAATTTTGAAAACAACATTTTTACGCGAGTAACATATATGTTACAATATTTGTTACCCTATGTTACTTTCTCAATTTCAATACAATTGCTATTTTGTAATTTATCTCATTTTAAATAAAAATAAAATATATCATTTTTCCACTTTTAATAACTACAATTTTACATGGATAACACATATTACCCCTGTATTATTTCCTCATTTTCGTTACTATCACTATTTTATAACTTATCTCCTTTTAAAAGTTTTATAAAATACATTTATTTCATTTAAAATCAAATATTTTCAATTTTCATTTTTGAAATCAATATTTTTACACGAGTAATATATATGTTACCATATTTCTTACTCTATGTTACTTCCTTAATTTCATTAAAATCATTTTTTTTCAATTTATATCCTTATATAATTTTCTAAAATACACATTATTTTAAATAAAAATCAAATATTTCACTTTTTCACTTTTAATAACAACAATTTTATGTGTTATCCTGTGTTAGTTCCTCATTTTCATTAATATCGTTATTTTATAATTTACCTCCTTTTAAATATTTTTTAAAAACATTAATTTTGTTTAAAATCAAATATTTCCAATTTTAATTTTTAAAAATAATATTTTTACATGGGTAACATATATGTCACTGTATTTTGTTACCATATGTTACTTCCTCAATTTCATTAAAATCAATTTTTAAAATTTATATCTTTCTATAATTTTCTAAAATACACATTATTTTAAATAAAAATCAAATATTTCATTTTTTTCACTTTTAATAACAACAATTTTATAAGGGTAACACATACCATATGTGTTACTCTATGTTACTTCCTTATTTTCATTATTATAGCTATTTTACAATTTATCTCCTTTTAAATGTTTTAAAAAAAAAATACATTTATTTTGTTTAAAATCAAATATTTCCTATTTTCATTTTTGAATACAATATTTTTACGTGAGTATCGTATATGTTACCATATTTGTTACCGTATTTTGCTTCCTCAATTTCATTAAAATCAATATTTTACAATTTATCTCTTTCTATAATTTTCTTAATTACAAATTATTTTAACTAAAAAGCAAATATTTCTATTTTTCACTTTTGAAAACAACATTTTTATGTGAGTAACATATATGTTATCATATTTGTTACCCTATGTTACTTACTCAATTTTTTTAAAATCAATATTTTACAATTTATCTCCTCCATAATTTTCTCAAATACACATTATTTTAATTAAAATCAAAATTTTCAAATTGTCAATTTTAAAACACAAATTTTACATAGGTTATCCTATGTTACTTCCTCATATTCGAGCCTGTTTTGTATAGTTTATAAACTAGTTTATTTGACAAAAAATAGTTTATTAATTTGACAAAAAAATTGCCTTATTAGCCTAACATTTTTTACCATTCTTGGTCAAATAAACTATTTTAATCAATTAAACTAGTTTCTGAACTATATCAAACAAGCTCTCATTACAATTGCTATTTTATATTTTATCTCCTTTTAAATATTTTAAAAAAATACATTAATTTCGTTTAAAATCAAATATTTCCAATTTTTATTTTTGAAAACAATATTTTTACGCTGAGTAATGTGTTGAAGGATGTTGAAAGACGGATGCCCGAGACTATCATGGCAACTTTTTAATGAGGGATTGACACCGATGGTTTGAAAATGCAGTAACATGTTTTTGTGGCCACTTGAAGACACCCTCCCTATTCGAACCTTGCAATAGATGTGCTCCTGAGATAAGATCCTTAACAACAAAACATGAAGGAAAAAATTCAACAAAAGTATTTTTGGTTTTACAGATATTTGAAACAGATATTAAGTTTTGTTGAATTGAAGGAACACACAAGACATTTAATAGTAAAAAATGTTTAAGAAGATGTAGGGAAAAAAGTGGAACCAAGATACACTACAAGAAATTTCTCTTTTAACAATGAAATTTTTTGTCGTAGAAAGTTATTTTTTGGTTGTTTTGTTGAAAAATGGTCATCAAGAAACTTTACAAAACCAAAATTTTCATTGTTAAAAGTGAAATTTCTTGTAGTGATAGGTTATTGTAAGCCCGGAGCCATCACCAATCAGTACATCATTATCCCTTCATAATTCTCATGCAGTGACAAATTGTTGAGATCATTAGTAACATGATGGCTAGCACCTGAATCAACTACCCAACCAATATTAGAATAATCAATAGCTGTGTGATTAGCCATAGGTTGAGATTACAGTTTTGCTTTGAGAAACAGAAATTGTTTCGCAGAATGGCCGCGCTTGTCACAGAATTGACAAATGGGATTGTAGTTGGGAATGGAGCCACGTAAGTTGTTGGTCTGATTTGAATTGTTGTTGAAACGTACGTGAAATTATGTCCTTGTCCTGGAGAAAGGAATTACCAGCGTTCTTTAGATAATTTTGGTTCTGATATTTGTGACCACCTGAACGAGCAAAATTGGCAGTGATAGGAGAAATTTCTAAGTGAGTTCTCTTGCCTTTAAGAAATGCCTCATGCTCAACAGGCTTATCATGGAGTTCTTCAAATGATATTGGATTGTCACGGGTTCATACTGCCGCCGCTATTTCTTTAAAATGATATCCGAGGCCATTGAGGGAAAAAATGATTAGATCGTCATCTGCAAGCAGGGCATTGATGGTTGCTAGTTCATCAGCAGCTAGCACATTGAGGTTTTGAAGGTATTCAGAAATAGATTTGGTTCCTTTGTTCATGAGGTGACGCCGTTCTTTGAGATGCATTACACAAGAGCGAGATCTGTTAGCATACAACCTGGCTAAACGAGTCCAAGCATCCAGAGATGTCACAGTAGAAACAACCAACGACATGACAGGTTCGGAAAGTGCGAGTATTGCTTGGAGCAGAAGCTGATTCTGCATTTTCCAGTGAATATGGGCAGGTTCGAAACTTCAATATTATTTTCGGTGATGGTGGTTGACGGGATGGTCGTGGTTCCATCTAAATATCTGGAAAGGTCGTAATCGAAGAGTAAAGAATGGAGATGAGCTCTCCCTGATGGGTAGTTTAATGGGGTTAATTTAACTGGAAGTTGGGCTGCAACATTGATAACTATTAGGTTGGGATTATTTGTTCTAGCATTAATGACTACTGGTTGTTTGGCCATTTATGAGTTGTTTTTGTTCTTCCTTCTGGAATGGTAAGTACAGGATGACTTAGTGGAGTATTTTTGCTCTGATACCATAAAAGATTAGGAACACAAATCAAATTCCAACAAACACAATATTTTGAAATGGTTTTGATAGCAATTTCTTACCTGCAAGGAGATTAGGACGGTATGTTCATGTCATGTATAGGGAGATAAATATTTAATCACGATCGTAAGGAGTTTTTTTACTATGGGAAGAAAAAAGTACTTAGGCTATGTTTGATTGGCACATTTTTTATAGAAAATATCACATCCATGGAAAATGTTTTCCACCTTTGGTTGTTTGATTGCACCTGGAAAATGAAAATGATTTTCAAGACAATCACTTAAAGATACTTTTGGCCACTTTCTTAAAAAATATTTTCTCACCATTTTGGTGATTTTTTTTTCCACCTTACATAGAAAATGTTTTCATTTTCCACCATTTTCTTTGGAAACCAATCAAACACAACCTTAAAGTCTGTGTGTTACTACATTTTCAATTTCTCCCCTCACAAAATCATCTCTTCCAAAATTTGCTGACTGCTTCAATCCATGTCCTTGAATCGATCGTCTCCCACAACCAATCATCTACAAAATCTGCTCATTCCTCAATCCATCTCCCTCAAATGATCATCTTCTTCCACCAATCATCTCTAAAATCTGCATTCACCACTCAATCCATCATCATAATAGAGCCTATGGTCGAATCCCACCGTAAAAAAGCGTTATACTAGTTATATATACGTGTATGCTCTATATACCTGAAATTGGTCTTTTAATGTAAATTAATTCATGACTTGGGCACTTTTTTGCACTGCCCGTGAACAAATTAATAATAATAAAAAAGGTAATTATATTCACACTACGATTTTTATTATCTACACTAAGTTTTAATTGCAATGAAAATCCCCAACCTTTGATATTTTATGTCTCCAACTTTGTTCTGTCACACTTTATCATTAAGATTCCGTTTGGTAAAGTTTATAAAATAGTTTATTTGACCAAAAATGGTAAAAAAAAATATCAAACTACCAAGGCAATTTCATTGGTCAATTAAACTAGTTAATAAACTCTACCAAACGAGTTCCAACTTTCAATTAATTTTCACTGGTAATAATTTTTTCCCAAATATTCTTCTAATGTGCATTGAAATAAGAGAAAAATATTTTGTCAAATTTTTGTATTGGTTATTTATTTTGTTTATTTAAAAATACAAGAGGCAAAAAAAATCTTTTATGTCATCCTAATAACTTTTTGGACAAAAATCATCATCAAAGACAAAGACAAGAAGTGAAAATTAATAGGTTGATGATAAGAATGTGATAAAAAAAATTGAGGACATAAATGCAAAAATGAGCAATAATTGAAGACTTTCATTGCAATTAAAATATAGTGTAGTTAACAAATAACACATATATTTACCCAAAAAAAAATTGATGTTACATTGCATAGGAGTAAAATACCCAAATGCCACTATATCTTACCAAATGTTCGTAGAACCTCACGTCACTATACTTTAAAATGTTCTTAGAATACTATTGAACTTTCAAAATGGAATCTCAAATGTCACTCCGTTACATTCCGTTAAAGGAGTTTTCCATATCAACAAAAAAGCGCTTACATGGCATATATTCTACTTAAATAGTTAAATACCCACAATGCCCATATACTTTGCCAAATGTTCGTGGAATGCAACTTTACTTTAAGACTTTCCTATATACTTTTATATTTTTTAATTAAATCTTGAATATAAAAATATAATACCCTATAGCTGAAAAAATTGTCGCAAGAAACAAGTCTAGCAATAACTTATTTAATTCTATTAATAATATTAAACTTATAAAAAAAATTATTCGTATCATGCGGGGAATCGAAAATAATTTTCCAACAAAATGAATAGAGTTCATAAAAAATATTGATAATTAATCATGACTATAATATTTGTAGAAGGAAAAGAATAAATCGAAAAAAAAATATTTACGAAAATATTGAAGAGAAAAAAAATATGTTTAAAAGTTTAAGTGTATTTAATACAAATTTTTTAAACTTTATAAAAGTCTTAGGTTATTCAATAAAGACTTTTAAAAAGTCTTTAAAAGACATGTGATATTCAATTCAGACTTTTTAAAAATCCTAAGAAATTCAGGGGTATTCAAAATGTCAATGATTTTAGATGATTTTTATAGTAAAAATTTGACCCGTGCACCATTTTCTAAATTAAAAAAAAACTGAAATATACCCTTTAATTATTGTTAATGATAATCACAGCCGTATGCAGTTTTCTCCGTTATAGAAAGAAAAATGTACTTAAATGTTCGTGTGTCACTACGTTTTCAATTTGTCCACTCACAAAATTATCTCCTCTAAAATTTGTTGAGCGCTTCAATCATCTCTCTCAATCTCCAAATCTGCTGATCTCCGCAATCCATCTCCCTCCATCGATCATCTCCAAAATTTGTTCACTGCCTCAATCCATCATCATAATAGAGCCTACAGTCAGATCCCACCGCAAGGAAGCGGTACACTAGTTAACCATTTTAATAAAAAATTAATTATATTTACCTTAATTTAATTACGATAGTAGGGGAGTTTCTCTTCTATTGGCCCAAAAACTCACTATCGTATATCTTCACCCTCTCCAAATTTTTTTCCAATTTCCTCCATTATCTCCTTCACAATTCTATTTCTCTTCAACATTCTTCTCCAAATCTTTCCTTTTCAACATCAACATTGTTCCTCCTATATCTCCATTTATTTTTCTACGGTCGAATTTCACCAACACTACAAGAAAATACAGCATTAGAGACAAAATTTCCGTCGCTAATGCCTTAATTTCCGTAGTTAACCGCTTTTATCGACGGAAATCGTCCGTCGGTAAATCTGACAATGATACTAGCGCCAGTAAATTACCTACGAATATATTCGGCTGTAAGTAAATTAGCAACAAAAATTGGTTGTTGGTATTACCAACATATGTTTTCGTAGCTAATCAGCAATAACATTGGTTGTCACTAAACTGTTGGTGATTAGCTACGCCACACCTTTTCAATGTATTTATAGCTACGGAAATTAATGACGCCTTATTTGTTGCTATATAACTATGCGGGTGTTCCACTTTTATTTTTGTTGCTATGTTACAAACGAATTTTCCTACAAAAGTAATCATTGCTAAATAAGAAACGAATAGTTCGTTGCTACATCTGTTTCCAATTTTCTACACAAATTTTCAACAAAAATGAATCTGGCCGAAATTACATTTTAAAAAAATGCCATTAATTATTATATTAATATATTTTTCTTGTGAATTAAAAGTATTTAAAAAGTGAAAATATTTAAAATACACAAACAAACAAATGTGAAATTACAAACATTTTCATTCGATAACTTAACCATTCAAAATGACGCTAAATTACATTCCGTCATAGTCCGAACCAAAAAAATTTGCATAGCTATTTTTATAAACAAAAAAAGTTCTAACCAATTTCAATAGAAATATTTATAAACAAAATTAACATTTTTCATGCTCATCGTTGAAGATCACTGTGCTTAAATGACCTAATCATCGACATATTCCTTTCTTCCAACATTCAAGTATGGTTTGTTCGAACTCAATGCGCTTCTTCTCTTCTTCACTGCCATCTTCTATCTTTTGAAGTAATTCATTATTTTCCGTGTAAGATCATCTATCTTGTCGCAGCACTACGAAATTCCTCTTGCAAAGTGATTAAAGAAGCATTTTCATCTAATGGAACAAAAGACGAACAAAAGGAGGTGCCAACTTTGTCCAAAATTGGACGACAAATTCCAAGCACATACACGCGACCACCCTTACCAAGGCCTTGACTTGCTTCACACCATGCATAAATATCAAATTCAGGTTGTGTTGACATATCTGAACCATATTTTTCATCAATTGAGAGGTTATATTTTTCCTGCAAAACAAATTTAAATCCCACATTATACCATGTGAAAATTAACCATTAAAATTGCAACTATGAATGTAAAGTGTGTCGTAGCATACTATTGGTGTAAATATTATTTTGATTTGTACTAATATTTTCTAGCTTCTTACTTTTCCATAAATAGGGGAGGACTATGTGGTCAGATACATGTTAGAACAAACTATAAGAACTTTTTGAAGGATGTAACATGATTTTTGGTCTACTTTGTTTAGAATTTTGAAGAAAGACGGCATCTTTCCAACAAAAAATCTTAATTCTTTTTCCTTCTCGTAGAAGGGTTCATGACAAGGTTTTAGGGGAAAACATTGCAGAGAGAAGGACTTGATATTCAAAGTAGACAAGCACTAAATAAATTTACAAGAATTGAGTTTCAAATATTACTTAATGAAAATAATGAAGAATCAAAGGCTCAAGATGAAAGGTTACCCTTTCAAATATTAGACGTCAATAACTATAATTTAATTGTACTTACATATACAATTCTTGATTTGTTGTCTACAAAGTTGCCTTCTCCTTCTTCCGCTAGTGTACACATTCGAACAATTGTGAAGCAGTAGGTGACTTGCCTCATTTCTCATGCTGAAAACAAGCAATAAATTTCTGATTACTTGAAGTAAGAAAGCTGACGTGTCATACACTTTACAAAATCGAACTGTAGGCATATTCATACTGGTCTTTCTCCGGTTCAACACATCATTCTCTTTCATTTTTAATATTAGTCTTGCATAATGTCTCACAATGTAAGCAAGCAACATGTTTCTAATTAGCGTAACCAATCATCCTATATGTTCCTAAGAAAATAAAATTTAAACTCATTTGTACCGGTGTTTGTCCGACATTCTGGTTTTCAGTTCAGTAAGTATGTTACTTGAATATTCAAAATCAGATGCACGTGTTATGAATAAAGCATTTAGCCAATAAGATCTTATTGTACGGTCGACAAAAAATAAAAGTCAGCAGTGTGTGTGCCAATAAGGTCTGATTTTTATACATGAAATGCAGCAGCGTGCTTAGTGCATCAATCTGATTTTTTGAATGACACACCTTTGAAAAATATAAAAGTATATCTCGGTCATACGGTGTTTGCCATGCATGCTGATTTTTATCCTATTCGGCTCCTAATTCAATTTCATTGTCAACATCATATGCACCGATTAACATTTCCATAAATTCGATAATAGACAATGGAAGAAATGGTGAAAAGAAGACACAACTCTTATACAATATGTCAATCACCCATGATCTTGATTCATTTAAAGATAAACAATACCAGCTTGAGCTTGTGGTAAGCAATTGTTATTGAACCGGCGGTGTGCTTAGTGATGGTTCCCGACTTGAGTTAACCCGGTTATCACGGCCAGAGACTTCGTCTTCCATCGTTCATTGTTCCACTGTTTTTCAATTATCTCATTCCAAAGTGCTCTGCACTTAACCACTCACTTAACCACTGTGGTCCAAATCCCTTCTCTTGAAAGTTACATTATCGGATCCAATACTTTGGTTAGCCTTCTTTCAAGCCACACAAAATATGTCTCGAGTCGATCGGTTGAGGCAAGATTCCATGCATTCGCCACCTCATTGTCTTTATGTTTTGGCCAAGAATATTGTTGCTAATGAAGGTACAACTTCAATTAGTATGAAATAACAAAATTTAAAGCCAATAAGTATATTTAAACGCTAAAAACATAAGTATACTACTTCAAATCTTTCCCATAATAATTTTTTTGTGTCATTTGGCACCAAACTAAACGTAGGGTAAGGCCCACCCAAATAAGCCTTCCAATTGGCACTTACAACACGCGATGCCGATTGAGTAATGAATCTGCAATCATAACAACAGTACCAATGAACAAGAGAATGAATTTTCTAGTACACACGTTCATCTTTTTACATAGATTGTTTGAAACAAGATGAATAAAGCCAAACAATTATTTGGATTGTTCCAATTACTGGGAATACAGCCAAACAATTAATGGAATTGTTCTAAACAATTTCAATATTGTTACAGCATGAAATTGTGGTGTGAAAAAAAATAAAATCAACCCAGACATTTGCATCACAAGTTAAAAACTCTTAGGTAAGGTAACAACAACATTTATATAAACTCTTATTCGAATAGCAGAATTACAACATTATCAAGTCAGAGTACATATAGAATCTACAACTTCTCTTTCAATGAAGACATCGATGTAAAGCAAAAAAGGCATTTAGGGGCATTTCAGCTATTTTCAAAATGAAGTTCAGATTTATATCTATTGTCACCCACAATTAAATGAGTTCTACCACATTTATCTGCACGGCCATTAGTACCTAGGTTAGGACCTATTTTCCTACCATCAGATCCTTCATTGTCCTCTGCAGAAAGAGACGCCTCAGTATCGGTCTCAAAGCCATTCTCGCTCCAGTCATTATCGTCCTCATCTTGCAACCCGGGACCCCGAGGGCATGGAGCTCCATCTGACTCTATTAGGCATATTCAATTCAAGTATGCCGTATTAGAAGTAGATGGCTGGAAGGGTTCAAAATGGAGAGAACATTGTGATTTTCAGAAATTTGAGATTTGGGACATAAGGGAAAAAATGAGTGGGGATTTGGGAAAATGATAGGAAAATTTTCTAATGTATTGTGTAAGAAGTGGCGTAGGAATTGAAATTTTTGGGAATTTTTGGGAGGAATGATTTACTTTTGGGAAATTTATTTATGTGGAAATGGTTGTATAAAAGTGGGTTTAGAAATAATGGCAAAGGGTTCAAATTTATGTCTGCATTTTAGAAATTCTATGAACTTACTTCATATCATTGATTTGCGTTGTTTAGGGCATATTCTCTTTGCCATTTTCAACCCATTTTCCGTTTTGTATTTTTAAAATAGTGAACTCGTGTTCTCTTTGCCATTTTCGAAAATGTATTTTCTAAAACACAAAAAAAAAATATTACAAAGGAAATGGAAAACAATGATTTCACCGTTTTGGGTGTTTTCTTTACAAAACGCAGTGATTTCCAAAACAGCCAAAACACGCGTTTTGGCCGTTTAGGTCTGCGTTTCGAATCCTGATTGTGGCATTTTTTTAATTGTCTTCGTTTCATACGTGTGAAATTAGTTTATTTGCAAATAAAATTCAATTGCATTTTATTTTTTTATTATCACGTCTGTGAAACTAGTACATCTTTGAGCAATTCTTAGATGCAAGAGTACATATTTGAAAGTTTCTCCAATGATTCACATTTAATAATTAGTAAGTATGTTATCCCTTAAGTTCAAAGAATAATGATACGCTCCCAGCACAGGTCACCGAGCGCTTGACACCATTGCATAAAATGACATATTTGCCCTTCAATAAGATAACAAATTACCAAAGCGACTCTTAGGCCTTATTTTCCTTCTCAAATAGTCTCTTTCAAATCAATATAAACACATCAAAAATCAATCTCTACTATCAATTTTCTGGGCCCCACCACTTTTACCACTTTTTAACCATATGTGTTCTTGCTTCATATATATGATAGTGGAATAGTTGAAATTCATTCTCCTATTTCATACTTGTGAAACTCGTTGATTTGTGGTTAAAACGCGGCTCCTTTTCAAAATGGCCAGACGTGCGATTTTGCAATTGGTGGTCAGTGGTTCAATTCTCCGCTCCTTTCCAAGTTTTTAAATTGTTTTTAATTCCAATTAATACCAAGTTTTTAATTGTTTGTAATTCCAACAATAATTGTTTTTAGTTGTTTTTAATTCCAATTAATAATCTTGTTAGAATTTTCATACTATATTATTATTAAACTATGAAAATTTATTGAATAATCAAATTTTTTGAATAAAATAATACACAAAATCAATTCTCAAAATTTCAAAGTAAACACGTTTTCCAATTTTCTGTTTTGAGAAACAGTTTTCAAGAATGACAAAAAGAACTTATTTTCAACATTCTCAAAACAGACACTCAAAACACAACTCAAAATGAATTCAAAACTCAAAACACAAAACTGAAACGCAAAGAAAACACCACCTTATTTTTATACTAAAATTACAAGTGTAGACCCAAAACTATTTTTTCACTGAAATTACAAGTGTAGACCAAAACTATTATCTTATTGCGTTTTGTAACCAAACCAAAATTGTAGACCCAAAACCGACAATTAAAAAATAGTTATAATTTGTGTTAAGTTGTAGAGCCTAATTTGTTTGCGCTATGCGGAGTTGATCATGGACCGACCTTAATGTCTGAAACTCCACCAAAAAACAGCCATCATCGTTAGAAACTCCTCCAATTTCCACCATTAAAATCAAATTTACTGCCAAATATTATGCACAAGTAATAAATGAGATCCAATCTTAAGATCAATTTCCACCATTCATATGTTTTCAAAGAAACAATAAAATCCGATCAGTCACCTTATCAAACACTTATACGTGCACCTATAAAAGTTGAAAGAATACATAATTTCATGGCAACCCAATAACCCAAATTTGTATATGCATCATCACACAACGCAATCCATCAATATATCCAACAAATCAGAATTGTATGATTTTGAAGTGCTATGTATACAATTTTGTTGTAAGGTTGACATGCTGCAACACAATATTAGTAGCAAGTGATACAAGCAAATATTCTTAAGTCTGAAAAGTGTGACTTTTCCCATATAAATCCTCCATCTCTCATTATGGTAGTCCCTGCCAATTATAGCATGTCTCTTGAACCAAAACTTCACCTGTATGCACGGAGCTTCCTTGTCTAGATTGGCCACCGTTCTCTTGTCCACCACATATATACTTTACTTGTCAATTATCATCCTACATTCAACCCATGAAAAATATTATCAACAATGACAATGTGAAAGGAAATAACATTGCTTGAATAAAGAACAAAAATATTTGAAAATAATAATAATACAATTTTCTCCTTCACTTGCACTTGTTGTAAAACCATCACTACTGTCCACGTAATCCTGATGTGCATTTTCTTGTACATTTTCTTCTACATCAAGCATTTCAGAATCTATATTGGACATCCTACATTCAACTCCGTCTACTTCTTTAGCCGCAACATCAACATGTACTAAATTTGGTTGATCGAAATCTGAAGTTATTTGAACAGGTTGCTGGTTGGACGGTATATGATCCTCTTGGAATGTAAGTTCTACCCACACATTACACTCTTCATTCTCTAATATGATTCCTTGTATATTGGGGACATTTCTTACTTTTGTTTTGACAACCGCCCACCAATCAAGTCTATCTCTAACCTTCGTAGGAAAACATGTGTAATATACTTGTTGAGCAAGTATAAACACATCAGTTGTTAGTAGTTTCTTCTTATGATTAATTTTAACAAGTCCAAATCGTGGATGCTCCCTAACTCCACCGTTGTTGTCAAACCAATCACACTTGAATAAGGTAACCTTATTTCCAACATCTCCTAAATATTCCGGCCCAAGATTTCGGTTAGCATACCTTAGTAGTCATGCTCATAGTCATTAAGACGACTTCCCAAGACGCACACACCACTATTCATTGTGGTTTTGTGAGAACCATAATCTGATGTGAAATTTAAAAGCATTGACAAAGTATCAGTTATAGCATTTCACTCTACGTGAGGGACCCATAGCCAAAGCCTTTATGCGATTATCAACTGTATTATGATCCTCCAAAACCTGAGCATGAAAAATCATGTGCATTAGAACTTATTTTGCAAAATACTTATGTCAGGCAATTGAGATAATATTTACATAATATCTCACATGTTCCCTCAACCAACATGAAAAGGTTCCTCATGTAAATCATCGAGTTGTGCATCGATACTTGTGGATACAATATTCTCATATGTTTATCAAACTCCCCTACAACAATAATGATGACTATAAATGGAACTAAGATTACAAATCTGAAAATATTTGCAATGTAATTATAAAAACTTACGCCACAAAAAGGCGACTTCTTCACTATTCAAGAGTACATATATTGAAGCTGCTTTGAATTCCTCATCTATCATTAACTTGACATTATGACGTTGGATGCCAAAGGGTCGTCCAGAGTGCTTAAAAATTGACAGTTTCCCTTGGGTCTCGACAAAGCCTCCATCATCATTCCTCAACACGCAATTCAATCTTGTTTCAACATTTTGATCAAAATATAACGAGCAAAAAGTTGATATTTCCTCTACTAGGTATGCCTCCACAATAGATGTCTCAACATGAGCCCGATTTTTCACCTTTTTTTAAGTGATGTAAGAACCTGTGAGACATGCAATCGAAATTATTCTCAATTTATTTTGTTAGTACACGTTAATTTTAAGTGATGTAAGAACCTGTAAGCATGTAGTACCTCTCAAAACGATACATCCATTGATATTGCACTGGACCTCCAACCTTTGCTTCATATCATAAATGAACTGGTAAATGCTCAATTGAATCAAAAAATCCTGGTGGAAATATTTTTTCAAGCTTGCATAATGTTACAACAATGTTTTGTTCTAGCTACTCCATATCTTTTACCCTGAAAACAGTAGAGCATACATCCCTAAAAAAATGGCTAAGTTCAGTTAAAGCTTTCCAAATTGGCTTTGGCAACAAATCTTTAAATGCAATCGGTAACAACTTTTGCATAAAAATATGACAATCATGGCTCTTCATTCCATAGAACTCACAATCACCCTTAACACAACGTGAAATGTTTGATGCGTAACCATCAGGCATTCTTAAATTTCTAATCCAATTGCATACTTCTCATTTTTATCCTTAGTTAAGCAATAAGAGGCCTTTGGGATAAAAAGTTTTTCTCTAAATCTTTTCTGGCCTTAAAGTTGTCCTTGGTTTTTCCTTTTATATCCATAATTGTGTTGAATAATACATTCTTTTCAATGTGCATCACATCTAAATTGTGTCTTATGAGATTTGTATCCCAATAAGGAAATTCCCAAAAAATGCTTTTCTTTACCCAATTATGGCTACGACCAAAACTTTCTATATCTTGTCTCTTATTAGCTCTGCCACTTGCAATGTCTAGGAGGCTCTCCACTATACTTCACAACTCATCTCCAGTTAGTCAATGTCGTGCAATATCCTTCTCAACTCTACTTTTGTAAAACTTGTCCCGTTGTTTTCTAAAGGCATGCTCGTGTGGCAAGAATTGGCTGTGACAATAAAAAAACAACGTTTTTCCTCCAATTTTAAGTCTGAATGATTTAGTTTTACCAATACAGTACGGACAAGACTTTAGGCCATGCGTACTCCATCCACACAACATGCCATATCCCAGAAAATCACTAATAATCCACATAAATGTAGCTTTCAACTAAAAATTCTGCTTATATGCATGTCATAAGTTTCAACACCTTCATCCCACAACATTTTTAGTTCATCTATGAGAGGACCCAAATAAACATCAAGGTTTTTCCCTGGACTCTTCGGTCCAGGGATACCTATAGTTAAAAAGAAGTTGTCTTGTTGCATGCACATCCAAGGTGGGAGATTGTATACAGTAATGATAACTGGCCAACATGAGTACTGCACATTAGACATACTAAATGGATTAAACTCATCCGTGCATAAACCGGGGCGTACACTACGAAGTTCAAGAGAAAATTGGGGATAAGTTCTATCAAAGTGCTTCCAAGCCTCACTATGTACGGGGTGTGACATTTCGTTGTCTGATAATTGATTCTTCGAATGCTATATCATATGCTCAGCAGTATGCCTCGACATATACAATCGTTGAAGCCTGAGAGTTAAAGGTAGATATCGTAACACCTTCTAAGGCACCTTATGTCCAGATCGAGACAACTTCTCCTTGTACCGTAGGCTAAAACAGGTAGGGCACCGAGTCATGTTCTCGGTTTCTCTATAGTACAACATGCAATCATTGACACAAGCATGAATCTTCACAACACCAAGGCCAAGACTAGATAACATTTTCTTTGTTTTATAGAACGTAGCTTCTAACCAGTCACCTTATGGTAGAATTCCCTTAATGATAGATAACATACGATCAATACACACTTTAGGCATATTAGATTCAAACTTCAATTCAATAGTCGTGCCATTGTCGAAAGGTTGGTGTGCTTTCTACAACTAGGCCAAACAGGTTTGTCTACTTCTTCCAATAGTCTAAAGAAATTTTCTACCTTTTGATTTGGAGCCTGCTCCTCATGACCACACATATCTGGATTGGTGTAATTATTGTACATTTTAGGGCCCATCGCGTCTATCACCACTAGTTCATGGGTAAAATTTGTTGTAGCTTGTGCACTTGAGGATTCAACCAAATCTGGAGCGTTGAAATTGAATGACTCTCCGTGTGCATTCCACTGTGTATAACCCCTTGTAAATCCATTTTTGTAAAGATGAAATTTCACATGATCTTCTTTCAAAAACCTCCTGTTGTCACATCTAGAGCATGGACATTTAATTATATTACCAACTCTTGTTTGAGATAAGGAAAATTGAATGAACTCTTCAACACCTTCAATAAATCTGTCTGAAAGAAATCCATCATCTGACCGACGCAACATTCAACTGCGGTATGATGCCATATTGTTCAACAAAAATTCACAGATTCTAATTGCCTATCCTTAGTGATCATGCAAAAGTGGTCAAAGCATCAAACACATGAATTATACACAGTTCGAATGTGGCACTTGCACTTTAGAACAAGGAAAAATAATACTTCAAATAATGTAATAAAAGAAAAATATAATGGAGGCAATTACTCAAGAAAATTAAAGAAGCAATTCTTTAATAAAAATAAAAAAAACCAAGCTCCAAGCACAAAGTAGTGCTAAAACAACAATTAATCAATAATATAAAATTACCAAAATTAGTTTCAACAATAAGCAGTGAGCCAATTACTCAAACAATTACACAGCAAGCAATCTCAATTATGATTAAAAATCAAACTTCTTCAATTCACAATTCCCAATCAACGAAAATGAGGTTTTCAGCACATTTCTTAGGAGTATTTCAGCTATAATTCAAGTGGGTTAAAGAGTGTAAAATGGGAAGGTGGTGGATGGTTTTTGGTAAGAAACATTGGGTAATAAAGATGATGAAAAAATAGGACCTAAAGGACGGTTTTGAGCAGTTTGGGGAGAGAAACCTAAGGGCTGTTTTTCAGTAGGTTTGGGGGGATTCATGTGGACGTTTTCAAAAGTTAGACTTGGGTTAAATGAGCTGCCAAACATGGGTAACATAGTGGGTAAGGAAGTGTTGAACATTGGAGAAAAATGGCTGAGAATATGGGGGGTAAAGGCGTTATTTCAAAGGTTTATGGGCTGTTTGGGAGTTGAATTATGGTAGAGATTAGGAGCTATTCTAATGGTTATTTTCTAGCATCTAGGTGGACCGTGTTTGTGCTAAAAGCGAAGAATAATTGAGCGGAAAAAGGGCCGACACTAAGCTAATAATTTAAGTGGGCCGGAAAGATGGTTTTTAATTTAACGATTGTTCCACAATTAACTCAAAATTAATTCGAAAAAAGTTATTCGAGTTATGAAAATTTAATTAGTCTCGATAATAAAATATATTTATATTCGTCATATCTAATATAAGGAAGCATGTACAAAACCTATCGCGACTAACATATTTTAAACGTTCTCAAAAGTTCGTAGTAATGCCGAAAGTTAAAATTTTATGTCCTTGAAACTAAAAGACGAAATTTTTTTGGTCCCTATAACCCTTCCTACATAAAATAATTTCCTCCTCGAAATTTAACTGACTTGGTTTATGAGGTCTAGCTACTTATAAGACATCTTCTTCTCTTTCCTAAGTGACCTCATCCTCCTCGTGCCTACCTCACTCGAACCTTGACTAAAGAGATCTCCCAGTTTCTTAGAACACAAACTTTTCTCTCTAGAATCACCGTAGGCGCTTCCTCATACTTCGTGTTATTCTTTAATTTCAACGACTCATGATTTTCCACATCAGTAGAAATATGCACATAATTCTTTAACATCGAAACATGGAATACATCGTACACTACCGAAAGCTCAAGTGACAATACCAGACGATACGCCACCTTTCCAATTTTCTCAAGGACTTCAAATGGTCCGATGAATCATGGTCTCAACTTCCATTTCTTGCCAAAATGCAGTATTCCTTTCATTGGGACTACTTTAGAAAAATAACGTCGACCCCAACCCCAAACTCTAAATATTTTCTTCTTTGATCGGCATAACTTTTCTGACGGTCTTACGCTGTCTTCATAATGGACCTGATATTATCTATCGCATGCATTTTTTCTCAATTAACTATAGACCCAAAATTTTCTTTTGCTAACTTCACCCATCAAATTGATTTAACGATATCGACGACCATAAAGTACCTCATATGGTGCCATACCGATAGTAGCTTGAAAGTTATTATTATAAGCGAACTCCACCAACAACAAGTGACTTTTCCATTTACCAACCAAATCCAAGACACATGCTCTCAACATATCCTCCAAGATTTGAATATTCCGTTCTAAGTGACCGTCGGACTAAAGAATGTAAGCGGTACTAAATTTCAATTTAGTACCCAAAGCTTCTTGAAGACTTTTTCAAAAATTTGAAGTAAACCTCATGTCTCGATTCGATACAATTCATGCTGGTGCTCTATGAGTTCGAACAACTTACTTGACATACAACTGAGCTAACTGCTATAAACTGTAATTCATTCGAATTGGCAAAAAATGAGTAGATTTCGTCAAACGGTCTAAACAACCCAGATGACATCACGATATTGGAAAACCTATAATGAAATTTATCGCGATTTTCTCCCACTTCTACTCAGGCATATCCATTAGATTTAATAGCTCTGACGGCCTCTGATGTTCTGTCTTCACTTGTTGACACACCAAATAATTTGACACAAAACAAGGTATAACTCCTTTCATGTTTCTCTACCAAAATATATTACGCAAATCCTTATACATTTTGGTTCATCCTGGATGTGTGATGTAAGGAGCGAATGAGCTTAAAATAAAATCTCATTTCTCAGACATTCATCCTTACGCACGCATAACCGACCTTTGAATATTAAGAAATTTTCTTCGGTTATTTGAAAGTCTTTTCTCTTTTCGGTTCATACTTTATCCCTGATCCTTTCCAAGAAATGATTATCCTTCTGAGCTTCCATAGTTCTATCACTGAGTGTCGGCTTTATGATCAGACTTGCTATCAATGATGATGCGTGCACTGGCGGAGCTAAAACTTCAGATTACCTTGTGTTGATTGCTGTGCAAACAACTGACCTATATTTTTTCTGCTTAGAGCATTCGTATTGACATTAGCCTTACCCAGATGGTACATGATAGTGCATTCGTAGTCCTTTACTAATTTCAACTAATGTCATTGTCTCATATTCAACTCTTTTTGGGTGAAGAAGTACTTGAGACTCTCATGGTCGGTGTAAATCTCACACTTGCTTCCATAAAGGTAGTGTAGCCAAATTTTTTAAGTGTAAACTAGTGTCGCAAGTTCAAAATCATGCGTCGGATAATTCTGCTCATACTGCTTCAACTGCCTTAAAGCATAAGCTATCACATTTCCATGTTTTATCAACACACTGCCCAAAACGAGCTTATCCATCACTATAAATTATGTATACCTTTTGAACATTCGGGTAAAGCTAGTATTGGTGTAAACACTAGTTTGTCTTTTAACTTCGAAAATTACGCTCACATTTTTCGGATAATCATACTTAACACCATTTCAAGTCAACTATGTCATAGGACCGGTAATATTGAAAAATCCTTTTATGAATCGCCGATAATAGCCGGCCAAATCTAGAAAACTTCTCATTTCTCCAACATTCGATGGTGTGGCTAGTTGAATCAAAAAAATTGAAATATTGATTTCAAATTAAAATAATGTATTTTTAAAAATTTATAAAAGTGATAAATTATAAAATATATATTTTAAATTAAAATAATGTATTTTTAAAAATTTATAAAAGAAGATAAATTATAAATATTGATTTTAAATTAAATGATAAGTAACATAGGGTAACCTGATTAAAAATTATAAAAATAGATAAATTATAAAATATTGATTTTAAATTAAAATAATTTATTTTTATAAAATGAGATAAACTATAAATTGATTTTAAATTAAATGATGAAGTAAAATAGTAACTCATATACATATGTTACCTGTGTAAAATGTTGTTTTCAAATGAAAAATTTTAAAAATTGATTTCAAATTAAAATAATGTATTTTGTAAAAATTTATAAAAGAAGATAAATTAAAAAAAAAAAAATAATGATGAAGTAACATAGGGTGACATATATGTTACTTATGTAAACATGTTTTCAAACATAAGTTATAAAATTTTCATTTTAATGAAAATAAGAAAGTAAAATATAGTAACACATATGTTATGTAGTGTAAAAATGTTGATTTAAAATCAACAATTGAAATATTGATTTTAACTAATATAATGTATTTTTGAAAAATTAATAAATAGAGATAAATTATAAAATATTTATTTTAATGGAAATGAGGAAGTAACATAGGGTAACGCATATGGTAACACATATGTTACTAGTACAAAACTGCTGTTTTCAAATGAAAATTGAAATATTGATTTTAAATTAAAATAATGTATTTTAAAAAAAAAACAATTAAAGGAGATCAATTATAAAATATTGATTTTAATGAAAAAGAGAAATGTTGTTTTCAAATGAAAAATTGAATTATTAATTTTAAATAAAAATAATGTATTTTCTTAAAAACTATAAAAATTAGATAAATTGTAATATATTGATTTTATTGAAGACAAGGAAATAACATACAATAACAGATATGGTAACACATATGTTACCCATTTAAAAATATTTTTTTCAAATTAAAAATTGAATTAGTGATTTTAAAGAAAATAATGTATTTTTTTGAAAAATATAAAAGGAGATAAATTGTAAAATATTAATTTTATTGAAAACAATGAACAAACAATGAACAAATACGTTACTTATATAAAAAATGTTGTTTTCAAATAAAAAATTGAAATATTTGATTTTAAATTAAAATAATATATTTTGTAAAAAAAAATTATATGATGAGATAAATTGTAAAATATCGGTTTTAATGAAAATGAGGAAGTAACACATATGTTACCCTTGTAAAATGTTGTTTTCAATGAAAAATTAAAATATTGATTTTAAATGAAAATAATGTATTTTTTAAAAAATATTAAAAAATAAGATAAATATTAAAATTTTAATGAAAAAAATGAGTAAGTAATATATGGTAACACATATGGTACTTATAGGTGGGTGCGAGTTGGATTGGGTTGATTTTTTACCTAACCCGAACCCACACCGAACAAATTCGGTTTGGTAAAAGCCAAACTAAAAACCGACATACTTTGGAAAAATCGAGCCCAAAATCGACCAAAACCGATTCGGGTTAGTTCACGCTTTTGGTTTCAGGTCCGATTAAAGCTTATTTTAAAATATTTTAAAAAAAACGATTTGGGTGGGGTTACCCAACTCGAAATCGACTGAATTTATCCCCAAAAATCGATTCGGTCGAGTCAATTAAGCGAGTTAGCGGGTTTTTGCTTACCCCTAATGGTACTCAAGTAAAAATGTTATTTTCAAATAAAAAATTAAATATTGATTTTAAATTAAAATTATGTATTTTTAAATAAATTATAAAAGAAGATAAATTGTAAATATTTATTTTAATGAAAATGATGAAGACCATATGTTACCTGTCTAAAAATGTTGTTTTTTCAAATGAAAATTCATTGATTTGAAATGAAAATAATATATTTTTTATAAAAAAAAAATCAAATGAAATAAATTGTAAAATAATTATAACTACTACTATATTTGAAATAGTATACAAATATGACATTTTTAGATAATAATAATATATTTTTAGATATGAATAATATAATTTTAGATAATAAAAAAGCTGAAATATGGATTTTAAATGAAGATGATGTATTTTTTATTATATTATAAAAAGAGATAAATTATAAAATATTTATTTTAATGAAAAAGAAGTATATTTTAAAAACAAATAATGAAAATTATTATGAAATTAGAAAAATAGAGGAGAATAAAGATAGTCAAAACTCAAGTTTTTAAATTTATATAACACTCTTATTTATAGGTTCCAATGAGGAGTTCTAACTTGGACTAGAATACACTCTTGTGGAGTAAATAGATAACTACATAGACATCTATACAAAATCAAACAGTCATTTATCATTATCTATAATTTTACAACAAAAATGAGATATTTTTTGAAAAAAGTTAAAAAAAAAGTTATTTTTCAATATTTTTAAAAAATGTAGGGCTCTTACCAAATTTCTACAATTTAAAACTAACAAAATTTAAAAAAAATTCGGCCCATTTTTTCAGTCAATCTATTAACTTAGTGTCGATCCTGTTTGCCCATTTATTCTCACATATTTAGCCCAAAACTCTGGTCCATCTAACTGTTAGAAAACACCCTCAAACGGTCCCTTAATCCCTGCCAAATAACCACCCAAACAACCCTTAATCCCTGCTAGAAATAAACCCTCAAACAGTCCCTAAAACCTAGCAGAAACTGCCCATGACACCCCACCTTTCAGCCCACTTACTCTCCTATGTTTAGCACTTTCTACCCATCTTTTTACCAACTTATGTTCAGCTAAATCACCCCCAATTAATCTAGAGAAAATCACCACAACTACCCCCTAACCTGATGAAAATCGGACCCCTTTAATCCCCTTCCCCATCAGCCTTTTAGCCACAAAAAGATCATCAAATTTCCATCCCCAAAAGTCCTCAAACTCGGCCCTTAAGCACCTGCTTTTTCTCTTATCTTCAATCAACAAAAAAACTCCAAAAACTAACCTTTCATTTCCAGATTTTGAAGTGACCCTCTGAGTTCAGAAATTCTAAGGCGTACATGGACAATATAATCAATACATTAAGACTCTTAATTCACAAAATACAAATATGAAGGGTTGAGATCAGCGTAAGCATGTCAACTATTTATTTTAAATTAATTATAAAGTGACTCCTTAATCATCTAATAGGCGCTTAAACAAATTTATTTAATTTATCAAATGGGAAAAAATAAAGGGTAATTTGCAACCTCCGTCCCCAACCTTTAAATTTTTGACACTTTTATCCTTATTCTTTATTTTTTTGGCACTCATATCATCAACCTCTCTTAATTTGATGGCTGAAGTCCCCAACCTTTGAACGTTTGACACTTTTATCTTCATTCTTTATTTTTTGGCACCCATATACTCAACATTTCTTAATTTGGTGGCTGAAGTCCCCAACATTTGAACGTTTGGCACTTTTATCCTCATTCTTTATTTTTTTGCACTCATATCCTCAACATATTTTTTAATTTTTTAATTGAAACTTATGAAAAGTCTATTTAAAGCCAAGTTTTGTGTGTAATTTTGTCTATAAATGTTGGTTTATTTAAAAAAACTTATTTTTAAAAATTTTATAAGATTTTTAGATTAATTTTTAATTTTTTAATTGAAACTGGGTCGACCTTGGTTCGACCGGGTTCGACCTTTTGACCCTTGACACGTTACTTTTTTCAGGTCGATGGCCAGTCCTGTTTTCTGAATATTGTATTATTCAAATAAATAGTTTTATTTAGATAACTATATTTTGATTAATGCTCAATTTAAGGATATGGGTACAAAAATTGAATTTTAATTGAAATCGGGTCGACCTTGGTTCGACCTTTTGACCCTTGACCCATTATCTTTTGAAGGTCGATGGTCGGTCTTGTTTTCTCGAATATTGTATTATTCGGATAAATAATTTTATTTAGAAAACTATATTTTGATTAATGCTCCATTTGAAGATATGGGTGCAAAAAAATGAAGAATGGAGATATGGGTGCAAAAAATAAAGAATGAAGATATTGGTACAAAAAAAATGAAGAAAATTTCATAAAATTTGTAAAAATAAGTTTTTTAAAATAAATCAACATTTATAGACAAAATTACTGATAAAACTTAGCTTCAAATAGACTTTTCATAAGTTTCAATTAAAAATTAAAAAATATGATACAAAAGTCCAAAGGTTGGGGACTTCAGCCATCAAATTAAGAAAGGTTGAGGATATGGGTGCAAAAAAAAAATGAAGAATGAGGATAAAAATGTCAAAAGTTCAAAGGTTGGGGACTTCCGCCACCAAATTAAGAATGGTTGAGGATATGGGTGCCAAAAATAAAAAATAAAGATAAAAGTGTCAAAAGTTCAAAAATTGAGAGCGGCGGTTGCAAATTCCCCAAAAATAAAATAGATTGCACAAGTATATCTTTTTCTCTCTTATAATCAGTAAGTGCGAAGACTGTTTAATTAAAAAAAAAAAAAAAAAAAAGAAACTATAGGCTTCTGGCAATTTATGAAAATAACTTAAAAAACAAATGTAAGTTTGACACAAATATAAACTTTACGTGTTCAAATTTCTCTAAACTTGAATTAATGAACTGCCAACTTGAACACATGCAATATTTCATAATTCAAGGATCAAATATAAGAACAAGAACACATCAAACCAAAACCAATAAGTTAATATCTTGAATTCTTTATCACATAGTTCACCAACTTAAGAAAAAATAGTTACCATTATTCGAAGTAATTGGCATCATCAGATACGTACTTTATTTAATAAAAGTATCTTAGAGAAAGTGGTTCTCCGTAAAACTTAAATTTTTAATAAAAATAATATCACTACAAAAAAATGTACCTATAGCTTACAACACCATTAGCTTACGACACAATGTCGCCACTACTTGTTCTCTATAGTAGGAACGACAATGAAACAACGTCGCTATAAGTTTCAAATCTATAGCGACGACATAAGTCGTCTTTATATTGAAATTGTCGTCGCTACTGCTTTGGATATATAGCGACGACAATGTATGTCGTTGGTATATATATCCCAAATGGCGGGAACAATTCACGCTATTTTTGTATATATATAGAGACGACATATGTCGCCACAATAGAGCTATATCTGTTGTTTTTGGTCACGTGATTTATGATTCTCCTCGTAAATTGTATTCAAGTCTATTGAGATGATTTATGTCGTCTCTATAGAGTTGTCAAATCTGGTGGGAATATTGGCACCCATTTCTTATCTATAGCGACGACTTTTACGGATCTATTGAAATGACTGTGTCGCCGCTATGGAATCTTCTTTTTCAACCCTTCATCTCTCTGCATTTATGCTCATTCAACATTCTTCTTCATTCTCCATCTCTATATTTCTGTAAATTCAATCTCATATTTCGGTTATGCTTCTTCCATTATTCATCACTGTATTTCTACAAATTCTATACTTCACTGCCAAAAAAATAGTATTTTTCAAGTATGGATATTGATAAAATTTGGACCAAAATTAGAAATTTTAAAAATCGTCAAATTTTCTGGAACGGTTTGAAAGCATTTATAAACAGGATTAAGCTATACGTAAACGACGGGGGAAGGATTAAATGAACATGCACAAGATGTTTAAACTGTCTCATACATCCATTGGAAACTGTCGAGGCTCACATATTTCGTCATGGTTTTACAGAGAGTTATGTAACGTAGATATACCATGGTGAGACTGAGGTTCAGACTGCAAATGTGTATACAGAGAATGAGATAGTAGGTGTGGAGGATGAGATGATGGATGTCATGGACAACATAGTCGGTGATGAGCATGTTGGTACAGGCACTGATGGTTATTATGACGAATTGTTTGAGACTCTGTATTTAGAACTATACCGGAGAGTTTCATCACTTTCGTCCTTAAAATTTTTAGTGAACTTGATGCATATTAAGGTTGTGAACAAATGGACAAATAAGTATGTCGATGATCTTTTGAAGCTGCTGGAGTTAGCTTTCCCAAACATGAACCTAGTGGACTTCTACTATGAAGCTAAGAAGATGATGGTGAAGCTTGGTTTGGGTTACAAATTTATTCGAGCTCGCAAGAATGATCCGCAGACCTTTGTTTTGGGGTGAGTATGCTGATAGACAAACTTGTCTGATCTGCTATGAAAGTTGTTAGGTACACACTTCTGGGAGAGTGAATAGGAAGAATGTTCCACATAAGGTGTTACGATATTTTCCCTTGGCCTCTAAAATAAAACGTATGTTCGCGACGAAGGATACTGCAAAACTCATGCGGTGGCACAATATATGAAGGTCTAGGGATGAAGATGAAATGCGACATCCCCGGATGGGAAGGCATGGCGGGATTTTGACAGGGAACATCCACTGTTTGCAAGTGAGATCCGAAATGTCCGATTAGATTTGGCCACAGACGGATTCAATCCATTTGGAGACATGAGTCTAGCCTACAAAGATGTGGCCGTGAGTTGTAACCGTTTACAACTTGCCACCTTGGTTATGCATGAAACCCGAATGCCTCATACTTACTCTCTTGATACCTAGACCTAAAGCACTTGGTAAGTACATTGATATATTCTTACAACCAATAGTGGACAAGTTGAAGGAGTTGTGGCCAATGGGATTGACACATACGACGCTGGAACCAATAATAGGTCGGTGTTCGTAATGCGTACAATATTGTTGTGGATGATTAACGATTTTCCAATGAGAAATAGTTTGTCGGGTTGGAGCGATCGGGGGTACATAGCATGTCCTACGTGCAACGAGGAGACGTCTTGATCCGTGTGATAGGTAAGATAGCTTACGTGGATCACTGATGGTTCTTGTCGTCCGGTATCATTTTAAGAGCAATTTAGACTTCGTCGGGAGGATGGAGAGGTGACTACCTCCGTGTCGGTTAACGCCTCAGACATTTTATTACTGTTAAGCCACACGAGACATAGTATTCGAGAAAGCACCCTAACTACGGGGTGCTAGAAAGAGGAGAAGTGATGACGAGCTAAATTGGAGAAAATGAGCATTTTCACGAGTTGTTTGATTGGTCTTCATCGAGTTAAAACATAACATCAATGTCATGCACGTACAAAAGAATGTTTGTGACAGCTTGCTCGGCACAATTCTAGACGATCCATTCAAATCAAAGGATACGGTCAATACCTGGTGTGATCTGATGCAATTAAGGATAAAAAGAAAGTTGCACTTGTATCATATCAGGAACATGTGTGAATCCTGCTGCATGTTACACCATGTCCATTACAAACCATTAGAGGTTTTACAACTTCATCCGATCGGTTATGTTTCCATATGGCTTCTTGTTGTGAAAATCAAGTGTATTACAAGTGAACAATATCGCACACAAGTAATAAAGTGGACCTATTGAGTCTGGATTATCATTCCCACGAAGACTATCTGTTGACGTCGGAACCTGCACCGTCCACGTGTCAACAGATCTCCAGTCACTCCTCTTCCAATTCGTATGTTACCTGTACACTCGGACAATCGTTAGGCACCGAGATCTCCGCAGAAAAGGGGTCCGGCGATCGTTGGTACTCTGACGATCAAGTTAACTTCCGGTATAAGGAATAATACACGGGGGACGATAGGAATTGGGTGTGGGAGGGACAAGCAGGCAAAGATTTGAGCAGAGTTTATGGTGAAATTTAAGTGCAAAAAGAGCGTATCTTAGAATAATCGAAGACGTCGTATTTATAGCACAAGAGTTCTAATTGATTTGGGAAACAAATCAAGTAGATATCTAATCCGATCATCATTCCTTATGGGATAGAGATGATTGATTGTCAGAGCAATCTCCTAGATTATCGTCCTTATTTAAATTTATCACGTTGTCTAATCTTTAGAAGATTGCGATTTGGTTTTCTTGTGAGGATCCGTGCGCCAATCTAATGCAATCTACCTTTAATTATCTCTCTGGTCATTCCAAAATACTATGCTGTCCGTTGGTCATAATAGATACGAAGCCCGGCGAGGGTCGACCGCGAGTGTTGAGAACATTCATGGGCTTCGCAATACCCTGATCCAGGGATGTTACAATTCCCAATCGGCCTACAAGGCCTTCGCCAGTTCTATGGGACTTTTATAACTCTGAGAGATCCCCACTGGCCTATAAGGCTTGAGTGAGGCCTGAATTGGGCCTATATGGGATCTTCATTGGGCCTTTGCTGACGTGGAGGCCCTACCAGAATTGGGTGGTAACAATAGTCTCACAAGTCCAAACCTATTATTTATAATAGGCGTAGGACTTTGGAAGTAAGAGAAGAGAAGAAATTTTGGACAAACATTCGCCGAAGGCGAATTCAGAGGATTCCGCGGAGTGTGGTCTTCTTGCGTTGAATTGCTTATCTAGCATAAATTGAACTTACTCAGTATAGTCCACCAAGTCCGAAGCTGAACATTTATGACGGGTGAGGGCTTTAAGTGACTAGACATTTGGTGACGTGTCCGTGGTTGGTGTGATTCTGTCAATCAAGGTTGTCAATCCGGTGGCCAGGCAATCATGAGTGAGAGGGTGTATGCATTTAATACTAATGGCGCGTGATGAGACAATGGGGGCACGCGTGAGGCGTGTGTGTCCTTGTTTCAATAAACGCTTAGGGTTCCGTTTCCTGCCTGTTGCCCTATTTTGAATACGCGTCCATTGATCAACGGTTCGGGTGAAACCCTTGGGGTTTGGACGGTGGAGATTAAAATGCCTCAATCTATAAAGCATGGCGCCCTTCTTCATTCATGACTTCTTCTTGCTTCTGGCCTATTGTGAATGTTGTGGAATACTCCGTCGATAATCGAAAACCTTCAAAGAGTGCATTGTTCTGATTGCAGTTCCGAGGTAAGCGCGGCGAGAGTTGCTGTGATTTGTTTCGTAGTCTGCTTTTGTAATTATCTCTTGAGTTCATAATCTGGGGATTATACCCTGCCATACATTCCGGCGACAGTAGAAGTGTTTTCTTCTAAGATTGGGAAGGGTTGTAATGTCGTCTGGACATGATGACTCGCAGAATTAGTTGGATGCTCGGACAAACCCTAGTATCCGGGGTGAGTCATCATCATCATCTTCATCATCTCCATCGGCCGAGGGCGTAGAGGAAGTGAACCAAGCGCCTTTAGTCACACGCCCGTCTACCACGTCCACAAGTGGGAGGGGGGCTTGCCCAACCGAATCGTCGAAGGAGGCCGCAGAAAAAGAGAGGCTTGATGCCGGGATACCCGAGATGAGAGGATCGCTCGATAAGAAGAATGCTCCCAGAGCAAGGCGCACTCGACGAGGAGCTCAAGCGGTCGGCCATCAAGCATCCATGGCTCGTTCGAGGATCACCAAAGTAGAGTTGGAAGACATACGGTTATCCTATGATATTCCCGCGTCCGTGACACTCGTGGCTCCGTGTCTCAAGAACGCGCCGATGATCTACTTGAACGATTCGTCGCCATTTACGAACCTGCAATGCAGCAAAGCCTTCGCCTGCCCATGCACCATTTCTTCCGTGAGGTTATGAAAGATTGGAATCTTGCCCCTTGCTAGATAACACCGAATGGCTGGAGATGATGGTGGCCTCATATCTATTGTGGAGTATTGTCTAGGCAGGAGGGAACTTGACCCCGAGGGAGTTTGAATCTATATATCGGCTTTGCCGATCCGCGAGTTGGTACAACATCTCTCCTCGGCCAAGCCAGAGATAGGAGACGGCCACCGACAGTCCCAACAAAGTACATAACTGGAAGGAGATGTTCATCTTCATAGGAGGAGACTCGGAGTTTATGCCGGAGGACCCTTTCCCCACGTGTCTATTCTCCAAATCTAACGCAATCTGCCTTTAATTATCTCTCTGGTCATTCCAAAATACTATGATGTCCGTTAGTCATAATAGATACGAAGCCCGGCGAAGTGCTATGGGTCGGCTGCGAGTGTTGAGAACGTTCATGGGCTTCGCAATACCCTGATCCAGGGATGTTACAATACCTAATGTACAAGGCCTTCGCCGGTTCTATGGGACTTTTATAACTCTGGGAGATCCCCCGCTGGGCCTATAAGGCTTGAGTGAGGCCTGAATTGGGCCTATATGGGATCTTCATTTGGCCTTTGCTGACGTGGAGACCCTACCAAAATCGGGTGGTAACACTACCTTATTTAAATACTAGTTCAATTAATCTTAGAAAATAATGTGATAACTTATGTGAAAGCAAATATCAATAATTAAGAAAATATGGTTAAAAAAACGTTTGGACTAACGAATTTACCATAGTTGTCATTTCTAATTTCTTCTCTCAAGATTTCTTCATAATGTTGTATTCGGTTGAATTCATGAATTTAACTTAATTTACCTCTTTCGAGTTCAAATTAGTCCTATATAATTAATTCAACTTATGAAGTCGAATGATCCTTAATTAGATACATTAATTCTCCTAAGAATTCAATTCAGACCGCAACAATAATAAAATCATATTTCTACCTTTTATCCAATTGCCAGATTTTACTACGTGGTCTAGATTAATAATTTACTTCTCAGTTCATTACAACCTACAAGATCAATGAAATAATGGCCAATTATTCAAAGCATTAAGAAAAGAAGTAAAATCAAATACTTAATTAAATTATAATTCAAAACTTGAGAGTTGAAATTAAAGAATTAAAACTAGGCTATATCGCTCATCCAAACTTTAAATTTAGCTACTCATGGTTCGAGAGAAAGAAAGCATTAAAAGATTTGAATACATAACCAGATTTTGAATAAAAGATGAAAAGACGTTGAATATCTTGCTCCAAGAATTCTTTATCTTCACGTTCTAATCTTCAAGTTCTTGGTCGTTCTTCGAGTTATTCGCTGTTCTTTCCTCTCTTTTCTATTCTCTCTCAATGATTCAACAACCTTCTTTTGACCTAGGTTAGGTCTTTGTATAGTGTTTTGTTAATTCTGAAACTCATGTACGTGAAAAGATGAAAAAAGCCCTGACATAAGTTAAAAATAAGCAAAATAATGTCTAGACAAGCCAACAACGCATTACCATAAACAGGAAATATTCAGTGTATTTTGCTTCTGCAAGGATGGTGGAAACACTTTTTGAAGATATATTTCGAGTTGAAGAATTGGATCCAGATGGTAAAAAATTTGACAAAGTTACTCGAATAAAGGCAAAAAGTGAGCAGTTTGACATGCTTATGTTCCTTGATATCAACACCGACATATATCCTATGCGTGTTGGAGAGAAATTCATGATGGTATTAGCATCCACTCTGAACTTGGATGGAACGCCTGACACTGGTTATTACACTCAGGGTAATAGGAAATCACTTGCAGACAAATTTGACTACGTCATGCAAGGGAAACTGTACAGAATCTCAGAGGAAAGCTCAAACAAGCAAGTTAAAGCAGATATATATGTTTCTTTTGGTGGACTTCTGATGATGCTTAAAGGGGATCAATTGCAGCAAGATTCGAGCTTGATCAGAGGCTGTTTATTTTCCTAGGAAGGTTTGAAATCCGATTCCAACTCAAGAGAATGATTTACTCCTCGACTGTCAATCCTTCGGTGTATTTAATCGACTTTCTTGATGCTGTTAAAACGTTTAATGAGGTTGCTTTTAAGAAGTTTAAATATGAATTGTAGAGTAAACTCTTCGAAGTTATTGCTCGAAAATTGATAACATGCTATTCGTATATTATGAAGCATCGTATATTTCGACCAAAAAAGAAAAAAAAAAAAAAAAACGCATTACCATAAACAAAAAGTTTTGGCAAAATTTGATTCTAATCACAATTTGAAAGCTTTAGTCCTCCAAGTTTTGATGTGTATTTTATTTGGTCCCCACTTCATGTTTGTTCATAATTTGTCCTTTTATCCTCTTTAGTTCTCTTATTTGCAGTTCAAGTCCTTCAACTTTCATTATTCTGCACTTTAATCCTTTGATTTTTTCTTTTATTTCAATTTAGTCCTCTTTATTTGCAACCTAAGTCCTTAAACTTTTGAATATTTGCAAGTTGGTCCTCATTTCCAAGTCTTTGTGCATTTTCAATCCTTCTTTACTTATTTTGCGTTGTTTTTCTCCAATTCCATTCGAACTCGGGTTTCAACTTAAAATAATCAAATCAACACATAATTAAGTAAATATTCACTTAAGAGTACATACAATTGTCTACTTTTAATAGTCCCGATAAGTGTAAATCAACAGTTATCAAATACTCCCAAACTTGAACATTTGTTCGCCCCCGAACATGACTATTTACTTAAGCAATCAAACAAATAATATTTAAATTTACTATAACAGATAGATTGCTGTAATTGCCTCAGGTTATTTAAACAATCAAACAATTCATAAAAACTTTCTAAATCATGCTACCAAAATCAATTAGTTTTACTTATATGATGCTTGACAGACGTGTGTGCGCATAATCAATCTAATCAACATAAACCTTTAGATTGATAATATTCTGCCATCCAATAGTCAAATATTTCTTTGCTCTCTCGTAAGAATACACACTCTCATACTGATATTCAATTTCTCACCCTAAGTGTTAACTCTAGAGTTGCTCTCAAAACACTTATTCTTTTACCGCTCAAAATTTAGTTAGGTCTAGCCAATACAGTTAATATCTAGATCTGTGATGATTCTCCATTTATTGAATGCTTTGACCATCAAGTTTCCACTAGGTAAGTCAAACCCACTAGTTATCTAAATCTCCAAGTTATGCGTACAAAAGCTCAATCTTGCTTTTGCTTCTTTTTTTTTTTTTCTAATATTATTATCTTATCTTATATGTAAGACATCAGTTCCTTAAGCTTTCTAAATGACCTTTGTATCGAGATTTAGGCCGATGGCTCCCAATTTTGATAGACTTTAGGACACCGAGTATTGAGAACTCCTACGGGCTTTATCACTCGAGCCAACTAGGCTATGAAGAAAGGTATAAGATAATGCAAGTGCAATGCCTTTTCATTTTTTTGTGCAAGATAAATAAGCGAGGATTAGATTCCTAGCATCCGGTCAATACCTAGATTCCACCTGATAGCCAAATACACTCCACACAAATATTACTCATGCACGGAATCAACACATATCTAAATACCTTCTGCATTGGTTTAACCACCCCAAACCATCCTTTCAACTGGTTAAGTAATTCAGTTGTCAATTGGTGGTCTTGGTTTTCACAACTTAGGTTCACTATTCTTTCATTTTATTCTATTTAACATACCAACCAAATGTAGTGATATTCATGATTATTGTGCTCAAACTTAATCATATCTCACATGGATAAGTATAGTCTATAAAAACAGCTTGAGTAGCATTATCGAGTCATAATTTATGAATTAATAACAGATTTTCAAATAAATATCATTATAAGCCGGCAAAGCTATCCAACATACAAGCACACAAATAATATTTTTTCTAAAATTCATCCACAACACACACAACAATAACGAAAATAATAAAGTCACCCCAAGCTTAAAATCCACATTGTCTTCAATGTGACAAAAGAAAGTGAATAAATAAAAAAGAAAAGAGTTAACCCGAATCAAAAAGCGTGTAGACAACATCGACTTTCAAATTGATCAAGACGCATTGGGATTAGAATGATGATGTGTAGATTGAAATATTTAAAAAAATTAAATGCACTCAATTTCTAAAAATTGGGAAATGTGTTCTACTTTCTAATGCAATCTTAAAATTCTACATACAATACAATAAACATATAAGATATAGCAAAATAGGTTGCCTCCTATTAAGCGCTCGATTTATAGTCTAGAACTCGACTATTTGTAAGTATCATTTATGGAGGTTTGAATTGGGCTTTGGAAGTCTTGCATTGATTGCAATTACCAGCTTTGCACGATTTATCATTTGCTCTCCATATTTTAAATCGGCCATTTTCATCTTTAATTGTTGCAACTAGTCCACATGTATCTAGTTTGCAGTTTTCTTGGCGAATTTTCACCACTTCATCAACTCTAAAACACCTTTCAAGATCGACTGGTTGCTCAGGTACATACTGAATACTGCTCATTCGTCATCCTGTACCCTCAAGATTAGCTCTTATTTTTCAACATCAATAAGGGCTCGACTAGTCGCTAAGAATGATCGGCCCAATATGAGTGGCATATCCCGATATCAAGGACAATGAAGTCAATCGGAAAGAACACCTTGATGAGCATGTCCTCAACCACACCCCAGTGGGCGCTTATTTGATCTATCAAAGAACCTGTAGAAACATTATTGTTGCTTTTACCTCTCCCAAACCTAATCTCTCAGAGATGTAAAGGGGCACCTAAATTGCATAAAGTATTAAAATTATAGAATTTTCCAATTGTGCAAGGCAATTTAAAAATCTCTGAATCTTTTAACTTCGGAGGCAACTTATTTAGCAGAATAGCGCTACACTCCACAGTTAAAACTATTGTCTCGTATTCATTTGATTTTCTCTTCTTGGACAACATTTCTTTCATAAATTTTAAATACAATGGTATCTGGGCTAACGCTTCGACGAAAAGAATGTTGATGTGCAGTTTCTTCAAGACTTTAAGAAATTTTTCAAACTGTTTGTCGAGCTTGTGTTTCTGCAACCTTTGAGGATATAGAATTGGTGGCACATAAGCTTTGACAGAAATTGGCACCCTCACTTTTGATGATTCAGCAGATTCCTTTGAAACTTCTTCTTTTGATTTCACATGTTGTTGTCCAGTTTCTTTTTTCTCAACTACCAACTATTCGTCATTTTTATCTGGTCTTTTCACGTTAATTTCTGGCTGTTGTAATTCGCTCCTAATAGTGATTCATTTATCTGTTCTTTTGGATTTGTCACTGTATTGCTAGGCAAAGTGCCTAGTTTTCTATCTGATAATTGTAGGACTAACTGGCCAATCTGAGTCTCTAATTTTTTTATAGAAGCTGTTGATTTTGACAGTTTGTGTCCAAAATTGCTCCAATACTTTATCAATTTTTGCATATCTTCGTTGAAACATCTCTCTCAAACTTAACCCTCTTTCTTGCTGAGCATTATTGGTATTACCACTTTGTTGATTCTCAGACCACTTAAAATTTGGATGTTGCTTCCAATCTGGATTGTACGTTTGTGAATATAGATTATACTGCTGATGTGTATTATTTTGCATAAAATTGACCTATTCTGGAGAGGCCAATAACATACAATCTGACGTCGAGTGGGCAGCCCTAAAATTTTCGCACTTCATGGTTGTTTGGATTGCATTCACTACTTGCGTTTGTGTTCTTACCAAGAACTCTACCTACTTTTTCAATGCAGCAAGTTGTGCATTAGTAGCTGATTGACTGTCAATCTCTATGTATACCTGCTACTTTTCTTGGAGTGGCATGATCAGATAAAAACATGGTATGTATATTTGCAATCAGCTCATATAGATACCATGCTTCGTTGACATTTTTATTCGTAATGGACCCGTTTGTAGAGAAGTCCACTATCGATTTGGATTAAGGAGACATCCCAGAGTAAAAATATTGAGCATGTTACCCCTTTTTAATGTCATGGTTAGGTCATTTTCTAAGCAGCTCCTTGAATATGTCCCAAGCTTCATGATACTTTCCCTCTTCCATTTGTTGAAAGATAGAGATTTCCAGCTTCATCTTAGCTACTTTAGCTGGTGAAAAATTTTTATTACAGATTTTTCTAGCTAAGTCATCCCACGTGGTGATACTAGCATGTGGTTTTGAGTCCAGCCCATTCTAGAACACCATCCCTCAATATATAGGAAAATAACTTCAGTCTGATTGCATCATCATTCACCATTTGGAACTGAAAGTTGTGAGACATTCGTAAGAATCTAGAGAGATGATTATTCGGATTTTCATGTGCATTTCTATAGAATTGCAAGTTATTGCTAAAGAGATTGATTAAATCGGCCATCAATTGAAAGACATGCCGACCAAAAGTAGGATAGACTATGCTTGAACGATCAGGAGTTGCTGCCGGAGTTAAGAACTGATCAATTGGCATATTTCCATCTTCATCATCTTCTTCTTCTTCATGTTCTTTGAATTTCTTTGAGTTGCCATTAAAATTTGATTCTCATGGTCGCTCTTGCGACCTCGTGTTCAGCTTCTCTTCTTAGTTGTGCACTTGTCATTTGTTGGTGATCTTTCTATTTTTGGTTGTGTTCTTTGTGTTTTCGTCTGAAAGTACGTTCAATCTCAAGATCGAAAGTCTCAAGATTTCCGCCTTGTATCACAGAGCATGCAACGAACACCTTTTACGTGGTAAGAAAACAAAGAAGAATAATAAAAGTATAATAATAAAAATAAAAATAAAATAGAAATTAAACTAACACTAACGATTAGGAGTGGGTGTGGGTCGAGTTGGGTCGGTTTTGGCCCCAATCTGACCTGAACCGAAACAAAAAAAAAATTAGTTTGGAAAAACCACGAAAATTTGAAAACAATGGGCCTGAAATCAATCCGGACCGATTTGGGTCGGTTCGGGTTTTTGGTTTGGGCGAGTTGAAGAATAAAAAATTTTGTCGGCCGGGTTGGGTAAACCCAACTCGAAACTGACCTGAGTCAGTTCGGGTCGAGTCGGTTCGTCAATTTCACAGATTGCCCGGCCCTGCTAACGATTAATCTAAACTAATATTAAATAAGAATAGTACCCAGCAACGGCGCCAAAAACTTGTTGTGAAAATTAAGTGTATTGCAAGTGAACAATATCGCCACAAATAATAAAGTGGATCTATTGAGTCCGGATTATCGTTCCCACGAAAACCATCTTATTTAAATACTAATTCAATTAATCTTAGAAAATAATGTGAAAGCAAATATCTAGAATTAAGAAAATATGGTTATTAATTTACCTCTCTCAAGTTCAAATTAGTCCTATCTAATTAAATCAACTTATGAAGTCGGAATGATCTTTAATTAGATGTATTAATTCTCCTAAAAATTCAATTCAGATCGCAACAATAATAAAAGCGTATCTCTACCTTTTATCCAATTACCAGATTTTACTACGTGGTCTAGATTTATAATTTACTTCTCAGTTCATTACAACCCACAAGATCAATGAAATAATAGCCAATTATTCAAAGCATTAAGAAAAGAAGTAAAATCAAATACTCAATTAAATTATAATTCAAAACTTGAGAGTCGAAATTAAAGAATTAAAACTAGGCTACATCGTTCATCCAGACTTTAAATTTAGCTACTCGTGATTCGAGAGAAATAAAGCATTAAAAGATTTGAATACATAACCGGATTTTGAATAAAAGATGAAAAGATATTAAATATCTTGCACCAAGAATTCTTTATCTTCGCATTCCAATCTTCAAGATATTGGTCCTTCTTCGTATTCTTCGCCGTTCTTTCCTCCATTTTCTATTCTTTCTCCAAAATTCAACAACCTTCTTTTGACATAGGATAGGTCTTTATATAATGTTTTACTAATTTTGAAACTCATGTACGTGAAAATATGAAAAAAGTCCTGACTAGAGTTGAAAATAAGCCAAAAAATGCCCATACGAGCCAACAACGCATTGCCGCGGTCAAACCGCAATTGACTGCGGCAAACAGAAAGTTTTGAAAAAATTTGATTTCAATCACAATTTGCAAGCTTTAGTCCTCCAAGTTTTGATGTGTATTTTATTTGGTTCCCACTTCATGTTTGTTCATAATTTGTCCTTTTATCCTCTTTAGTCATCTTATTTGCGGTTCAAGTTCTTCAACTTTCATTGTTCTATACTTTAGTCTTTTGATTCTTCTTTCATTTCAATTTAGTCTTCTTTTATTTACAACCTAAGTCCTTAAACTTTTGAATGTTTGCAAGTTGGTCCCCATTCCTAAGTATTTGTCTATTTTCAGTCATTCTTTGCCTATTTTGCGTTATTTTTCTCCAATTCCATTCGAACTCAGGTTTCAACCTAAAATAATCAAATCAACACATAATTAAGTAAAGATTCACTTAAGAGTACATACAATTGTCTACTTTTGATGGTTCCGATAAGTGTAAATAGACACTTATCACTTCTTTTCTAATCTTCAAAAAAATATTGCTCCTAATGACAGCTGCATTATTAGTTGAAGTCACACAATTGCCACATTATCATGCAACGGTTATTGCCAGTCGAATGTCGCGCGTTCTTGAATAAAACTATTTCCACTACAATTATTAAACTGTGCACGTTCTTCAAGCAGCTTTGTGCAAGAGCACTAAAGGTTAGCGACATGATGGCTGGCCATGATCACCTGACACTCATCCTCTGCAAGTTAGAACGAATCTTTTCACCAGCCTTCTTCGACATCGTGATTCACCACGTAATGCATCTGCTAGAGGAGACAATCATTGGTGGTCACATGAGATGGATGTATCCATTTGAGCGATACCTAAAGAAACTTAATAACTACGTCAGAAATCGAGCTCGTCCCGATGGTTCAATAGCTTAAAGGTATGTTTTTGTTCGAGCTCGTCCCGTAGACTTTTTGTTCGAAGTATTTCAAGGACATAGAAACAAGGTTCAACCAACCGGACATAAACGAGGATGTAAGTGTTCCACGAAGACAACTTTCTATTTTTCAATCGCAGTATGGCCCAATTGGAAAGAAGACACCAACAACGCTTCATGCCGATGTTCAAGTCAGTCAATGTTTTACATCCTCAACAACTGTACTGAAATTGAGACATTCTTGCAGTAAGACCTCATTCTTAAATATTATTCAATTCTCTTCATCACCTTGTCATTTCAAACGAACTAATTAGTTGATCTTATATGCCTTTTAAAGGGAACATAAGTAGGAGCTATTACGCAATGGCTGTCCAAACTTTGACCAAGTGCATAGAAGAGACTTTCACGATTGGTTTTATAGAAAAGTAAACGAACAACGATCAAATACATTTCAACCATGTCCACATTTTTCTTTTCTACAACATTGACTAAAACCAACTTCCACTTCATCCAGGTAGGGGTGAACACGGTTCGGTTTGGGCGGTTTGTGATAAATTTTCAAACCAAACCACTTAAAGCAGTTTGAAATTTTTCCAAACCAAACCAAACCACTTTTTTCGGTTTGTTTCGGTTTAAAACCACGGTTTAGCAAACAAATACAAAAATATATTGAACAAGTTAAATCATAAATATTAGTCTACAATATCATAATAAAACATAAATATTAGTATTAATAAAAGACAAAAAAGTATTAGCATAAAGATAAGAATATAGCAAATGTATTCATTAATTATAATTAAATGATATAATGCTAGTAATAAAAGAAAATAAATAAAAATATCAAATACGATAATACATGCTATAGCTTTCTCTGAATTATCTAATGCCTCTACTTCATTCAAACATTGACGAATCACTATAGATTCTTTGTTACTATGCAACCAATTCTTAGTGCAAATCACCGCATCAACCATCTTTGCACTCAACGAACTCCTAAAGGAATCAAGAATCTGACCACTAATAGAAAAGAAGAAATTGTTGGTGTTTGAATCATTATTTTTCAGCTTGAGCTTCTCGAATAAGTTTAGCTTTAAAATTGAAAGAATGAGTTTGGAAATACCCAAAAGAGTTTGTAAAGGACTTGGGCTACTAGTAGCATTTTTTTGATAGAGCTAATGATGAAATCACAATTTCTTTATAACATCTACAAATCTGGCAGAAAATAAACTAAATCGATACAAAGAAAATAGAGAATTTTCCTGAATTACAGATCAAATCACTCCTTAAAACCCATAGGAAGTTTGCTGAAAGAAAATTAGAGTGTAGTGCTTGTTTAGGCGAAAGCAAATCAAGAGTTTCGGGAGCGGCGGTTGAGATCGAGAAAAAATTGTAGAGAGAGAAACGATAATATGAATAATTGATGGATTTTAATTGAGTTGGGTATTTGGTTTAATTGGGTTGAGTTTAATATGGATAATGGATTGATTTATTTTTAATTGAGTTGAATAAAATTAAAATTAAAATTAATTTATTTTTTATTTTTTATTTTTTATTTTGTTTATTTTAAACGGTTTGGCGGTTTGAAACGGTTTGGAAAAATTGAAACCTAAACCAAACCACTTCGAAACGGTTTGGTTCGGTTCAAAACCAAAACGTTGACGGATCCACGTGGACCCAAACCAATGGTTTTGAAAAGGCGGTTTCTGTTCGGTTTTACGGTTTGGCGGTTTCGTTGTTCAAGCCCTACATCCGGTATATGCATTGCGCCAAAGTCGAACCCCTCAAGTTTCTCATGAATTGTTTTGTTGGCTAATACATGTTACACGCATGTAATATCTTACAAGGCCTGTGTTGTAAAAGGTGTTCGCTTCCTAATATATGATCATGAAATTTGAAGGAGAACATAGAACGATGGTGTGTCTGTCCCAAAGATTAGGGGTGAAATTTACTACGAACAACTGCAAGAGATATTTGAGCTACAGTTCGGATCGAAACTTTTAGTTTTTATGTTCCGATGTAAATGGTTTAGGTGTGATATGAGACGAAGGGTAACTAAGAATAACGTTACTAGTATTGACATTAGTACAGAGGTATACAAAGATGATCAGTTCATACTTGCTAGCCAAGCACAACAAGTGTTCTACATTGAAGATCCTTCTCATGATCCGAACTAGCGAGTTGTACAAGAAGTCCATCACAAGAGCATGTGGGATATTATGGATCTAACATCATTGAGATAGACCTGCTCCACAATAACAACTCTTCTCATTTTTCTCTAATCGTTGATTTTGGCAACTTAGAACACATATCTTTGCAGGGATGATGGTGAAGGCGATGATATATGAGCACCGTTTATCAAAGGAGCATAGTCTCGATACAACAAAAGATACTTCATTCATAAACGAGCGAGGATGTAGAAGACGACACACATGAAAAATACGAGGATGACGAAACATGTAGTGAAAGCAATGAGGACGACAGTGACGACGATGTTTAACAAACGTATCATGATAGTGAATTAGATTGAATGTTGTTGTTCGTCACTTAAATTTATGTAATAAATTTATAAAAATTTTGTTGCTGTTGTTGTTAGTGAATCAGATTGAATGTTGTTGTTTATCACTTAAATTTATGAAATAAATTTATAAAAATTCGTTGTTGTTGTTAGTGAATCAAATTAAATGTTGTTGTTCGTCACTAAAGTGATTGCTTTAGGTCAAAACCTGAGTTCGAATGGATTTGAAAATTTTGTTAGATAAAAATAGGCGAAGAATGACTAGAATTGTAAAAAACATGGAAATGGTGACCTACATGTAACCTTGTAAAAGTTGAAGTGTTAGAGAAGGAGATATTTATAAAGATCAGGCAGTACATAATTGCATATAAATAGGAGCTCTTTCGTTCATTGTAAGTTGAATTATATAGAAACAGATCCAATTCCCTCCACTGCAATTTTCTCTAATTCTGCTGATATACTTCATCTACTATTTTCTATCTTGAAGGACTTATATTACAAATAAAAGAGGATGAAATTGAAATAAAAGAGGAAATATAAAGACCAAAATGCATAAGATTTAAAGATGAGGGACCTAACTACAAATAATCAATATTTACCTTACATCGACGACATATATAGCGACGTTATAATTTTGGCGACATGTTTTAAGTGCGTGCACCAAAAAATTAAAAAACATGTCGCTGCTATATTTGATATATAGTGACGATAGTTGTTGTCGCTACAGAGTTAATTTTTTTAAAACAAGCAAGTCAGCTTCTTCACCATTTCTTTTTTCACTGTGTGTGAAATCCCTTCGCCGCCGCCATGTTCGCCTCACCGTGGCCAATAGACACCGGTGACATCACCAAGAGACTCGCTTCCGCCAACTTCGCTCCCTCTCCGTCAGCCATAGTATTCCGTTGTTGCCGCCGCCCAGTTCGCTCCATCACGGGTTAGTTTTTTTTTTTTTTTTTTCATTTTTGCAAATTATTATCCAACACACGTGTGCTTGTGCAATTGATCCTAAATACTAAATAAGAATACTACTTCAATCACTTATCACAGTACAAATATCTCGTAAACTTCTATCTAAAAAACCATCTGATTCTAAACATCCAGTTCTTCCCATTAGATTCAAAGGGATTTTGGCTAGTTAAACATGCATCTTTCCATGTCTTTGTGATATGTTAGATTAATATGGTATGTAATAAATAATTGTGGCTGCTTTATTGCTGTGTACCAGTTGTAAACAATTAGGATTTGAGTTTCCGTATCTCTTGAAGAAAATTGTACCTTGAGGTGGCCGGTTTGATTGGTGAATGGTATAATTTCCGTGAATGGTACAATTCCTATTGATCCAATACGCCTGCTACATAAAATGTCTTTGAGGGGACCGGTTTGATTGGTGAAAGTCAGTAAAAGAATTGTCATTGCCCTTATAAGAAAATCAGTAAAAGAGATGAAATGTAAATCAAGATTACTGGCACTACGTTTTGAGATTGTTTCATTGTTGGGTTGTCTTTATTTGTAGAAAATTTTGGACCAAGGACTGATAATTTTGGACTAAGTTTTGAGATTGTTTCATTGTTGGGTTTTCTTTATTTCTTTGCTGAATTTGTAATAGAATTTGTGCTTTTTGTTTATTTTCAAATAATGATTAGTAGTATATTATTAATTTGTTAGTTTATTCTAATTTTTTATAAAAAAATAAAAGTATCGAACCTATTTGTTCATTTTGCTCTTGATATTTTCTTTTGTTAGTTGCTACTATGGTCGACGTCATGTCGCATGAGAGATGGTGGTGCAAGCGATCATCCTCATCAGCCACCCCACTGACTCCATTTGTTCTACAAGTCTAGTAAAAAATTTTGTTTCAATATTATTTATTTTGCAATTTTTTATGGTAACTTCATTATCCTTGAATTTCTAATTAAATATATCGTATTTGTTCTTTTTCAGCGACGCCATCTAAGCAATGGGTATTTCTCGAGGCATTAACTTTTAGAAGGTTTGGCAAGCAAACGGGAAGAAACCACTTCCTATCGCGTTCGACAATGTCGAACAGACAATGTAGCCAATTGAGAATAATGCAAAGTACTTTATGCGCTTGGTTGGGAACCAAGTGAGATTCACCGTGCCCCCTTGCTACCCTTCTTGGATAGAGGTTTCAGAGGAGCAGCGGACACGATTATGTAGCATCATTGAGGTAATATCTAGAATGTTTTTTTATTAGTGCGTTCTCCAAACACATTGCTCCATATAATATAAATTAACGAATATTCTTTCTATGTTGCAGAGTTACTTTGATCTTCAGGATGATTGGTTTTCTGATGAGTACTGGGCGGTCTATGCCGCTGTAGATCGCATGGCGACTGATTGTTATTGCGATAACAAACTGAAGGCACATAATCACTTGAAAGAGCACGGGCTGATCCATCCATTCGACGAGCTGTCTACCAAAGAACGACAAAAGTGCATTAACTTCTTCACAAATCCTAATTTCGTGGTACATACTATAATTTAATTTTTTTAGTTTTTATATTAATATTTTTATAAACTTTAGAGTTACGTAATCAATTATTTTTTATGTCTCCAGAAATGGTCGATAAAGAATAAGGCCAATCGAGGTAAGGCTAAATACTCGAGTGTGCAGGAGTCGAAGAGCTTTTCTGCCACGAGTTACGATCAGTTACAAGTAAATTTTTATTTTTATTTTACAAATCTTCAATGCATTACATATACATGTTTTTTAACTAAATTTTACACTTAAATTGTTATAGAAGGACCCCGAGACCCAACAGTGGTCAGACATTATTGAGTCGTTCTCGACTTTCTACACCTTTCGGGATGGCAATTGGATGAATCCAGAAGCGGATGGTGACTACGTGAAAACAAATTTCTATTTTTAATGTTGTTAATTTTATCTGACATTGTATTAATATTTATTATTTACTTTTTCTCACTAAACAGGATAAACTTGTTGAGGTGTGAGAGACCTAACGGTCTCAGGTCGCCTCTAGCGGCGCGTTAGTTGACGAGCGTGCTATTGTGATGGAGGTTCTCGAGATAATAGCATTGAGGACACGTCCGTGGGGTTGGGACGGGTTCCGAAGGGCACCTCTCCCTCTCTGGATTCAACCACCGCATCGAACGCTCCACAAGGAACATCCAACCAGTTTTGTGAAGATGCCCAGAATGATGATCCTCAGTTTGCAATGTATGTGGCCCACTACGCCGAATAGAGAGGACAATTGCACGTCTTACGACGAATCTGGAGTAGAGATTACCGAGGGTTGTACTAGAGGATGATAAGGAGATTGGCGAGGATGAGGAGGACGGTGGGGGTTTGGGGGATCCGTAGCATTTATGTACAATTGAATTGTTTTTATTTAAAAATAAAATAAAAACCTTTATATGTCACCTCTAAAAGAAAAACATGTCGTCATTGCATATCCTATATATATTGCGGCGACAATATCATTGCTAATAATTAGTGAATGTAAAGGTAATAGCGACGACAACTCCGTCACTAATGTTATGTTTATTGCGACAACCAAGTCGTCACAATTCCTCTAATTCCGAGAAATTGAACACGACAATGTAATGGCGACATTGTTGTCGGTATAGATTCAAATGCATATAGAGACGACAATATGTCGTCGTTAATTACCTAGAGGTACTAATCTATTGAGACGACCTATAGCGACGATATTGTCGTTACTATACATAAAAAACGATGACTACTGATTTTTTAGCGGTGACTTTTATCATTGCTATAGACCTCCTTATGTGATAACACAACGTATTACTTGATGAAAACCTTGATTTTTTTAAAAAGTAACACATGATAATACAACATGTTAATTACCAATGCAAAATATTGTTTTTTAATAAAATGTAACATATGGTAACAAAATTTATTACATGTGTAAAAATATCGTTTAAAAAAAAAGTGAAACGTTAATTTTAAATGAAGATGAAGTATTTTTTAGAAAATTATAAAAGGAGGTAAATTGTAAAATAATGATTTTCAACAAAAATGACGTATTTTTCAAAAAATTGAAAAAGAGGGTAATCTTCAATTTTTCAAAAAAAAAAAAAAAGGCAGGGTAAGTTTCAAAATTGACCTTTTGTTTATAGTTGGTTTGTTTGTCCATTCAATTGAAGCGTAGTCTATGAAACCTCTCTATGTTCATGAGGAAATTATGTCATATATTGCATTCTTTCCTTAATTTTTGTTGCAGAATTATAGATAATTATAGATATAGTATTATTAAGATACCTAAAAAATAGTCTTATTTATTCTGAAAGTTCTATATCTTGATAAGTTTCCAACTCTCATAGAAACCTCTATATATATATATCCATCATTATAATCAAATACACAATTGTCCTTTTATTTTACATGTTAAACTAATAATTTTTTCGAGATCTACCGCATTTGAAAATCTATTCAACGTTTGTGAATTTTGTGAAGTTTTTCTAGATCGATCGTATATGAAAAAGTACCAAGTAAGTTAATTCTATAGAAATACTTTGGTTGTATTATGTATTAAATTTTGTTAGATTAGATACATACTATGACATTTGAAAATTTTCATGTGTGTTTGATTTTAGATTTAACAATTAATATGCGTAACTATATATCAAATCAATATTTTAGATATTTAATATCGTGTTGTTACTTTTGAAAAATACAATTTTATATACATCAATTTTTTAAGGATATTATATTATTGCTCTTAAAGAAGCATAAATTGTGTATATAAATATTCTAGAAACAATATTATGTTGTTGTTCATTAAAAAAATAAAATTTTGTACACATCAATATTTTAAGAGATATGGTGTTCCCGAAACTTTTTTATTAAAAATATTTGCACTTCTGTAAAGTATTGTGCTAATGCTTTTGAAGAAGCACATCTTTGTATATATAGAAATATAATATTCTAAATAGAATATATTATTGTTCTTAGAGAAAGACGATTTAAATATATAAATAATCTAGAAGAATGTGCATATGTAGAAATATACAATTATTTAATTAATTCTTGAATATTGATATTTGAAGTATTGAAAGGGTGTTGTGGGAAAATTCAGCACAAACTTAAGTTTTCGATTTGGGTAATCATATTACCACAATATTATTTGTTAAGTACTGTGGGCGGACTCCTTTAGGATCCCGGTGGGTGCAATTGCACCCATCGGATTTCTTAAAATTTCGAGTTTTAGGTTTTTATTAAAGGCCCACAATCTAATAAATTATAAATGGGAAAATTGCCAATAAGTCATCTCCACATGACTTGTTTCAAATTAGGTCAAAAATTTTTTTTTTTAAATTGTGATAAAGTCATACTTCACATCAATATTTTATATTAATTCTAAAATCACCCCTTTTAACTATATTTTCATTGACACAATCTTCCAACTCCACAAACCTCTTCCACCTCCGGCGACAACCTCCTCCACCTCCGCCTCCACCTCCACCTCCGGCGACCTCCGGCGACAACTCCATGGATATTATTGTTATTGTTATTGTTAGTTCCTGATGTTTTCCTTGCATCTTCATCATCTGAATGTTCTTCAAGCTCAATTTGTAGTTCTTTCACTTGTTTCTGCAACTCCATCACATAATCAATTGCATCTCCAAGTATAGAAGCTCTATCCAACTGCAAAACAATAAAAACTATGGCGTGTTTGGTAGGAAGGATTAAATTGTTGTCTCATCCTGTCCAGCATTACATACCTTAGAAATTTTAGGGACTAAGGCTCGAAGAGAATAGAGCTTATCATTAAGCTTCTTTCTTCTCTTCCTCTCAGCCATGAGGTTTTTTGATTGAGGTCCCTTTCCTGTTCGTCTACCATACTTTGCTGCTTCATCATCATCATCATTCGGATCAGAATCAACCGCCTCCACCTCCGGCGACCTCCAGTGACAACCGCTTCCACCTCTGGCGACCTCCGTGAGTGCTTCTACCACTTTTTAGGCAGTTTTTTGGTGAAGATTTTGGATCAATTTCCAGTTGGGGACTGAATGTTGTTAGCTGTGATGTTAACGTAGGAATATTGTTATTAATGTCTTTGTTTTAATCTTAATCCTTAATGTCTTAACAGTTAGCATTGATCTATCCGTGCTGCAAGAGAGGCTGACCAATATGATTATCCTGGGTTGAGTATTTTAGTAGTTATGTAAATAATGAGCATTTTCCAGTTATATAAACAATGAGGTAACATTTGTTGTTGATACTGTATTATAAAATAGCAACTTGATATTGTATTATACAAAACAGTATCACAACAGAAATGGGCATAGAATGCTGTAAATATGAGCTTGAATGCTGTAAATATGAGCTTAAATACTCTACTATCTTATGTAAATAGGAGCTTGAATGCTCCACCATCTAATTTCTGTAAATAGGAGCTTGAATGTTCCATTATCTAATGTTTAGTCATGGTATGTTATTTGATATTATATTATACAAAGCGATTATCACGTAAAAGCAGATATCACAATATAAATGGACATAAAATGATTGTAAATAGGAGCTTGAATGTTTCATCATCTAATGTTTGAATGTCTTAGTTTTAATCATGTATTCTTGTTTTAATATCTTAGTTTTAATCTATGATCTTTGTTTAATTATGGCAATGTTTAATAGGTTGAAACTTTGTCATAATATTTCACTATCATTTGAAACATATTTTAATCCATGATATTTGTTTTAATCTTGTGATCTTGTTTGAATATATATATGTGATCTTTGATCTTTGTTTAATTATAGCAATGTTTGAACTTGTGATATTGTTTGAATGTCTTAGTTTTAATATATGATACTATTTTAATCCATGATACTGTTTTGTTTAGGTAATTAGTATATTTTGATACCGTTTTAATCTATGATACTGTTTTAATCCTGTGATACTGTTTGAATATATATATATATATATATATATATATATGTGATCTTTGATATTGTTTAATTATGGCAATGTTTGAACATGTGATCTTGTTTGAATGTTTTAGTTTTAAATCCATGATAATGTTTTGTTTAAGTAATGTGCATTAATATAAATTGATATTGTTTTAATCCATGTTTTAATCTATGATACTGTTTTGTATAATACAATATCAAACAAAACATATGACTAATTAAACAGTATCAAAGATAAAAGCATGATATCATAGTCATGTTTGTTGTTTGATACTGTATTATGCAAAAACAAGATTATCACAAAAAACAAGATCACAATAGAAATGATCATAGAATTTGCACACGTGTTTTAATTTTTATTATAATATATTTTTGGAATGGTCTCGACGAGACGGTCAAGACCATAGCTTTGCAAGCTGCGTATGATGGATTTTACCCGTTTGAAGTCGTCTCTTTAGCTTAAAATGACAATCTTCAATTTTTTTTGCAAAACAGTATTACAAATTCTTTAAAACAGTATCACGGATAAATGTACATCCTTTTGCTGCAAATTAAAGCTCTTCCAAGGTATCTGAGTCCCTTAAAAGCAAACACATACTTCAAAGCAATGCTAATATGAAGAAAGAAGACCTGCCAATCATTCTCAAGTTAATGGTAAGTCATGCAAAGGTTCTCATCTAAAACTATAAACAATGTTTCTAATTTTTCCCTTGAATTTGAATATGTTTGAGATTCAATTAGGACAGAGATTCTCATTGGCTAGATAAGTATAAATTTATAAGGTGTTTAATGGTAGGTAGAAGAATAAATCAGTAGAGAATAAACAAGAGAATACTATTGTTCTTAAAATATTTTATTAGTAGTACAAAATCATAGGTTTAACAGTATCACAAAAAAACAGTATCACAACAAAATAGTATCACAGTAAAACAGTATCACAACAAAATAGTATCACAGTAAAACAGTATCACAACAAAACAGTATCACCACTCACAATTAGCGTTTTTTTACAATTAAGGGTATGTTGGTCTTTTAGCTCTAAAATATGACTTTAATTGAATTAAGTTTTGAGCATATGACTTTAGAGCCCATAAGTGCCCAAACAGTGACGGGCCCTGAATTTACCCATTATAAATCCTATTAATTTTTGAAAGCCCAGCCCAAATAACACCCCTAAATCCAATTAATCCTAAGTCATAAATATTGATCAAACCTAGAAAAATCATTAGGCTTCTTCTGCGGCTGAGACTTGAGAGTGTGTCTCACTGTCTCTGTGCGACTGGGCGACTGCGATCCCAACTCGGCAACTTCCAAGTTCCAACTCAAATCGACATTTGCTCTTGGATTATTGGATGTTAAGTGAGTTTTGCACTTTACTTGTTTTGCTCTATATTATGATTTATGAATAATGAATTTATGATGTAATTCATAAAATTAGAATGTCAAATTTATGACCAAAAACCCTAAGTTTTTCATTAATCTCTTTGAATATGTTGATTGTAGTGCACTTTGAATCAAAGCAATGGATTTATAACCATTACTCACATATTTTCTTTGTTTTGGTTACAAATGGTTGGTCTAGTTGAGTAAGTTCTATCTTACAATTGCTAATGGCTGCTAAACATTGATGGAATAAAATTTAAGACCAACAATAATTGAAGCTTCGTAATCTTGCTCTAATTTGGTATGCATTTTGACTATCGTTAAGAAAATGGTGATATACATTATGTCTTTTGCAAAAAGCTATAATTCACGTCCAAACTCCGCTCCTGTCTTCTCCATTAATCTGGAGGCACGCCTTGGGAAAACTAATTAGATCTCATATATTGGAGAAATTAGGATTTGTGGAGAGGTTTTTTTTATCTTTATCTATTTTTTTCTTTTTAATTTGAGAGAGATGGACATACTTCCATGAAAATGGTTCCGGACTTACAATTTGCTTGTGGTATAATATTAGGCGCTTGTGGTTCCAATTTGCTTTCGCTTGTGGTATAATATAATTAGACTACAAATCAGCCAATCATGTTTTGCCTAGCATTTATTGGTCTTTTATTAATGTTAGCCTTTTATTTGTGTTTAACCAATTGTATTGGATTTGAGAATACTTTTTTTAGTTCTTTACGTACTCGATTGTTTATACAAACTTTGTTTGATTTGTAGGAAGATATGTTGAGATATTTTAAACGAACAACTCAAATTTCTATTGAAGAAAATGTTGAAGCAAAGAAATCACGCATTGAGGAAATTTCTGTAGAAGCAAATGTCACGACAAATGAAGTAAATGAAGCAAAGAGCGCAAGTATTAATAAAACAGATTGTCAAGAAAATGGTGAGATAAATAGAGCAAATATTGAGCAAATAGATGTTACACAACTTCCTACGGATCCCGGATTAAGAACTCCAATAATGGATTACAATGCTAATCTTGAGATCAAATAAGAAGAGCATACTTGCAGAGAGGTCCATGTCAACCTCGAAGTCATGTGTTTCCACGTCAAAAATCAAGGCGATTCATTTCTGCTTGGTTCAATGAATATAGTGATTGGTTGGAATATAGTGTAAGTAAAAATGCTGCATTTTGCTTATTCTGTTATCTTTTTGGATCAAACAATGAAGAACAAGGAGGTGGTGATGCTTTTGTGAAAGAAGGGTTTCGTAATTTTAGAAAGAAGAATAGACTTGGAGTTCATGTCGGAGACGTCGATAGTGCACACAACCAAGCCCGAAGCAACTGTGAAGCCTTGATGAATCAAGAGCAACATATTGAAACCGTATTTTTCAAGCAGTCAAAACAAGCACGAAGTGCATATCGAATTCGTTTGAATGCATCAATTGATTGTGTTCAATTTCTTGTACAAACAAGGACTTGCTTTTCGTGGTCATGATAAGTATGAAGACTCAAACAATCAAGGTAACTTTCTTGAACAATTGAAATTTATAACTGATCATAATGAGGGGATTAAATGTGTCACTTTGAAAAATGCTCCAAACAATCATAAACTTACATCACCAAAAATTCAGAAGGATATTGTAAGTCTTTATGACTATTGAAACAATTGATGTTATTATCAAAGACATTGGTGATACATTCTTCTCAATTTTAGTTGATGAATCTCAATATATCTCAGTGAAGGAGCAAATGTCTATTGTTTTGCGTTATGTGAATAAGTTGGGACATGTAGTAGAACGTTTTATTGGAATTGAACATGTTTCTAGTACTACGACTCTTTCACTAAAAGGCGGCTATAGATAAATTATTTTCAAGATATGGGTTGAGTATATCTAGATTGCGAGGGGGGTTATGATGGGGCTAGCAATATGCAAGGTGAATTCAATGGTCTCAAATCACTTATTTTGAAAGAGAATGGAAGTGCCTTTTATGTTCATTGTTTTGCTCACCAACTTCAGTTGGCTCTTGTAGCTATAGCAAAAAGCACAAGAAAGTCCAATCACTCTTTAATTTGGTTTCTAGTGTGGTGAATATTGTTGGAGCTTCTTCTAAACGTTGTGATATTCTTCGAGCGAAACAAGAAGTCATAATTTCTTAAGCATTCATTAATGGTGAGATTTCAAGTGGACGGGGTCTTAATCAACTAAGCACTATTATACGTTTTGGTGATACACGTTGGGGATCGCATTATCGTACTTTGATTAGTTTGATTTTGATGTTCTCACCTATAATTGATGTCATTGAAATGATTTCTATTGACGGATCAACACGTGAAAAAAGATGTGAGGCAGATAATTTATTGGCCTCAATGCAATCATTTGAGTTTGTATTTAATCTACATCTACTGAGAACTATCTTAGGGATTTCAAATGAATTGTCTAAGACATTACAAAGAAAAGATCAGGATATTGTAAATGCCATGAGTTTAGTGACAGTATGCAAACAAAGACTCCAAGATATGAGGGAAAATGAGTGGGATTCTTTTTTGGATGAAGTAGTTTCTTTTTGTCAAAAGCATAATATTGATGTTCCTGATATGGATAATATGTTTATACGCCCAGGTCGCTCACGGCGTAATACTGAAGAAATGACAAATTGTCATGGCTTCCGTGTGGATTCATTCTATGCTATCATTGATATGCAACTTCAAGACTTGAATGATCATTTTTCCGAGGTAAGTACAGAGTTACTTCTTTGTTTAGCATGTTTATGCCCCGGTAATTCATTCTCTGCTTTTGACAAGGACAAATTAATTCATCTTGCTAAGTATTATCACGAAGATTTTCAAAAGTACAACTCATGGCACTTGATGATCAGCTTCGAAACTATATTGTTGATATGCGCTTGAGCAAGGAGTTTGGAGAATTGCAGGGACTTAGTGAACTTGCATTGAAATTGGTTGTGACGAAAAAAATAAAGTGTACCCATTAGTTTATATTCTTCTAACTTTGGGATTAACACTTGGGTTACTCTTTTCTGATTGAAAGAGTATTTTCTGTTATGAACATTGTGAAGAATCGACTGCATAATCGGATTGGAGACCAATGGATGAATGATAGCTTAGTTATGTATGTTTAAAAAGATGTATTTAATAAAATTGATAATGAGACTATTATACGGCGTTTTCAAAGTATGAGAATCCGTAAGGAACAATTGTAAAAAAAAAAAAGTACTGCATTTTGATTTTTGAATATTATCGTTGTTGTCTTATTTGAAATTTTTTTTACATAATTTCAGATATCTCGCCCCATCGAAAAGTACGTAATCTGGGTCCTACATCATAAGTACACTATATTTTAATTGCAATGAAAGTTTTTAACTATTGGTCACTTTTGTATTTATGTCTAACTATTTTTTAGCAAATTTTTATAATCAAACTATTAATTTGCACGTCTTATATTTGTCTTTGATGATGATTTTGTCCAAAAATTAATTAGGAGGGCGTAATTTTTTTTTTTTTGCCTCTAATATTTTTACATAATCAAAATAAATTACAAATAAGAAAGTTTGACAAAATATTTTTCTCTCATTTCAATGTACATTAAAAGAATATTTAGACAAAAATCTTCATAAGCGACAAGATGTGAAAACTAAATAAAAGTTAATGAAAAAAATATGATGAAAAAAAGTTAGAGACATAAGTGTCTAAATATAGAAAGTTAGGAATACCTTTATTGCAATTAAAACGTGGTGTGGATAATAAAAAATGTAGTGTGAATATAATTATCCTTTCGATTATATTGGCAGATATTGTTCTTCGTGCCAACAGATTTTTTGCCCTAATGAATTACTCCTAAAAATAAAAAAATAAAAATGAGTGGGAGATCAGAGATCTCCTTGCACAGCAACGGCCGGTTTTCTTATTTCGGTGCCATTTTGTTTGGATTGAATTATTAGTTAAACTACTAAATAATGAATTCTCTAAATTGGAATTAGAATCCTATATTGATATTCTCTGAATTTATTTATTTGTTATAGTTTACCTATTATTTATTATCATGACTTTTGTTTTTATAGAAATACGATCCTCGACAAGTATAATCCATGTTCCTATAATATTTGTGGGGGATCGTTTCTCCTACAAATAAATTTAATAAATAATCACAATTTTAATTTAGACTAATCTAACGATCTACATCTACTAGAATTTTTAAAATTTTTATACCCACGTCCAAATACATTCTAATAAAAGTTTTAATACATTTATACGGTTATATTAGTTTTTTTGCAAATTGCATGTTCTTTAAAAATAAAGCATTATTTTATGGAGAATTTATAAAAGGGTAATTAGCACAAAACGTCCCTATCTATTGCGATAATTGTGCAAAACGTCCCTACCTTCCAAATTTTGCATTTTCACCCTCACCTCTTTGGATTTCTTGCATAAGCGTCATTTTGTCCAAAAAAGCGACCACGAGTCGTCTCTTGCATAATAAGGGCAAATTAGTCAAGCCACATTTTTCACTTATATATATATATATATATATATATATATATATATATATATAGAGAGAGAGAGAGAGAGAGAGAGATAAGGGGAAGAAGATGAAGATGAAGATGAATAAGAAGATGAAAATGAAATCATTTGGATTCAAATTCTTCTTTGTTTGATGCTCTTTAATGTGAAGAAGAAGAAGAAAAATGGGGAAAAGTTGAAAAAGAAGAAGAAGAAAGTGAAATCAATGGAGTTTGGATTTCTTTTTGTTTTCTCTTTTGTAGAAGAAGATGGATATAGAGCAAAATCTGGATTCAGATTCTTCTTTGTTTGATGTTCTTTACTGTGAAGAACAAGAAGAAGAAGAAGAAGAAGAAGAAGAAAAATGGGGAGAAATTGAAGAAGAAGAAAGTTAAATTATTTTGAACAAAAATAATCATTTTAATGCTAAATCTTTTTCTGTTTTTTTGGTGTTGTTAATGGAACAAGATCTGTTATGGGATGGTGAAGAACTTCAATCTCTTTGCGGCGGAAGAGATTTTTTCAATGGTTTTGACAAAAATGAAGGAATAGTGCTATTTTTTGATTTCCTGGTATGTTGTAGTGAGCAAGGACGTTAACAATCGATTATACAATTAGATGAGGATGTTCACCACAAATCATAGAATAGGTAGGGCCGTTATGCACATTAAGAAATAAAAAATAGGGACGATTTATACAAGTAATCCAAAAGGTATGGACGTTATGCACATTTATATACAAAGGTATGGATATTTTCAGAAAATGTATGGACGTAGTGCATCGTGCATTTTGATGTGTAATTGACGTTGCGGAAAACATCCATACTTTTGTATATAAATGTGCATAACGTCCTTACCTTTTGGATTAACTTGTATAAATCGTCCCTATTTTTCATTTCTTAATGTACATAACGACCATACCTATTCTAATATTTGTGGTGAACATCCTCACCTAATTGTATTATCGATTGTCAACGTCCTTGCTCACTACAACATACTAGAAAATCAAAAAATAGTACTATTCCTTCATTTTTGTCAAAACCATTGAAAAAATCTCTTCCGCCGCAAAGAGATTGAAGTTCTTCACCATCCCATAACAAATCTTGTTCCATTAACAACACCAAAAAAAAGAAAAAGATTTAGCATTAAAATGATTATTTTTGTTCAAAATAATTTAACTTTCTTTCTTCTTCAATTTCTCCCATTTTTCTTCTTCTTCTTCTTCACAAGAAGAACATCAAACAAAAAGAAGAATCGAATCCAGATTTTGCTCTATATCCATCTTCTTCTACAAAAGAGAAAATAAAAAGAAACCCAAACTCCATTGATTTCACTTTCTTCTTCTTCTTTTTTTCAACTTTTCCCCATTTTTCTTCTTCTTCACATTAAAGAACATCAAACAAAGAAGAATTTGATCCAAATGATTTCATTTTCATCTTCTTATTCATCTTCATCTTCATCTTCATCTTCATCTTCATCTCTCTCTCTCTCTCTCTCTCTCTCTCTCTCTCTCTCTCTCTATATATATATATATATATATATATATATATATATATATATATATAAGTGAAAATGTGGCTTGACTAATTTGCCCTTATTATGCAGTACGACTCGTGCTGTTTTTTGGACAAAAGGACCTTTTGCGCAAGAAATTCGATGAGGTGATGGTGAAAATGCCAAAATTTGAAGGTAGGAACGTTTTGCACAATTCTTGCAATAAAGGTAGGGACGTTTGTGCTAATTACCCTTTATAAAACTAGACATGCAAATGATGATTTTTGAAAATAGGAAATTTATATTCACACTAAAATATTTATTATCTACACATTGTTTTAATTGCAATGAAGGTCCCCCAACCTTTAATATTTTGACACTTGTGTCTACAAACTTTTTTTGTCGTATTTTTATCATTGGCTTTCAATTTATTTTCACATCTGATGACGATTTTTGTCCAAATATTATGTTAATGTGCATTAAAATGAGGGAGAGAAAATATTTTTTCAAACTTTTGTATTTGTTATTTATTGTGTTTTATTTAAAAATACGGGAGGTAAAAAAAATTTAGCCCTCCTAATTAATTTTGCTGAAAAAAAATCATCACGAACAAAGATAAGATGTGTAAATTAATAGGTTGATGATAATGATGTGATAAAAATATAATTGGGGACATAAATACAAAAATGAACAATAGTTGAGGACCTTTATTGCAATTAAAATGTTATGTGTTTAACTTATATGTAGTGTGAATATAATTATCCTTGTAAAAATGACAACTTTTAGATGCAAAAAGTCATCTATACAATTTTGCAAAAATGACAAGTTTTTCTTTTCTAATTGACAAGAAAAGCTACGTATTGACATTTTTTTAAAAAAAATATGACAATTGAATTGATAAATCACAACTTCAAGTCTGTCGAACGACATTTGAACTATCGATAAAGTAAAAATAAAAATAAAAATTTAAGCATCAACAATTAATTTTTTTCTTCTTCTCGACAATTTCTAACGACAGCTTATGTTGTTGAACGCTATAGTTCTAATTATCGAATGACCTTTAAAGATGTCAAATGACCACTTTCAAGTTGTCGTTCGACAACAGCTCAACCCACTATTTTTATTTGCTTTTTTGTTTCCATATTCTTATTCAACCATACATTAATCCATGAACTAATCTCTTTTAACAATTTTTGAGCAATTATATTCAATATATTTTCAAATATAAAAACAACTCAAACTAATTTAGCACAAAACATATTGAATATTTGTTTTTTTATATCCGAAATTAATTTATCAAAATCTTGAGTTGGGTTGGGTGGTAGCTAGTGGTGGCGTGAGGCGGTGGATCGCTTCACTTTCAACTTTTTAGCGTGCAATTATAGATCAACTTTTGAATTACGTTTACTATATTTGAATGGAATATGTAGAAATTTTTTACAATACTTTAACATATGTCCAACCATTAAGAAAGTTCCGTTCTCATTTCTCAATAGCAATATTGATGATAAATAATTTTCTCCTCCTCCGAGCACGGCGGTGACAGTGGTGGAGACCTGCAAAAGGTGAGTGGGCTTTTTTCTCCCGTGGCCACTCCGGTGTGATAATCAGTATATGATTATAATATTTGTGCTAAATAGCAATATGAAGTGTATAAGAGTTGTGACTGTTTTTACAGGGGTTGGCCTATATTTATAGGGATAGCTGCGATCATTGATGACAGTGTCCCTTCATCTTCTTCATTTGATAACGGTGTCTTTTCATCTCCCTCATTATTAGTAGTTAATGAGGGATGTTTCATCTTCAGATAATTGGTAGTGCTTGTCATTACATAGGTCGCATGCCTAGCTAACTTTGACGACAGTTGGGTTGTTCTGATCTATCTCAAAAGCGTACTCATGAGACCAATAAGGCGGGCAAATTTGGTGAGGCGGTGAATCGTTGAGGCGGGCATGCCACCATAACCAAATAACATCTGAGAATTGTCATTATTTATATCATCATAAGCCTCTCTACTTCCATAGACCACTTTTCATAGATTGTTGTCAATGGGAAGTAGAAATAATCATCGCACTGCTATTCTCTAACTTTTTCGAATGAAGCTTATCGCCTCATTTTTCCTCGCAGAGGTTCATCGCCTTGATTTTTAAACATAGGCTCATCGCCTTGTTTTTTGAGATGAGCTCATCGCCTTGATTTTTAAACATAGGCTCATCACCTTGTTTTTTTTACAGAGGCTCATCGCCTTATTTTTCTGACAGAGGCTCATCGCCTTGATTTTCAGACAGAGGCTCATCGGCTTAATTTTTAAAGAAGCGCTCATCGCCTTGATTTTTAAATATAGGCCCATCGCCTTGATTTTTAAATATAGGCTCATCGTCTTATTTTTCAATGGTGGCTATCACCTTGATTTTTAAATAGTGGCTACTGCCTTGATTTTTAAATATAGGCTCATAGCCTTGATTATTAAATAGTGACTACTGACTTGATTTTTAAACATAGGCTCATCGCCTTATTTTTCAATGGTGGCTATTGCCTTGATTTTTAAATATAGGCTCATTGCCTTGATTTTTAAATATAGGCTCATCGCCTTATTTTTCAATGGTGGCTATCACCTTGATTTTTAAACATAGGCTCATCACCTTGATTTTTAAACATAGGCTCATCGCCTTATTTTTTTTTTTGCCGAGGTGACCTCGCTTGGAGTGAGGTCGCTCGCCTGGAGTTAGGTCGCCTGGGCGAGGTCGGCCGCCTAGAGTGGCGTCGCCTAATTTTTTTATTTTTATTTTTTTGGCCGAGGTCACCTCGCTTGGAGTGAGGTCGCCCGCCTGGAGTGACCTCGCCTAATTTTTTTTTTTTTTGAGGTCGCCCACCTAGAGGTGAGCTCGCCTCGCCTGGTCGTCCGCCTCAAGTGACCTCGCCTTAATTTTTTTTTTCCGTGTGAGATCGCCCGCCTAGATGTGAGCTCGTCTCGCTGGTCGCCCGCCACTTTGCACAGGAGTGAGCTCGCCTTAATTTTTTTTTTTTTATCTCGGCTCTCTAGGTGAGCTTGTCAGGTTGACTTACCTCTGCTTGGACGATGTTGCCTCGTCTTGGGTGAGCTTGTCTCTATTATTTCGAGGTTCGGGCTCGTCCTGAATCTTTCTTTTGTTAAACTCATGTTCATTTCGATCTTTCATACTTTTGGTAATGAGATAGGCTTCTTGATTCACATACTTATCTCCTCTATTGAGTAACTCATGCATCGTATTCGGCGGGTTTTTGGAGAGTGACATCTTGAAAGGGCGACTTCTAGTTCCACTCATCATGGCAGTGACTACAGCAGACATCTGCATATCTTTGATTCCCAACATTGCTCTATTGAACTGGGCAATAAAATCTTTTAATGATTCGTCATTGTCTTGTGTCAATTGCATCAGACTGATGGCAGTTTTCTTAACACGTTTGCTGCTGGCAAAGTGTGTAGCAAAACTTTTAGAAAACTCGTCAAATGTATGGATCGATTTTGGAGGAAGAGTGGCTACCCAGTCCCTCGCCTCGCTACTAAGCGTTGGCGGAAAAGCTCTGCACATAATCGCATATGGAGTGGCTTGCAACCTCATCAAGTCAACAAAAGCCCTGAGGTGATCGACAGGATCAGAAGATCCGTCGTACTTCTTCATCTTTGGCTGTTTGAAGTCTCGTGGTAAGGGGACTACCATTACTTCTAGGAAAAATGGGTCTTCTTCTAACACCATGGATTGTTGCCTACTACTTTTATTGGACATAGCCTCAGCTATTTTGCGACCCATCATTTCTTCTAATCTCTGTTCCAGGCTTAACACTGGTGTCTCAACCAGCGTAGGGGTGGGCATCCATGATGGTTGCCCCGTATGGATTTGGGGCAGATGTCGATGAATGGAAGTTGGGTGCGGAAGGTGGAGCTAAAAGCTGGAGTCTGCGGTGGAGCCGCTGTTGGCGGTGTTTCTATTGTTGGAAAGTTAGAAGTGCCGGGAGGAGTCCCTAGCGGTGAGGACCCTATCGGTGGATGGCTAAGACCACAGGGCGAGTTCAAGGGTAATGAAGATCCCACCGGCAGAGAGGTTAGGACCATGTGGTAGCTAAGAAACCGCAGCTTCGATCTTGGAGTAGAGCCGTTAAGGCCACCACACGAGCTTGCGGTCTTTGCAAGTTGAGCCAGCGAGGCAATTTACGGTTGTGAGTGATTAGTGGTGGCGTTGGACTCGGTGCCTACATCCCGACAGGTGGTTGGCGGTGCATTCCTAGCTCTTGGTTCGAGCCATAACTTCTTGTCACGGTTTCCCCAGACGGTGCCAAATGATGATAAATGATTTTCTCCTCCTCCCGAGCACCTGCGGCGGCAGTGGTGGAGACACCCAAAAGGTGGCGGGGCTTTTTTCCCCGTGGCCACCGGTGTGATAATCGGGATATGATTATAATATTTGTCTTGAATAGCAATATAGAGTGTATAAGAGTTGTGTCATGTTTGTACACAGGGGTTGGCCTATATTTATAGGGATGGCCTGCGATCATTGATGATGGTGTCCATTCATCTCCTTCATTTGATAACGGGTGTCTTTTCATCTCCCTCATTATTAGTTGTTAATGAAGGATGTTTCATCTTCCGAGATAATTGGTAGCTTGTCATTACATGGGTCGCGCCTGCTAGCTAATCGGCGATAGTTGGGTTGTTGCGGTTTATCCGTCGAAGCGTACTCATGAGACCAATAAAGTGCAAAGGTGGTGAGACAGGTGAATCGTTGAGGCGGGCGTGCCACCACAACCAAATAACATCTGAATTGTCATTATTTATATCATCAAATATTATATTATAACTAATAAATCATTAAAAACACGTCTCATTATTTTGATTAGCATGCAGTGATTGTACCAGGTTTAAGCCATGTCCCATCAACAGTTCATTTATACTATATCTAAAATGGGCTTAAATAGAAAAATATTTTTGAATTATTATACCTTTACAAATATTTTAAAATTTCATATTCACCTTTAATATTCATTAATGTATAATTATTTTTTAATATTTTATTTATTACTCTTTTATTGTTCATTTTTATTGTTCATTAAATTTTCAACAATTTACTAAATATACAATTAATTTTTTAAAATATTTAATCTATTAAATTAAATATGAAAGTAAAAGATGATCTCAATTTTATTTTTATTTTTGCATTAAGTAGATAAAATGAATGAGAAATGAGTTTCAACAAACAAAAAATAAATGAGAAAAATTGTAACTTTATTTGTTACCGCATTAAAATTCAAAGTAGTTGTCAAAAGCGAAATGGAGATAAAAATATTATTTTAAATACATTAGATTACGGTGATTACAAGCATATTTGGTTCGAGTTCTATTTTTAAATTCTTTTGTTTCCTCAAATTCATTTAAACTACATATTTTGTGGGACCTACAACTTTTATCAACATTTCAGCCACACATTTTTCTATTTTTTTTCAAAATCTTTAAACCCCACCAAACGTGTGAATTTTTTTTATTTTTTATTTAATTTAATTTAATTAATATATATATATATATATATATATATATATATAACGTTGTTCTTATTTTACTTATGTCCGTCAACAATATTCTCACAACATAGACAAATATTGACACTTCTTTCATTTGTGTTTCTTACTCACATTTATGACGTTTCATTTTACTCGTCAAATCAAACAAGTCTAATAAATAGAGAATATACTGTAAAAAATATTGTTCACAAGGAACTACTACTCTAACAAATGTACAATATTATGTAGTCAATCATTACATTTTCTCACAATAAAACTAGTAATTATTAATTTTATTCTTTGTAAAATATAGCCACAGGAGATCATTAATTCTATAATATTTGATATCAATAGTTAAATCAATCATCAAAGTTTAAATCACCAAAAGGTCTTAAGCTGGATTCAAGTTATTGTTGGTATTATCACCATATAAAACTCATCTCTAATTGTAATTGTACTTACATGAATGCAATTATCTTTTAATTATTATTTGTTACTCTTTTATTATTCATCATTATCGTACATTAAATTTTTAACAATTTATAAAATGTACATTTAAAATTTGTAAATATTTAATATATTAAATTAAATATGAAGGTGAAAAGATGGTCTCCATTTTTTTTTTGCCTTAAGTAGATCAAAGAAATGAGAAATGGATTTTTAAAAAAATAAATGGGAAAATTGTAACTTTTTTATTACGGATTAAAATTCAAATCATGGAGATGAAAACATGTTATCAACAACTATATTTTTTTTATCTTGATTACCATTGCTACTTTAATATTTTAATTATTAACAATTAAAAAATAAAAAATTTAAAAATATTAAAAATTGACAAGATAATTACAAAAGCACGTGCAACGCACGCATGTCTAACCAATAAATAGAAAAGACTAGAATACACACTTGGAAATTAATGCACGGTCGGCTCCTTTAAAAACAACAAAAAACAAAACAAAAAAACCCTACTGATATTGAGAATTATGTCCTGCAACCGATTTGGAAAATAAAATTTGACTTTAACAATAAACTTAAATTATTGTTCTGATAACTTGATATAAACTACAAAGAATAATAAAATAAGAATAAAGGAAAATTGGGGCAAATGATCCTTAACATTTGTCTTCAATGCGGAAATGGTTCTACCGTTTGTTTTTTTTAGCATGAAAGTTCATAACTTATGTATTTTGGTGCGTTATTGGTCCTTATTTGATAAAAAAGATAAATATACGCTTAGTTTTAATTAGAAAAATTTCTAATTAGATTCATAATCTTTGCAAAATATGCAAATGGACCCAATACATTTATTAAATAATATTTAATTTAGCATATTAAATATATCACTATAGTCGTGTCAATTAAATTTTTCATAAGAGAAAAATGTAAAATTAGTGTGCTTTAAGTATATGTAATCGCTATGACTTGAATAAAAATTAAGTTAAATAAATAACAAAAAAACGTATATAATTTTATCCGGTGTTCTAAAGCGATGCGCCTAGGCGCAAAACTTGACCTCCACGCCTCGCTTAGGTCATGGGCGCGCCTTTTTGATCAACTAAATTTTTAACTAAAAAAAGCATCGCCTAGCGTCGCATAGGCTCTCTTAGTCACGCCTAGGTGCGCCTAGTTACGCCTAGATGCGCGTTTTTTAGTTAAAAACATTTTGTTTCTTTTTTTTTTTAATATTTAAAATAATATTAAAAATAAAAAAACATTTTTTCACGCCTCGCTCACACCTCACCCCTGTCTAAGCCTCGCCTAGGCCCAAAAAGCTTGAAACTTGGCCTCCACGCCTAGCTATACTTTACGCTTTTTAGAACTTTGATTTTATGAAATTGAACAAATCTTATTATGTTTTTTTAACATAAAAAATACTAACAAAAATAAATTTACACGTTGATCTTTATTTTGGAATGATAATAAAATGATAAATTAAAATTTAAAAGAATACAGTTGGAGCTCTAATATTTGCAGTTGATAGACGAATGGCTCGATTAAACAAAAGTAATTGAGCATCAAGTTGTGAAAAAATATTTTTATTTTTATGTTGTAACTATAAAATAAAATTTTAAATTTTAAATAATATAATTACTTAATAATAAAAAAATTATTTAACTTGTTTGTTAGTAATTATGAGCTTAAATTTTAATTATTTTATAATAGTTTGTAAAATATATACAAAACAATTTAGTATATTATCAATTTGGTCAATAAAAAGTTAATTAAAAAAGACTCGTTAGTTTCCTTTAATTGTTTGTAAAAAATAAAAGTATCGGATCCATTTGCACTTTTTTTTAAAGATTAGGAATTCAATTGTAATTTTTATAATTAACACTAATGGTATTTTTAGTATACCCTCTTTACATATATTTTTATCTTCTCCTACAGATTCTTACTCCGAAGTGGTCACAGAAGAGAATAGCACTGGCCATTTTTTCATGTTTTAGGTCGTTTGCGTCTCTATAAGTGAAAAGAGGATTTGATACAAAGATCAATTAATATTATTGTTGTTGTTGATTAATATTTTAGAAGGCGAAGACATATAGTTTGATTGTGTGTCTACGAGTTCGGTCAAATATATTTCTTACCATATTTCGTCCACTGTTTGTGGCGAAATTAATTATTAAGAAAGTTCGTCTTTGATTTAAAAATAAAAAATAATAGGAAAATTAGGACTGTACTTTTCAACCTTTCATGTGGTGTGCTTATGAGTCCTCAACTTTCAAAAGTGGGGTTCTGGGTTCCAACCTATTTAAATTTGTGAAACTAGGTCTCCACTTGACCGAAACTGTCAATTTGGACGTTAAAATTACACACGACTTTCAATTGAATTGAAGAAAAATGTTAAATAGTTTGACAATTTTGCCTTCCTGCTTTGAGTCACATAAAAGTCATGTGTGAACAATTTCACTCAAGTGTGAACTCAAATTTATGCATTTAAATATATGCTAGGAACTCATAAGACCACAATGTCAAAAGTTAGCTAGGTAGACCAACTCCAATTATCTCATGAACCAAAAGTATCATAATGCAAACTAAGTGAAAATTAGGGAGTGATAAGTACTATGTATTGATTAGATTACAGCCCCTTCGTTTTCATATATTTTTCCCAATCATTAATTGGTTGTTAAGTATATTTCACTTCTATTACTAGTTGTAGGACATGCGATACACGTAAGGTGGTTCGTAAGATACTTATGTTATTGTATTTTAATTTATAATCTACACAGATATAAAATAGTCCGAGTATAATTTGCAACAAATGATTTAAGAAAATTAGCACTTAACAAATATAAGATGGATAATCAAAAGACACACTTCTTAAATATAAATATAACAAACAAACATTTATTTGAACAAACCACAATTTACAACCTAGAAGAACTTGTAGTTGATTGCATAACTGTTTTCAAATTGTTTACTAAGCAAAATAGTGGAAGTTGAGAAATACAAATGCATATGTTTGGTAGTGCTGAATTTATTTTTTAAGTGCTTATATTATCAGTTGTGAGTGAATGTGTGGATAAAAAGTGAGTTGTAAATTGTGGGTCTTAATTTTTTGAATAGAAATCATCATCAAAGAGAAAGATAAGATGTACTAATTAATAAGTTGATAAAAAATGTGATAACAAATAGTTAGGGACATAAATGTTAAAATTAGATATTGTTGAGGACTTTAATGTGCATTAAAATGAGGGACAAATATTTTGACAAACTTTTATATTTGTTATTTATTTTGTTTATTTAAAAATATGATAGACAAAAAAAATATTTTTACGCCCCATAATTAATTTTTTGAATAGAAATTAATATCAAAGACAAAGATAAGATGTAGTAATTAATAGGTTGATGATAAAAAATGTGATAACAAATAGTTAGAGACATAAATGTGAAAATTAGATATTGTTAAGGACTTTTATTACAATTATAAAATGTAGTGTGGTTTAAATATAATTACTCAAACAAGAAATAAAAACAAATTGGTAAAAAAAAAATAGAAGACAACAACTTCTCAAGCTGACATGTGGCAATATGAATAGTAAAAATTTGAAAAAATATGAGAGACAATTTTTTTTTACGCCCCCTTAGTTAAGTTTTTGAACATAAATCATCATCAAAGACAAAGATAAGATGTACTAATTAATACATTGATGAAAAAAAATGTGATAACAAATAGTTATGGACATAAATGTGAAAATTAGATATTGTTGAGGACTTTTATTATAATTATAAAATGCAGTGTGATTAAAATTAAAAAAAAAATTTACGCCCTCTTAATTAATTTTTTAAACAGAAATCATTATCAAAGACAAAGATAAGATGTACTAATTAATAAGTTGATGATAAAAATAAGATAACAACTAGTTAGGGATATAAATGTGAAAATTAGATATTGTTGAGGACTTTTATTACAATTATAGAAAATGTGGTGTGGTTAAAAAAAATGTTGTTTAAATATAATTACCCAAACAAAAAAAAAAAAAAAAAAAACAAAAAAAAAAAAAAAAAAAAAAAAGACAGCCACATATGAAATCGACACATGTCAACATGAATAGTAAGAAAGTTTGCCTCTTTATTATAGGTAGAGGTAGATAGATTTGCCGTTATTATTTATGTCATTCCACCGTTATTATTTATGTCATGACAGAACGTAGATGAGTCATACATTTAAATTTGATAGGTCCACTCAACTACCGACAATACCCTATCCTTGGGTTGTGTTAGGCAGCAAGGGAGGTCCGCAACATTTGTTTTTCTTTCCTTTCCTTTTCTTTTTTCTTCATTTCATACTCAACTTATTTTTTGTACTAAGTAGTGTATGGATAGCAATTTAGTTATACTTTAATTTCTTTTACTTTATATGAGTTATGTTCGACTATTAATTATTTGTATACGTTTTACTGAATTAAAGTAAGAATAATATTATTTTTCATCACTGGTGATGATAACCAATTTATATGAAAATTGATTGATATTACATAATTATGTTGTCTCTTCAAATCAATCAGTTGTACAGTAGACTACATTGACACCTAGTGGTGATAAATAATATTACTTTTAAAGTAAAAGTTTTGAACGGAATCGATACCGATTCGATGAAAGTAATAAACGAATATAAATGACTTACCAAACAAGTTGGCCATAGTGTTGGGAATTGAGACAAATTCCACGTTTTGTTTGTCCACAAGATCATTGTTTACCAAAAAAAAAAAAAAACAAGACAAAAAATATAAAAATAGATATACTGTCAAAAATTTTCATTATATGAAATATCGTTACAATCGTTACAATTTCACTCACTCAAATACTCAAAGTATCCTAAGAAAAATAATCTTAACCTTTACCACACTCATCAATTTCTAATTTGTGTACAAACCATAAAGAAAACGAGAAAAAAAAAACTAAGATACTATGCTTACAATTTTTCTCTCAAAAAATTCTCAAGCTAAAAAGTGACCAAAATTTAGAAACTTGTTCAATTTTGATCAACAAATATAATATAATATAATATCACATCTTTTCCTGCTAAAGTTAAAAGGCACGATCAATTGGAATTGGAAATCTGATCACTTTAAATATTTTTTTTCTTTTTGTAATTGACGTCATTTAACTTTTGACAATTTTGAGTTAAAATTACAACAATCTCCACCTTGCCCAAAAAATAAGCAAAAACTTTTGACATCTCTACTATAGCTCTTGTTCACGATTCTTGAGGAAAAAAAAACCCGATAAACTTTGATAGTTCCATTATCAAAATAGAGAATTAACATTATAATCACTTAGAATTAACGAATTTTAGTTAGTTCTATGAAATTCATTGGCTTATGTGGAATAAATTTGCTGAAAAATTATAGTGCAACTTCCTCGACTTACTTGGAAGTTCATTATCCATCGACATCAATTTCACCACACGTCTTGTATTAATGTCAAGCCAATACTCCGTGTGTAAACATATGGACCTGCTAGTAGTAACACATCTTTTATCGTGACAACTAGTGCATGCCACCGAGGATGTAAATATTTACTCAAGCAGCATCATCGTCTCCCATAAAGAGAGACAAATTGTCCGTATCTGACTTTGAGCAGTTAGTCTAGTCTGCTCCACATTTTGAACAATTTTTCTTCATGTGACTAGATTTTTCACAGTTCTAATACGATACTTTCCTTTTCATATTATTTCTACCACTCAACGTCCTTTCTTCATAAATTAATTTACTTGTAACTTCTGCAAAACTTACTACACCTACTAATTTCTACTATTTGTACAATCCACAAAGAGAAAAAAAAAAAAAACATGGAATGTTAGCCTTACAATTCTATCAAAAAAACCATCAAATCACGTATACAAAAGAGAAAAAAAAAACACGCCATTTATAATTAGTGTATGATATAAATTTCTTCTAAATTTTGTTGCCAAGATTATATCTAAGATTTAAAAACTTGTTCAATTTTTATCACTAAATATTGTTGGAAAATTTGTAAAATGAATGAAAAATTAAAACTTTCAATTTGAAACTTTCCATCTTCTCAACCTTTCATTTTTGTAACTTTTGTAACTCTTGTTTTAATGGTTGAATTGGAAGTGGAAGGTCATTCTTATGCCTATATAAACAAGTCATTTTTCCTCATTTCAACACAACAATTCAAACATTTTCTCTCTTCATTTTTGTTCATCCAAGTTTTCTTTTAGAGGTGATAAAGTTAGATGCAAGTGAGGTCGGGTCATTTGGTACAACCATTTCTACCGTTGTATCACGGGAGACAGACGTTCATAACCTCTGTGAGGGGACGAATGCATTTTAAGGAAACTATACACGTACAGGCCTCGGTTTGCACTTTCTTCTTCAATTTTAATTCTGCAATTTCTTTAATTTTTGTTTCTTGTTCATGTAATATAAAGTTTTCTTTTTTATTTCAAAACGTGAATAACAATCTTAAAACAGATTCTTGATAAACTTATATTACATATAAATCGTTGAATTACATACGTATGAAACTAGTTTGGTTGGAGTTTTCTTGATTTGTGTATTCGCAAAGCTGGAAGGCTTTGTCAAAAGGACTTAAGCTGTCTAAGGAGAGCTTGGGATTTAAGTGGTCCAATTATGACCCCCCCCTCCTCACCTGGAAGCCTTTTAATTGCGTGTTATTCAAATCAACAAGACAAAAATAAATGAATTAATTTCATATTTGCAAGTGTAACTAAACCGAAAAAAGCGATTTGTTTATTACATTTTATTTTAAAAGTGGAACTAAAATTATTCTCTTGTTTGAAAATGACAACTAATCCAATTACTCAAGTTGTGGCTTATCGAAAACCAAAGCGTAGCTCTTGTGCCAAGTCCATCTCGTGAACGAGACCGTGTGGTACAAGTGCGAGTTTTCTTTGTGACCCATACTATGGCTCCAAGCGGTCATGTAAATGTTCCGGTTAATCATGGAGAAAAACCGGAGAAGTTCAATGGAATGAATTTCAAAAGGTGGATGAGAAAATGCTATTTTATCTGACCACCTTGAATCTTGCGAGATTCTTGACTGAAGATGCTCCGAAACTCAAACAGGGAGAGGGAGACATACAAGCTGTCATCGTTGTTGAAGCTTGGAAACATTCTGATTTCCTATGTCGGAATTATGTCATGAATGGCTTGGCAGATTCACTATACAACGTGTATAGTACAATGAAACTATGAAGGAATTGTGGGAGTCTCTAGACCGCAAATATAAAACCGAGGATGCAGGGCTAAGAAATTTATTGTCGGCCGCTTCCTAGATTATAAAATGGTGGACTCAAAAAACTGTAATCAGTCAAGTACAAGAACTTCAAGTAATCTTGCACGAGATTCATGCCGAGTGGATGGTTTTAAGTGAAACTTTCAAGTGGTGACAATGATTGAAAAGTCGCCTCTGACTTGGAAAGATTTCAAGAATTACACAAGCACAAGCGAAAGAAAATGAACATTGAAGAACCGATTGTTCGATTTGAATTGAAGAAGACAACAAAGGTTCGGAAAAGAAGGGGTTCAATCATCCAATGGCCAAAGCTAACGTTGTAGAGCATAGTCAAAGTTCTAAGATGAACAAAAACAAGTTTAGAAAAGGGCCAAAGATGGGACCGAAAGGAGGTGTGTCCAAGAAGAAATTTCTTGGAAAATGCTACAATTGTGACAGAGTAGGTCACAGATCGTTGGAGTGCATGTTGTCGAAGAGGAACAACAAGAAAGAAGCCAATATGGTTGATGACATCACACATGATGTATCCGAAATTAACCTCAGCTGCGGTCATTTCTCAAGTGAATCACGGTGGGTTCAAATCGAGAGAATGGTGGATGACACCGGTGCCACACGACATGTTTGCTCGACAAGGAGATGTTTAGTGATTTTGAAGAAAGCAGATGGAGAAAAGCTATATATGAGAAATTCAAAGCAACCTCACGAAATTAAAGGCCATGGAAAAGTGGTTCTAAAGATGACGTCTGGGAAAGAGCTGACTCTAAACAACGTGCTCTATGTGCCAGAGATTCGCAAGAATTTGGTATCCGGCTCGTTGTTGAACAAGCATGGATTTCGTATGGTGTTTGAGTCAGACAAAGTCATTTTGTCTAAGTCTGAAATGTTTGTAGGAAAGGGTTATGTAAGTGATGGGCTCTTTAAGCTCAATGTTATGGCTATTAAGCCAAAAATGAATAAAATGAAAAATTCTTCCGTTTACTTGCTTGAGTCTTCCAATTTGTGGCATGGTAGACTAGGACATGTTAATTATGACACTTTACGTAGACTAATTAACTTGAATTGCATACCTACATTCCAATTTGATAATAAACATAAGTGTGAAACTTGTGTTGAGGTAAAATTGACAAGGTCATTATTTCAATCTGTTGAAAGAAAAATTGAACCACTTGATTTAATTCACACTGATGTATGTGATTTAAAATCTGTACAAACAAGGGGAGGCAACAAATATTTTATTACTTTTATTGATTATAGCACAAAATATTATTTTGTGTATTTGCTTAAAAGTAAAGACGAAACTATATAGAAATTTGTTCTCTATAAGAATGAAATTGAAAATCAACTCAATAAGAAGATCAAAGTGTTGAGAAGTGATAGAAGTGGTGAATATGAATCACCATTTGCTGAATTCTGTGCACAACACGGAATTTGTGTACAGGAATTAAACATGAAACAACAGCACCTTATTCACCTCAACAAAATAGTGTTGCTGAACGAAAAAATAGAACATTGAAAGAAATGATGAATGCAATGTTGTTAAGTTCTGGATTACCTCAGAACATGTAGGGAGAAGCTGTGTTATCAGCTAATTATCTTTTAAATAAGGTGCCTCGGAAGAAAGAAGATAAGAGCCCCTACGAGTTATTTAAAGGAAGAAAACCTTCCTACAAATATTTACGAGTGTGGAGGTGTCTTACCAAAGTGGCGGTACCTACACCAAAGAAGGTGAAAATAGGACCAAAAACTGTTGATTGCATATTTATCGGATATGCACATAACAGTAGTGCTTATCGATTTCTTGTATTTGATTCAAAAATTTCTGATATACACCAAAACATGATAATGGAATCGAGAAATGCATCATTATTTGAACATGTATTTCCATACAAGTCCAAAGAAGAAGCGAGCTCTTCTAAACAGACATATGAGACTATGATTGAGAATAGTCAGGACCAAGAAGTAGAAGAGGAAGTTGAGATTGAACTAAGACGTAGCAAACGAGAAAGGACAAAAAAATCTTATGGTCCTGATTTTCTGACTTATATACTAGAAACTGAACCTCAAAGCTTCAAAGAAGCTGTAAACTCTTCGGAAGGACCTCAATGGAAAGAGGCAATTAAAAGTGAGATAGATTCTATTCTGCAAAACCATACATGGGAGCTAGTGGATCTTCCTTCAGGAAGCAAACCACTAGGCTACAAATGGATTTTCAAGAAGAAAATGAAAGTAGATAGAACAATCGAAAAGTATAAGGCAAAGCTTGTTATAAAAAGATACAGACAACGAGAAGATCTTGATTACTTTGATACATATTCTCCAGTAACGAGAATAACATCCATTAGGATGATACTTGCAATTGCATCTTTGCGAAATCTTGAAGTACATCAAATGGATGTGAAAACTGCCTTTCTAAATGGAGATTTAGATGAAGAAATCTACATGGAACAACCTGAGGGTTTTTCTGCTCCAGGGCAAGAGAACAAAGTCTGTAAATTGGTGAAGTCATTGTATGGCTTGAAACAAGCTCCAAAACAATGGCATGAAAAGTTTGATCATGTCATGATGAAATGTGGATTTAAAATCAATGAGTGCGATAAATACTTTTATATCAAAGACACTGAAAAATGGCTATGTCATTTTATGTCTTTACGTTGATGACATGCTTATTGTTGGAAGCAACGATAAGATGATTAAATCTACTAAGGACATGTTAAATTCAAGATTTGACATGAAGGATATGGGCTTAGTAGATGTGATACTTGGAATTAAAATTTCAATAACATCAGAGGGAATTGTCCTAAGTCAATCATACTATGTGGACAAAATTCTTGATAAATTTAACAAGGATGATTCTGGCATGGCAAGAACACCGATAGATACCAGTCAGCATCTATCAAAGAACAGAGGTGAGAGTATCTCTCAAGTAGAATACTCTAGAATTATTGGAAGTCTGATGGACTTAATGAGTTGTACAAGACCAGACATAGTCTACACAGTTAGCAAACTGAGTAGATACACGAGTAATCTAAGAACTGACCACTGGTAAGGAATAATAAGAATACTAAGGTATTTAAGATATATTCGTGATTATAGGCTGTACTATACTAGATATCCGGCAGTTATTGAAGGATCTGGTGACGCTAATTGGATATCTCGATATAAAAGACTCAAAGTCTACAAGTGGATTTGTGTTCACACTCGGAGATGCAACTATATCATGGAAATCCTCTAAGCAGACGGTTATAGCCGGATCCACTATGGAATATGAGTTTATAGCCTTGGACAAGTGTGGTGAAAAGGGTGAGTGGTTACGTCACTTCTTAGAGGATATTCCTAGATGGTCAAAGCTTTGTTCGAAGAATTTGCATACATTGTGATAGTCAATCGCAATTAGTAGGGCGCGAGTAACATGTATAATGGTAAGTCTAGACACATACGTCGTATACATAATACCATAAGACAACTACTCTCAACTGGAGTTATCTCTATTGACTATGTGAAATCAAAGGATAATATTACGGATCCACTAACTAAAGGTTTGAATAGAGAGTTAGTTGAAAAGTCGTCGAAAGGAATGAGACTTAAGCCTTTGGATGAATAAGTTAATACAATGGAAACCCATCCTAGTTGACTGGAGATCCCAAGATCTAGGTTCAAAGGGACAACCTAATTGTAAATACTTAATTAGATCACTGGGGGGTTCTCTTCTACCAATTCCTATGATAAACAGTGATACCCGTAGAGGAAAGGATAAGCAATAGGCTTTTAATGATTCTTACGAGCGGAGTAGAGCGGGCTATTCTTAATTAAGAAATCACCTATGTGAGAGAGAAGTGGGGTCGCTTCTAAGAGAATTGTGTGAGGCGCATTCTTAAAAACTCTCATGAGAACCAGGGCATATGTTCACGGCCATAAATGAACATAACAATGAGAACCGAACTATGTCGGGAAGAATTACGTGTGAAGTATATCATCGTTTACACAAAAGGCAGAACAGTTCAAGGACATCACGTCTCACCGATCGACTAGTAAAGTAAATATGCTTTCATAAGGGAAGGTTCAAAAGGTAACACCTACCTATCCTATGCAGTATTCGGACGTTGAACTTTATCACCTAGTCTTCCGTGTCTCTTTCAATTTTTCATTCATGCGGGGGATTGTTGTAAAATTTGTAAAATGAATGAAAAAATTAAAGCTTTCAATTTGAGACTTTTCATCTTCTCAACCTTTCATTTTTGTAACTCTTGTTTTAATGGTTGAATTGGAATTGGAAGGTTATTCTTATGCCTATATAAACAAGTTATTTTTCCTCATTTCAACACAACAATTCAAGCATTTTCTCTCTTTCTTTTGTTCCTCCAAGTTTTCTTTTAGAGGTGATAAAGTTCGGGCAAGAGGTCGGTTTCTTTGGTACAACCAGATTCATTGTTGTATCTTGGGAGACAGACGTTCATAACCTACTGGTGAGGGGACGAATCTCATTTAAAAAAGCTGCATAACGCGTCTGAGGCTCGGTTTGTACTTTCTTCTTCAATTTTAATTCTATAATTTCCTTAATTTTTGTTTCTTGTTCATGTAATATAAAATTTCTCTTTTTTATTTCAAAACGTGAATAACAAATACAATATCACATATTTTTCTTTTAACGTCAAAAAGTACTGCCAATAAAAATTAAAAATTTGATCACTTTAAATATTTTTCCTTTTTCCTCTTTTGACAGTTTTAAGGTAAAATCTCAACAAATGGATCAACGGCTCGAAGTACGAGTAAAAACTAAAAACTTAAGACGAAATACAAGTCAACGTATATGCTGTTAGACATTTATCCATCTAACAACAAAAAGCCGTACAAAACCACACTTGTCTCATCACCCAAATTCCCTAAAAATGTGACTAAAAAAAAAAAAAAAAGTGTAATGTGATCTCAATCGAACTATTAAATAATTTGTATCCACTGCAGAAAACGTGTTATACCATCCCACGTAACGGCAGTTTGTGATCTCATCTGTCAGTGTGAAGGCATTGATTGGCTCATCTGTTGAGGGTGTCGGTGGGTGGGCCGTCCATGATCTTTATCATGGACGGCCCACCGCCGACACCTCTCAGCAGTGGGCCGAATAACTTCGCCCACGGACCTCCTCCCACGTAATCCTCAAATTCCCTAAAAATGTGACTACAAACAAAAGCGTGCATTGTGATATTTATGCAACTATCAAATAATCTTTGTGTACTACTGTTAAACCATCTTAAGTAATTCTCAATTAAGGCTGTGTTTGATTGGCATATTTTTCATGAAAAATGTTACATTCATAGAAAATGTTGTCACATCCATGAAAATCTTTTCCACCTTTGGTTGTTTGATTTCACATAGAAAATAAAAATAATTTTTAAGGTACAATCACTTTAAGCATGCTTTTGGCTATTTTCTTGGAAAATATTTTTCACCATTTTGGTGGATTTTTTTTCATCTTACATGGAAAATGATTTCATTTCCACTATTTTCCATGGAAACCAATCAAACACAGTCTAATTATTTAATACTAGTACTACCTTCACCCACACAAGTACATGAATAACGTAGCCATTACTTTAAGGCTGTGTTTGATTGCAATTGGAAATTTTGGGTGGAAAAAAAATATTTTCCATAGAAATGAATTACCAAGAAAATATGGGTTGGAAAATGTTCTATGGAAAATAAATGGGTTGGAAAAGGTTAACAAATTTTCCATGGAAAATAAATTCTCCTATCCCACCTGGAAAATATTTTCCTTGAAAACAAGGAAAATATGGCCAAAAGTGGAAAATTTTGAAAAAAATTTCCATGGAAAAAAGAAGGTTGCAATCAAGCAAAAATTGGAAAATAGGTGAGAAAATGACTTTTCCATGGAAAATTTTGCCAATCAAACAGACCAAAGCTGGAAAATTGGTGGAAAATTTTCATTTTCCATAGAAAAGAAAGGGAATCAAACACAGCCTACGTGAATTTCATAGTAACTCTCTCAGTCACAAAACTGAGTCAGTCTTAGGAATGTAACACGCGAAACGCAATAGCACACGAGCAAGAAGCCGTCCATGTCATTGGTTGTGGATTTCAACGTCTATAATTATAGTAAAAATCTACTCCCTCCGTCCCACAAAGATAGACTCATTTTCTTTATTTATCTGTTCTAAATTATAGGCCACTTATTTTATAGAGAGTGTATTAAATTTTTCATTTTCTTAATATACCCTTATTTAATTTATATTGTTATCAATCCAAAACAAATATTTAAATTTATTAGATTCATGAATGACTAATATTAAATGGAATTATAATAGGAAAAGTGTGAGAAAAATTTATAATTTTAATTACATAATGTTTTTTTAATTTGTGTGAAAAAAAAAATGTGGGACGAATGGAATATCATCTAAGGAAAGAAAGTACTATAAAAGGAATTTATTGCTTGACAATGAGTACATTTTCTATGCTGAATGTGAAAGAGTCAAGACTGCATTTAAATTTGTCGGTAATGTGAATAGGCATGCGCATGTGACTTTAACACTGTGCAATTCCCAATGCAATATATTTGTCAAACCAATCACATTTCTAGTATTTAAATATTTGATCAATACTATATATATATATATATATATATATATATATATATATACAAACTTACTTCTATTTTCATATAAATTAAAAAATAATAAAAACTACTCTTTCTGTCCCAAATATATATGCCACATTTCTTTTTTCTCTGGTCCCAAATATATAGGTTTGTTTTTAGTTTTGAGGTGTTTTTTTTCTTTTTACGAAAATACCTTTATTTAATTTGCTTATTTATAATCATTTTTCCAACTTAATCTTGAAATTGTACATTAAATAATACTCATTAAATAAAGATAAATTAAGAAAATTATTGATAAAATTTACCTTTTTAATAATATTCTTAATGTGTGAAAAACCCAATCAGCCCATATATTTGGGACGGATAGAGTAGAACAATAAATTTTAGTTAATTTTTACTAATATAAAAATTGGTGCAAATAGTCCATAACCTTTGTCCTCGGTGTGGAAATGGCTCACAACCTTTATTTTTTTTGGCATAGAAGTCTCTAACCTATGTGTTTTGGTGCGCGGAATTGATCTTTATTTGATGAAAAAGATAAATATGCCCTTATTTTTAATTAGAGAAGTTTTCAATTGAATTCCTAACCTTTGCAAAAAGTATAAATGGACCCGATACTTTTATTTTTTATGAAAAATTAAAAGAAACTAACAAATTAATAATACACTAAATTATTTTGTATATTGTATGAACTATTATAAAATAACTAAAATTTAAGCTTATAATTATTAACAAACGTGTTAATTAGAATTATTATATTATTATTAAGTAATCATATTATAATAAATTTAAACTTTAATTTTATCGTTACAATATAAAAAGAAAAATAATTTTTTCACAAACTTGATGTTCAAATATTTTTATTTAATTGTGCTATTTGTTTATTAACTACAAATATTAGAACTCAAATTGTATTTTTCATATTTTAATTTATCTTCAAAAAATAAACAACACATAATGTGTAAATTAATTTTTATGTTAAAAAAAATATAATAAGATTGATTCAATATCATAAAATTATATACGCCATTTATTTATTTATTTAACTTAATTTTTATTCAAATTTTTCACATCATATAGAAATTATATATACCTAAAGAAGCACAATAATTTTATATTTTTCCTTTATAAAAAATTTAATTGACACTATACTGATATATTTAATATGCTAAACTATATATTATTTAATAAATGTATCAGATCTATTTGCACATTTTGCAAATGTTAGAAAAACCAATTGTAATTTTCTTTAATTAAAACCAATGGCATTATTATTATTTTTATTAAATAAGGACCAATTCCGCACCAAAACACATATGTTACGGATTATTTTGCCAAAAAAATAAAAATTAGGAACCATTTTCGTACTGAAAGCAAATGTTAGAGACCATTTACGCCAATTTCTCATAATATAATGGTGCGTAGTTCATATTTAGTAATAATAATGTACATTAAATATGAACATATTAAAAACTAAGAAATTAACTATACTATTAACAAGAAAAATAGAATATAATTTATGACATATGAATAAATAAAGTAAATATATTTTTGTGGGACATAATTTAATATAGTAAAATACTTTGAACTATAAATAATGGGATTTAATTCAAATAGCCAATAACAATTCAATAATAAAAGGTGCGAAAAATAATGGGATTCAATCGACCGAGTTCATGTCAACTAGGAATAAATATCAAATACAGCAAGATGAGGGGCCACCGCCACTCTATTCCCCTCGCCGAAGTAAACTAGTATAGTAAGCTCCACATGGTCGTACCTCATTTCAAACATAATTTAGCAATAGTATTTTTCAGACTTTGGTAATCTTACTATCTTATTTTTCTCATATTTGAAACCATAAGATCAATAAAATAAGTTTAATGTTGCCTTTGGAATAGGTGAGTTATTTCTGCACCACCTCATAGGCAATAACAAGTGCTAGCTCCCAAATTGTCGATTAGAGACGCGACAGGAAAATCTGGCGGCATTTTTAGTGAATAGTATTGGATTTTAACTTTTTTAATTTATTTAATATTGTCCAATCTGTTTAATACTCTATACTAAACATATATGAGATGTTCAATTTTACTTACTAGAATTCAAGAAATTGATCGAGCTGCCAAATCTCTCATCGTCTAAGACCCCAATGGAAGAAACAACAACTTATAACACGTAAACAAGTCATTACATATATTCACCGTAGTTTCATTCTAGTTCCTCACTCCATTTTCAATTTGGGAATCGACGTTTCTGTGTTCGACACTTCCGTGAATTCATGCATTGTTTTAGGAACAATAGGATAAAAGACACCAACATGAGGAATTCCAAGTTTAGGGCCTGTTTAACTAAGCTTTTGATAAAAAATTTAAAATTTTGATAAAAATTAATGAAATGTACAATCGAAAAGTTAATAAAATTATGAGTCCATATGTTGATGCTTAAGTTAAAAAACAATAAGGGAGAATATATTATTGATTTATTTATTGCTTTTTAACTTAAGCGTCACAATCTCTCTCCTTACTTTGTAACAAATTTAAAGTTTAGACTGTCAGCTATATATATTAATTTACTTTGTTCCCATTAGCAGATTTTGTTGACCATTAGAAGCCGCTCTATTTATTAATGACTGGAATTTTCAATAAATAATACCAAATCAGTTGGAGGATGAAAATCAAAAACACTATGGAGTTTGAGCAGGAAGAACCAATGAGTCCTAGTGCACAATATCTCAAGAGCTCAGAATTATCACTAACTATTTTAGGTATTTTGGAATTAGAAGCTCCAATTGATCAGTCCATTGCCATGCAACTCCTCAAAGATGTATTCTTACCCATAAATCATCGCTTCTCCTCAATAATGGTGAGTTTTACGATCTTCGTCCTTTTCGTTTTTAAGGGTGCACGACTGTAGTGTAATAGCCACAAGGGTAGCATGTTACTATACTAGTGTTCGAGAATAAACTTAAATGGTTCATTATAGTAGTCTGACACACATGTACGACTGCACAGTTTCTTTCATCAAATAACTAGTCATTGAAAACTTAGATAACATAATATTTTTATCTAGGTGTATGCAAAAAGGTGACATAATAATCAATATGTGATTTTTGTCCAAGCAGGTTTCCAAGAAGAGTGGAGCAAAGATATGGAAAAGGGTGGAGGTAAATCTAAAAGATCATGTGAATGTGCCTATTTTCCCAAGTGGCATGTCAACACAATATTATGATGAGTGTTTCAATGAGTATTTATCAAAACTTGCAATGGATCAACTTCCAGAAAATAGACCTTTGTGGGAAATTCACATAATTAAGTACCCAACAGTAAATGCAACTGAGAATTTGATATTCAAGCTTCACCATTCACTTGGAGATGGTTATTCTTTAATGGGAGCCCTTCTATCCTGTCTACAAAGAATTGACAATCCTTCTATGCCATTAACATTCCCTTCGCGCCAGTCCAACTCGAAGCCTAATCGTCACAGCCAAGGTTTTTTTAGGCACGTCCCAGGTTTTTTTTTGGGGTTGCTTAACACTGCATATGATTTCGGATGGAATGTCTTGAAGAGTAGTTTGATTGAAGACGATAAATCGCCTATTAGATCTGGGGATGAAGGAGTCGAGCTTCGACCAATTGTTATAACTACTACTACATTTTCCATTGAACACATTAAGCAAATCAAGACCAAGCTTCAAGTGGTAGGTTCTTAGCGCTAGGGGTTCTTTTTCTAATGTTTTATGCTTGTGTAAATTCATCAATTTAAGTATTGCATTTCTTTTAATAGACAATTAATGACGTGATTACCGGTGTAATCATATTTGGAACACGATTGTACATGCAAAGAGTTAATCAAGATTCAAATAAAGCAAACTGTACAGCACTTGTACTACTCAACACTAGGGCCATTGGTGGTTACAAGTCAGTGAATGATATGATCAAACCTAATGCAGAAATGCCATGGGGTAATCGTTTTGCATTTTTGCACGTTTCTATTCCTAAATTGACTGCCTTTGAGTTAAACAATCCACTCGAATTCGTCGATAAAGCACGCCAATTGATCAAGAGGCAAAGAAATTCTGCATCCGTTTATCTGATGGGTCAGTTTCTTTGTACCATTGCAAAATTAAGAGGTCCTGAGGTATGTATATTAATTTTCCATGTCAAAATCTTATTTCATCTCATATTTTACAAGTGTTTGCTATTTATTTATTTTTTTTTCATTTTTTGTTTTATATGTACAAGATTTTTGTTAGTCACTTTCACAACAATTTAGAGCCCGTTTGGTAGAGTTTATAAACTAATTTATTTGACCAAAAATAGTTTATTTGATAAAAAAATTTGCTTTGGTAGTCGTCATTTTTTATCATTATTGGTCAAATAAACTGTTTTGGTCAAATAAACTAGTTTATAATCTCTACCAAACGAACACTCAATAGAAAATCTGTCCTAAATAATTAGGGTTTGATGCGACAGGCAACATCTAAATACATCTACAGCACGTTAAATAATTCGAGCCTGGCAATATCAAATGTGATGGGGCCTGTGGAACAAATGGCTTTAGCTAATATCCCAATTAAAGGATTGTACTTTAATGTGGCTGGAGTACCACAGGTATTCTATATCTATTACCATATTCTTTATATTTAGATTAAAATTAACTCTCGGATATGGAGATCCCGATTCTAGAATGAGATTATATTTCATTACAGTCTCTTCGAGACAAGCTCGATAGACGGTTTTGTTTATTTTTGTAAAATTTTTATAATGTATTTACATTTAGGTTCTAATTCATAACATGTTGTGTATGATGAATTATGCAGAGTCTTCAAGTAACAATGGTGAGTTATGTGGATAAGCTGAGAATTGTCATGTCAGTGGAGAAGGGTTTCATTGATCCAAATAAGTTCAAGTCATGCATTGAATATGCCTTTGATGCAATTTCCAAAGCAGCACTAGAGTGAAAGCTTAAACAAAATTGTACTAGACCTACATACTGCTAATTAAAGTTCATTTTGGGCTTTGTTTTAAATTTATTTAAAAAATTGGTCGGATATAATATTTGGTTTTGTTTACTAAATAATTTAAGATTGTATGATATCTCATGAATCTTTTCTAGTTTGTTCGATGAGAAATGTAAGTCGGTTTTATGCATTTTTTTCCATGAATAAAAGGAATTTATTCTTCATCCCTCGTCTGATCTTGCAAGGAAAAATAATTGCTTTCTTAGAGTTTTGGTTTCTTTAATTACGTGTTAATTCCAAGATTAATTAGGACTTGAGTCTAAAGAAAAGTCATAAATCATATTCAAGAAAGATACAATGTAACTATAAATGGTAAAAGAAAAGATTCGAAAAGCTATTAAAGTTTTTTCTAACTTTGCAACTTGGGAAATTTTTTATATTGGGGGAGCTGGTACATTTTTTTTTTTTTTTCGTGGTAGTGCAATTTTTATTTATTTATATAAAAAGCTAAAATACACTAAGTTAGGGGACAGGGAAACAAGCCTACCTCTCACCAAACGATCAGGGACGTAGCCGCGAAACTCGCTTTCTCAAAGGGGGTGGGGGGGGGGTCCCGAGAGCTCTGAGTGAGGCGTAAATTATTATATAGGCACCAATTAAAATACTGTAGAGCTTTTTTTGAGAACCTAGAATAACCCCAACTTTTGGAATTTTTAAATTTTTTTTTTTTAATATGCAATTTAACTTTGACATAATATCAATTTAATTGATAACAATTGGATTCATTCACCTTATATCAATTTAATGTAAGGCAATTGGACCTATTGGCATAATAAAATTAATAATACAAAATTACAAAAGATTGATCAATTCCTCAAATGATAATACAAAATTAATAAAGAGAAATTGGCGCAAATAGTCCCTAACGTATGACATTAATGCGAAAATGGTCCCTAACCTTTCATTTTTTGCAGAATGGTCCATAATCTATTCATTTAGGTGTGCAATTGGTCCTTTTTTACGGATTTCGTTAAAAATCCGTTAAAAACATTTTCATTTAGGTGCACAAATGGTCCCTCTCATTTTTTTTGTGTCTTTATTAGTAGGGATAAATTTGTCAAGTTATATTTTTTCTTTCAATTGGCGCAAATGGTCCCTAACATTTACCTTAGTGTGGAAATAGTCCATAATCTTTGTTTTTTTGTGTAACAGTCCCTAACCTATATGTTTTGGTGCACAATTAGTCCTTATTTGATAAAAAGACAAAAATATACTTAGTTTTAATTAAAAAAATTTACAATTGGATTCTTAACCTTTGTAAAAAGTGAAAATGGGTCCAATACTTTAATTTTTTATTAAAACTAAAAAGAAACTAACAAATTGATAATATACTAAATTATTTTGTATATTTTATGAACTATTATATAATAACTAAAATTTAAGTTCATAATTATTAACAAATGTGCTAATTAAAATTATTTTATTATTATTAAGTAATTATATTATTTAAAATTCAAACTTTAATTTCATCATTACAACATAAAAAGAAAACTAAATTTGTCACAAATAAAAATTTTAATTATGCTCAAATTAAAATTTTTAATTTGTATATGGCTCTAAATTTATTTTATTTTCTTTTCTTTTCAGACTTGTGATCAACATAAGAGTTGTTTCCACTTGAATTATATTTCCAAAGGTATAAATATGAGGTCAATTGGATCTTTGTAGCTCCAGATATTTCCAACCCATTGAGTGCTGCTCACTAGTAGAAAAACTGTCTAATTAAGACATTAGCTTGCACTTTAAAATGTACATTCGTCTGCCCTACATCTCGATTTGGAATTTGTGGTAAACATTAAAGTTGTAGGTCCATATCTGATCTGTTCACACCAACTTGAATCACCCCAATTGGAGTTGTACATCTCCAAATATGTCATTTTACCAAAGCATGTTTATATTATCTGATAAACTTAGACAATATATATTTTGAGATTTTTAAAGAGATTAATTTATAAAATTGGAACTCTCATGTATTATTCAATAGATAAACATCAATTTTCTTTCAAAACAATAATTTTTTTTGTTAATTGTAAACTGTTTGTTAACACTTTTTTTAAAAATATAAATAGTAAATGCATGCTAGTCTTATTACTTTGAGATATAAACATGTTTGACTTAAATTAAAAAGTTTACTTATAAGTAAATTTAAAATAAATAATTTACTTGTCACACTAAACATAATTTGAATTGAAACTTTAATTAAACTAAATTTTAACTAAATCTAAACAATTTTATGTTGGAGTTTGGGATTCTTGAACTAATGTTTCAAAAAAATACAATTTAAATTTGAGACTTGAACTTAAATAATTTTAGATTGATATTATATATTGAAGCTATTCACAAAATGAGTGATTAGTATTAAGGAGCACAAAGGGGGGGCTAGCCCGACTAGCTCGGCGGGCTAGACGGGTCGGGCCATATATGTCCGGTTTTGTTTGGGCCAGGGCCAGCCCAACCCAAAATTCAGGTTACGCGGGCCGACCCGATTTTACCATTTCTAATTTCACAGTCCAAACAATATTATAATGTACCAAAAGCACTAAACATAACATGAAGTAACAAATATTGTAAGTATATTATGATCTTTGTGAGGGTCAGTATCATCTATGTATAAGATATTTGTTAAGTCATAGTCACAATCTCTCGTTATCACTCTCAATTTTTCATTACTATAAAGACACGGTTTCTAATGTCTCGAAAGAACTACCCATTGGAGAGGGCAAAATTGGAATAGACTAGGATTAAATAAGTGCTTGTTTGGTTTTACTTTTAAGTAGGGACGGTCAAGAGAGCCACCATTTTTTAACAAAGCTTTTCATGTTCTCTTCCATTCTATCCATTCAAAATACAACACATAAATACTTTTAATCAAGTACTTGTCAATTTGTGTATAATATCATGCCAATCTTTCTAGGCATACATGCTTTTATTAATTAAACTTTTGGCTAAGAATTTATGCATATTAATTTTATGGTAAGAGAATCGATATTCTATACTAAAGTGAGAGTATGGGGTGTGAAAGAAACTGGGGTGTGATGCACCAAATATGGGGTGTGATGCACCAAGTATGAAAAAGAAAAGTAGAGATTCATAAATTGGGGTGTGATGCACCAAATATGCATATTTGGGTAAATATTTTCCTTGTGTGTGGTGAGTGTGCAAGAAATATTTTCCTTGTGTGTGGTGAGTGTTCAAGGAATACAAATATTTTGTATGCTATATCATGGGTATATCTTTCTTTCGAGTGTTGTCTTGCCAAAATTTGTGAGATTTGGGGGTTACACATACAAAATACATGTTTTCTTAACTTTGATAACAAGTATTTCCTCAAATGTTAATAGCTAAAAGATGATGTAATACTTGACATAGTGAGACGTTTTTGTGAAGTGTGGATAATACTCGTCACTTTTCCTTGAATGATTGCTAATTAAATGTGCCAGAATTATTAGGAATTCTAAACATGTATTGCTAGAGACTAGCAATATCTTGGTTGGGGGTGTGATAAGCGTCTAAAAATGCATCATAGACATATCATTTACAATGCATTATATATTTCAATTTTGTTAATACTCTCACTTTAGTATAGAATATCGATTCTCTTGCCATAAAATTAATATGCATAAATTCTTAGCCAAAAGTTTAATTTATAGAAGCATGCATGCCTAAAAAAATTGGCATGATATTATGCACAAGTTGGCATGATATTATACACAAATTGGCATGTACTTGAATAAGATTATTTATGTGTTGTATTTTGAATGGATAGAAGGGAATATAACATGTTGAGCTTTTGTAAAACATGGTGCTCTCGGATAAGATGAACATGCCTTGGTAAAATGACAATATCTAGAGATGTACAACTCTGATTGTGGTGATTTAAGTTGGTGTCAACTGATCATTTATGGACCTACAACTTTTATGTTTAGCAAAAATTTCAAATCAGGACTTAGGGCGGCCGAATATACATTTCAAAGTACAAGTTGATGTCTTAATTAGACAGTTTTTCCACTAGTGAGCAGCACTCAATGAGTTGCAAATATCTGGATCTACAAAGATCCAATTGACTTCTTATTTGTACATTTGGAAAGATAATTCAAGTGGGAACAACTCTTATGTCGATCATAAGTTTGAATTTGGTGCTCATCATGGTATTCAAGTTGCATGAAGTTGAGGATGGTAGCTGGCTCCAAGCTGAAAAATTATCTCTAATTAAATGATGAGAATTAAAATCATGATACTAAGTTAACATAAAATAACCCAAAGTAGATGTAAAGAAAGAAAATTAGGTGGCATGGAGAACCATATAATAAGGAAACAATTCAGAAGGCTCGGCCTTCCTTAAAAAAAATGACGAAGGAGGCTCGACCTTCTTTTAAAATTTAACAACTAAGAAGATGAACAAGAAAGAGAAAAATAAAGATCAAATAACAATAGTACAAATTCATCAAAGTTTCACCCCTAATTCTAGATACAAGTTTAGAGAAACATAGTGAAAAAATAACAAAGAGAAAATGAAGGATAATTGATTATATGATATCTAAATGCTTGGCTAAGCTTCCCTTTTATCGGCAACAAAAAATGTCCGACTTTCTTGTGATCAAGTGGACAACTTGCATAATTTTCCAACTTGGAGCCAGCTGGCATCCTCAAAATCATGCAACTTGTATGCCATGATAAGCACCAAATTCAGACTTGTGATCAACATAAGAGTTGTTTCCACTTGAAATATATTTTCAAAGGTATAAATATGAGGTCAATTGGATCTTTGTAGCTCCAGATATTTCCATCACATTGAGTACTGCTCATTAGTGGAAAAACTGTCTAATTAAGACATCAACTTGTACTTTGAAAGGTACATTCGGCCAGCCTACATCCCGACTTGGAATTTTTGGAAAACATGAAAATTGTAGGCCCATACCTTATATGATCACATCAACTTGAATCACCCCAATCAGAGTTGTACAACTCCAGATATTGTCATTTTACCAAGGTATATTAATCTTATCCGAGAGCCACCATTTTTTATCAAAGCTCTTCATGTTCTCTTCCCTTCTATCCATTTAAAATACAACAGATAAATATTCTTAATCAAGTACATGCAAATTTGTGTATAATATCATGCCAACTTGTGTATAATATCATGTCAATTTGTCTAGGCATACATACTTCTATTAATTGAAATTTTGGCTAAGAATTTATGTATATTGATTTTATGGCAAGAGATTCGATATTCTATACTAAAGTGAGAGAATTAATAAAATTGCAATATATAATGCCTTATAAATGATATGTCCATTATGCATATTTAGACGCTTATCAACTAATACTCGGTTGGTGTCAATACATTTGAGATATGGCATTGTAATTTCTTTTTTGAAGAGGTGATTATCGATTACTATGAAGCCAGTCGCTCTTATCCTTAATCTTCAAGCTTCAACTAGATATGTTGGTTGAATGCCCTCTGTCAAATATTGCTTCAACGGGTCCATTGAAGTGGTAAAATGATCAACCTCACAAACATCGATTATCACCATAAAACTCCATAAAACTAGGTTTTAACAGTGTGGCACAACCACTGAATTTGGTCAATTTTTGGGGTTAGCAGAGGCCAGATGAGATAAAGCATTTTCTTGTACATTTTCTTTGTGGGTGACTTTCTTTATTTGAAATCCCTGGAATTGTTAATGGAGATCCCTGATGATCATCAAATATGCGGTCATTCGGTTATCCCTAGCTTCGAATTCTGACTGGACTTGGCTGATAACTAATTGAGAGTCGTTGTTCACTTGAATCGATTGCATTCCTATTTTGAAGGCTAATTGAAGATTGTTTATGACTGTTTTACACTCTGCATCATTATTGGTGGCCGTGAATTCAAACCTTAATAAATATTCCATCTCTTCTCCCGTGGGTCCTCTTAATATGATGCCAGCCCCGGATCCATCTTTATTGGAAGAACCATCTACAAATAGAACCCAAGATACATTTTTGTCTAGGCTACCCCTAGTGATAACTCGACTATAAAATCTGCGAGTACATGCACCTTGATAGTCGAATGATTTTTGAATTCTAAGTATTATCCTACTGCCCACTTCATGAGTCGACTAGGCATCTCTGGCTGGTGTAATATCAGTTTTAATGGTTGACTAGTCATGATCGTAATCGGATGTTCTTGGAAGTATGGTCGTAGTTTCCTTGCAGCTATAATGAGAGATGGAACTAGTATTTCTACTAAATTATAGCGAGTCTTTGAATTTTTTAGAACATGGCTCACATAATAGACCAACCGCTCTACCTTTTCATCAATCTTTATGAGCATTGCACTTACTATACATGTTGGGATACTGCTGTGTGTAGGCATAAAGCTTCTCCAAGTGTCGGTCGATTCAAGATTGGTAGATGCTGGAGTAGGGCTTTTAGTTTTGTTAACGATTTTTCATATTCAGGGCTCTATTCAAACATGTTACTCTTCTTGATCAATTTAAAGAATGGAAGACATTTGTCAGCCACCTTAGACATAAAACAATTCAGAGCTGCGATCCTGCCAGTTAGCCTATGAACTTCTTTGTTATTCGAGGGACTTGTCATATCCATAATCGCTCATATTTTATCAGGATTAGCCTCTATTTCTTTTTGTGTGATCATGAACCCCACGAATTTTTCGTCCGTTGTGTCAAATGTACATTTTTCAAGTTTAAATTTAAGTAATTCTACCTAGCTCTTAGGAATATCTCTTTCAAGTCCTCCACATGATCTTTTTCTCGATCTATGTATACAAGCATATCATCTACGTAGGCTTCTATTTTATGACCGACCAAATTTCCAAACACCCTATTCACCATACCCGATAGGTGATCCTAACATTTTTCAATTCAAATGGCATGGCCGTATGGAAATATATACCAAAGTCGGTTATGAAAGCTGTTTTATCAGCATCCCCAGGTGCTATTAAAATTTGATGATAACTTGAGAATGCATCTACGAAGTTGAATCTGGAGTCTACAAGCGCGTTGATTCTAGGTAACAGAAAAAAATATTTAGGACATTCTTTGTTTAAGTCCGTGAAGTTGATACATATTCTCTACTTTCCATTTTCTTTCTTTACGTATTCCATTTATCGAATGAACCCTGCCTTCACTAATTTCTTTAATTCAGATTTTATGGCTTGTTGTCTTTCAGGAGTGAATTGCCTTTTCTGTTGTTTGACTGGCTTGCAGCAACTTACTGTATGTAGTAAATGTTGAGCCACTGACTGGTCTATATCGTCTAAATCGGTTGTTTCCCCAAATGAACACGCCAATGTTCTCTCCTAGCATGCTTAAGAGGTGTTTCTTTTAATCATTGGTCATCGATCGTCCAATCTAGACAGTCTTGTTCTCGGCCAACTTAACTATCTAAACATCATCCACTACCTCAAAATGGTGGGGTCGTTCTTCGTTGCCACTTTCCATTACCAATACCTCCAAACCAGTTCCCATCCGTATTAGAATTCTATTTACACTAGAATACCATGTAGTAGGATACCATATATATGTAATATTCCTATTCTAGGTAGAACTCTTTTTCTTATATTCCTTTCCTTATTAGGTTTCCATTAGTCTATATATATATATATATATATATATATATATATATATATATATATATATATATATATATATATATATATATATATATCTTGTAACCCCATTCATTAAACACATTACATCAATATACAGAGAGAATTATTTCTCCACATATATTTTCTCTCATATTTTACATGGTATCAGAGCGACAACTGAGCGACGATGCTTCGCACAAACGATTATAGAAAAATCGTAGAAGCGACGATTGTCCAATCGGATCCCATGGCTCTACAGTAATCCGATCATGAAAGGCAACATTCAATCAATTGGAGATCGAACTGGAAAAATAACAATCGGCCGAACCGGTCGACCGTTTCACCATTTCGGTCGACCGTTTCAACTAAATTTGGACAGAAACGGTGCACCTACTGCAGGATGATTGGCCACATCATTGATACTTGCTATTTCATCCATGGCTTCCCTCTAGGGACAAGTTTCATGGAAAAGACGTGAAGCCATGAAACAAATGCTTCACAAATACTACTACCGCTTCTACACTTAATCCAAAGGAAGGCAAAACGCTCACAACCAAAGAATATGAACAAATCATGACACTTCTAAACAACAAGTCAGGTAATGACAAGCTTTGTGTTAACACCTCAGGTATCAACCTCTCTACTACCCCTTTGAGTAATTCATGGATTATTGATAGCGGGGCCACTAACCATGTGACGAAGGATGGGATTCTTGAGAATAAATTCATGCCAATGCACAAAACTGTGCAATTACCGAATGTGGGTCATGCTCTTATTAAATCCATTGGTACAGTTAACTTTGAAAATAATATGACTATTGATAATGTGCTTCATGTTCCCAAATTCAAAGTTAATCTATTATCTATCAATAAACTTACTAAAGAATTAGGTTGCTATGTGACATTTTTTTCTGATTTTTGTATCATGAAGGATCTAACTACGAAAAAAACGATTGACTTTGGGAAGGCAGAGTAACGACCTATATTACCTTTCACAAAAACTACAAATACATCATACTACCAGTGGATCAACCAACCTATGGCATAAACGTCTTGGACACTCTTCAGCCTCACTTCTTCAATTCCTAGCACAAAGTATCTTAGGTATTAGTTTTGATTTCCACGATATTTGTGATATTTGTCATGTGGCAAAACAATCTAGACTACACTTTAAAGTCAGTCAAATATCTAGCAATAAACCTTTTGATTTGATTCATTATGATATTTGGGGACCTCATAGGATTTATTTTTATTCTGGTGCTAGATATTTCTTTACAATTGTTGATGACTTTTCTCGTTATACTTGGGTACACCTCATGCGTCACAAATCTGAAACTCAAAGCATAAGTAAAAATTTCTTTGCTTGGGTTAAAACTCAACACAACCTGACTATAAAAACTCTGAGATCTGACCATGGCCAAGAGTTCTTATCCTTGCAAACATTCTTAGATGAAAATGGTACCATTTTTCATAGGTCATGTCCCTATACCCCTCAACAAAATGGAGTAGTAGAGAGAAAACACCGCCACCTCCTTAATGTGGCTCGTGCCATTAAATTTCAAGCCAAATCTTCCGTTAAAATTTTGGGGAGAACATATCAAAATAGCTTGTTACCTTATTAACCGGATACCTTCACCATTGCTCTCACACAAAATACCCTACGAAAGATTGCACGAGAAACCACCACCTTAGTCCCATTTATGTGTCTATGGTTGCCTATGTTTTGCCATCAACCTTAGACCCAGCCATAAATTTGACACACGAGCCAAACGAGTGTGTTTCTTGGATACTCCTCAGGACAAAAAGCATACACCTTATATGACCTAACCGACAAAAGGCTAGTAGTATCCCGAGACGTTGTGTTCCATGAAATTATTTTTCCATACACTTTCCAACAACATGATGAAACCAACTCCATCCCATTGCCACAATCTATGCCTCTAGATGTTGAAACACCATATTTCACGAACCCAGAGGACCAACACATAGCAGAAACAGATAACTTGCTTGAAGATCCCGAACCATCATCTGGACCAACCGGTTGACCAGTTCACTCGTCCGCTTCAACAGAGAGTCCAACCGGCCGATCCACCGGTCGATCGATTACCTCATCCGGTTCAATAGAGAGCTTAAACAGTCGACCGTCTTTACCAATCGATTGACCGGTTGAGCAGTGTCCCACCACAATTGATCCACCTACCTCTTCTCACCCTCCATATGACCAACTTAGACGATCCACAAGATCAATTCAAACCCCATTTCACCTAAAAGATTACTATATCAATCATATTCTGCCTACTCAAGCCGAGTCTCTTCCAGTCAAATCTAGCACTCGACACCCTATATCAAGGTATGTATCAAATAGTAACCTTTCTTCTATTCATCGTGCTTTTACATATAATATTTCTCATATCATTGAGTCAGCTACATATGAGGCAGCATGTCAGGATCCCAAATGGGTCGCTGCCATGAATGATGAAATTCGTGCCTTGGAAGAAAACAATACTTGGTCACTTGTACCGCTTCCTCCAAGTTCTCATCCTATTGGTTGTAAATGGGTGTTAAAAATTAAATTTCATTCTGACGATATAGTTGAACGATACAAAGCACGGTTAGTGGCGAAGGGGTTTACACAACGAGAAGGGATTGATTATAATGAAACTTTCACTCTAGTTGCAAAGTTAACTACAGTTAGATGCTTACTTGCTATCGCCTCTATTCGTGACTGGACGCTTCATCAGATGGATGTACACAATGCCTTTCTTCATGGTGATCTTGATGAAGAAGTCTATATGACTCCCCCTCTTGGATTTCGTTGACAGGAGGAGACATCAGTTGTATGTCGACTTCATAAATCTTTATATGGATTGAAATAGGCATCTCGTTCTTGGTTTCAAAAATTTGTATATGCTATTATTCAGTTTGGGTTCAAACAGTCACATGCAGATTACTCACTTTTTACAAAGGTCAATAGTAATTCATTTACGACAGTTCTATTATATGTGGATGATATGATTGTCACATGAAACAATAGAGAAGCAATCTCTACTACAAAAACATTCCTTGCATCTCAATTCAAGTTGAAGGACCTTGGCACATTAAAATACTTTCTTGGAATAGAAATTGCTCGCTCAAGATCAGGAATTTCAATAAACCAAAGAAAGTATACTCTTGACATTCTTCAAGAAGTCGGATTACTTAGATCAAAACCTGTAGCATTTTCCATGGAGCAGTCATTGAAATTTAATTTGACTGATAGAAAGTTATTGAAAGATTCCACATACTATCGACAGTTGGTATGAAAGCTCATTTATCTCACTATTACTAGACAAGAGATCTCATATTCAGTCAATACACTCAGTCAGTTTATGCAGACACCTAGACAACCTCATCTTGATGCAGTTCACCGATTGCTCCGATACTTGAAAAGGGCACCAGGACGAGGATTATATTTCCCATCAAGTGAAAAATTGCAGCTAGCAGGATTTTGTGATGCAGATTAGGCCGGAGATATTACTACACGATGGTCAGTTACAAGATATTGTATATTTTTGGAAAATGCACTTATATCATGGAAAAGCAAGAAACAAACGACTGTGTCCAAATCTTCAGCAAAAGCTGAGTATAGAGCAATGGCTTCCATTACATGTGAGCTTATATGGTTGAGACAATTGCTGACAGACTTATGTGTAGATCATCCATAAGCAAACAATATTATATTGTGATAATCAAGCAACAATGCATATTACCGCTAATCCAATTATATCATGAAAGAACAAAACACATTGAAATAGATTGTCATATTATTCATGAACGAATTGATAAGGGAGAGATCAAGACTGCCTATGTTCCAAGCAACAATCAGATTGCGGATTTATTTACTAAAGCATTGGGCAATGAAGCATTTCACAATTTCACTCACAAATTGGGCACTTTTGACATACATGCTCCAACTTGAGGAGGAGTATTAGAATTCTATTTACAATAGAATACCATGTAGTAGGATACCATATATATGTAATATTCCTATTCTAGGTAGAACTCTTTTTCTTATATTCCTTTCCTTATTAGGTTTCCATTAGTCAATATATATATATATCTTGTAACCCCATTCATTATACACATTACATCAATATACAGAGAGAATTATTTCTCCATATATATTTTCTCTCATATTTTACAATCTGAACACAATCGACATATATAACACCGCCTGGAAAATGACATGGTCCTCTCGAATGACTCCAATACCCCGACTTCTCATAAATTTCATAGCTTGGTGCTAGGTGGATATGATAGCCCCTATGGCGTTAATGATCGATCGACCGTAGATGGAATTGTAAGCCATTGGAGTCAGTATCACAAAAAAAAGAGTCGCCAGTGTTATGCAATTGGAATTTTTGTCCAACACGATTGGAAAGTCTATTATTCCGATCGGTATGTATTTTCAATTCCTTGAATGCTTCCCAACTCAACACATTTGGGGTGCTTCCTGTGTCAACCAATACCCGCTTGACATCAAAGTCAGCTATGTTGCATGTGATGACTAAAGCATTATTGGTTGGCTAAACCTGCTCGATACTCCAATAGAATTTATCTGTAATGAACGCGCATAACCTTTTTAGCATTTCTTGAATCTCCTCCTCTGACTATCATGTATATCACTCCCACCCTTTGCCTCCTGTTGTCTTCCTCTACTATCTGGTTATCTTTATCCTCTTGATTTTTCGCAAACTGCTTAAGGTGTTCTTAGGATATCATCTTTTCAATCTCGCTTCTTAGGGTTCAACATTGATCGATCGAGTGACCATGGTCTTTATGGAAATCGCACACACGATTGCGGTAACAGACGAAAGGATCAGATCTCAATATCTTTGGCCACTTAGCAGAAAATGAAGCAGCTAAATGGATGCGAGATATCATGTTCACCGTCTCGACTTTTGTCTATGTATAATTGGTCCAGTTCCGATTAACAGCAGTCTATTTGCAGCAGGTTCTTCAGATTTCCTTTTCCGACTATTTATAGGTTGCCTTCTTCTTGGCCAATGTATTCCTCGCCTCTTCTAAGGAGCTCTGTCATCGACTCTGGGGACTTTTTAGACAAGCTTACTTTAAAAGTGTGGTTTATCAACCCGTTGAGTAATGCAGTGACCAATGAAGACATCTGTAGATCTTTAATACCCAAAGTCTCCATATCAAAGTGCGAAATATACGTATGCAAAGACTCTCATTTCTCTTGAGTCACTTTCTCCTTTCTCTTGAGTCACTTGCATGAGTTCCATGGCCGTTTTCTCTTTTCTTGCACTACTAGAAAAGTAGACCTTGAACTTGTTTGCAAAATTGGTAAATGACGTAACCAATCACAGGGATAACGTGTCAAAACCATTCCCTAGCCTCTTTACACAACGTCATAGGAAAAGCTCGGCAAGCAATGGTATCTGGCCACCCGTGCAATCTAACCCGATCTTGGAAAGTACGTATATGATCTACAGGATCGGTTGTGCCGTTGAACTCATTGGTTGGTTCTTTGAATGTAGACGGCAATGGTACTGTCATCAGCTCTTCGGTAATAGAGATCGGTCGTCCCATATTCTTCTTATGTGCAATCACTTTCTCTATTTTCTGATTCAAAAAGCTCTCCAAATTTACCAGCACAGTTTGATGATTCTAGGATGTTACCTCCGGTGGTGGAGTAATTTTGACGGGATGAGTTTCAACCCTGGGTGGTGGAGGTACAGTTACACTTTGCAACATTGTCAAAAATGGTAAACATCTAATCATGCAGTTCCGAGAATTGTTGCAAAGTGACAAGCCGCAGTGGTGAGCTCTCCTAACCCTCCGCTATGGTCGAAGGTTCATTTGGCAGATTAATTCTTGGTCTATCTCTATTTCTTCGTGACTGGCTGTTAGTTGTAGCTCAATGAAAGATTGATTGGATTATTTCCCTGCTATTATGCTGTATGGATCTTTTTAGAAGTGGATTCATGAGAAAAAGAAACCTCAAAAAAATCTTTTTTGAAGTTAATCTATTTCCATAGACGATGCCAATTGATAAATGTGTATATTCTCAATGGTTTATCAAAATGAAGATTATAGAGAGAATCTTAATATATCACTTACGTGTCTCTCTTTTTTTGTAATGTTCCAACTATCTATTTTGTGAAGAGAGTCCTAGATTTATAGACGAAGCCTATACTTGTAAATAATTGAGTCACTCGGTTGGGCATGCATAACTGGGACAGATCCCTGGTCGATTATAATGTATACTCTCGGCCACTCGATAAATGTTATTTGTCCTGCCTGGTTGATAAACTCGACCGTAAGTGAATACATCACGGATCACATAAGAATCTAAGGTTTTTTCTAGGTGTTGTTTCTTTCACTTTTCATTATTCAAGAGCAACTAATTCTTCTTTTTCAGTTCCACTAGTTATGAAGATTAATGTTTTGTATGCTTTGTGTATAAATATAGAGAGAAAGAGAGAGTAAAAGGTTATATGTAGGATTTTTCTTGTATTGATTTAATATTGATATATAGATTCGAAGCGTTCAAACATTGGACTTAGCGTGTTGACCATAAAATGGTGAGGACACTTCTAAAGATTGCCTTTGAGCAACGACTTTTTCGTTGGTAAATGTAATAACGTTTGACCAACTGATTTTCAGTACCTAAAAAAGTAATTTATATTACCTACGATTTTTTTGTATGTGATATTAATGAGCATGCCAGACCAAAAATTGTTTCGATCTTTCCCTTATGGAAGATCCGTAGGTGTTGAGTAATTCATATGACTAAACAATATTTCGACCTTTCACCAATAGATAATCCGTAGGTGAAGAACAATTTATATCACCAACGAAAATTCCGTAGGTCATATATCAGTTTGAAAGACAAAAAAATTGATTCGACCTTTCACCTAGGGAATATCCATAGGTGACAAATAATTCATATTACCCAAAAATATTTTCGACATTTTATAAACGGATAAATCGTAGGTGAAAACAATTCATATTACGTACAGAAATTCCGTAGGTAATATTAATCAATTTGAAAGACCAAAAAATGATTCAACCTTTTACCTACGGAATACCTGTACGTGACGAGTAATTCATATTACCCAAAAATATTTTCGACCATTTACCAACGGATAATCCGTAGGTGAAGATCAATTTATATTACCTTCGGAAATGCCGTGGGTAATATTAATCAATTTCAAAGACCAAAAAATCTTTCGACATTTCACCTACGGATAATCCGTAGGAAATATTAATGTTTTGACTATTGAGATACGGAAAATCTGTTGGTGAAAAGAATATTTTCCGTAAGTGATGTAAATCAAATTTTGACAACGAAAAAAAAAAATTCAACTATATGGAGGTAAAGGTTAATCACTTAAGGAATAGTCTTAAAATAAGTTTCATTGTTTTACATTCAAATTTTCTACAACGAAGTTATTTAATTAAAAAAAAAAAGATTCAAACTAATCAAGTGCGAAGAATACATATGTGGAGTAGTTCACCAACTCTACAACATCCATTTCGTTGAGAATTTCGTGTTAAAAAGTGAAAGAAGGTAATGCTTAGCAAAATTTCATACAGTTTGTACAACAATGAAGTTTTTTCAAACAACGTGATACTTTAAGTTTAAGTGTTCATGCATAAATATTTTAACATAATAAAATAAATAATAAAACAAGGTTTTATCTCATTTGTTGTTAATGATAACTTAATGTTAAGTTGTGGAGCTTAGTTAGTGTTATCTATTGATTTTCCTTTAGTGATATACATACGAAGTATTTTACCAACTGTACGTATGACTTACTGATTAATTACAAAATTTATAATAATTGACATCTGACTGCTAATAATATAATACAAAAAGTCATAATATATAGCAAATACAAAAATTTTGGTAATTATTTAAAGTTAAAAGATAAACAAAACAAAAAATCAAAAATTATTGGTCGTCGTTTTTGTTTTAGAAGATGGCGGGAAGCTTTGCTGCTTTTTTTCTCTAACTATAGCAACGACAAAATCTACCTAGCAGTGACAATGTCGTCCCTTTTGTTTTGGAAGATGGCGCTCTTTTTTTCTCTAACTATAGCGACGACAAAATCTACATATAGCGGTAACAATATCGTCTCTATAGGTGAGATTTTTTATTTTTTTTTTATTTTTGTGAAATCTTAGGTGTGGAATTTTTTTTTTCACTAATATTTTTTTTTTGCTTTATAATAGAAAATGTTGCTCATTGAACTAATATATATTATAAAAACAAATATAATCACAAGAATTCATTTTGTCTCCAATCGTTTGATTGTAACTTCACAACTCTCAGGTCAAATGTTCAAATCACATTATAGTCATTCTAAAATAAAAATACTTGACAAAGTTTGGTGGATTGGGTCGGACTTTTGGTTGGTCAAGTTTCAAGCCCATACTAGGCTAGTCGGGTCAACGGTCTACCAAGTATATATAAGATCAATTTTTAATTTAATTATTAAAAATTTGCACTATTAATAACCTACAAAATTTCGTAGGTAAAGGCTTGTGACATTACCTATAGAATGGCTTGGGACATTACCTACGGATTAATGGCACACACTTTTATCAACGGAAATTCTGTTCTTGAAAATCACAAACGAAAATTTCGTTGGTAACTTTCAACGACCCTCAAAATAGCAACGAATTTTCGGTTGAAAATATTCTATTAGTGGCAACTATTAGGCACGGATATCGTGGCTTCAGCAACAGAAAATCCGTTTCTGAAACCACGATTTTTTGTAGTGGGACAACAAAGAATATAAGAAATGAAAGTGTTAGATTTTGTAAAAACTAGGGAAAAGATCTCTCGTGTTCGCGACCAATAGGGGATAATTTCTTTCCCTTGTTTCTGACCTAAACTCCTCCATGTTGCGTTGGAAACCAGGAAAGAAATCCCCTCTCTGTGTTGGTGACAATGCTGTGGCACCCCCATAGGTGGGTTTAGGGTGGTGGGTTGGGTTGGGTTGGGTTGGGCTGGGCTGGGGTGTGGAATATGGATTTGTTGTCCTAAATATATGTTTTCTTAGCAGTTATCTCAATAAAAAATTTGCACATTATCAAATAAATAGATGATGAGAACATTTAATACATTTACACTTGTTAAATTAATTTATTTGATGATTTTGTAAAGTTTTTATTGGAGGGAGGGCTAAGAGACGTATATTTGGGACAACAAATCTGGATTCGGTAGTTAGGGGAGGGGATTTGGGGAAGAATAAGATATTCATTTTTTTTAATTCTTTTTCTTATTTTTTTTGTATCTTATTTATAATTAAATATAAAAAGACTATTTTGCTCTTATTAAAGTTAGTCAAAGGAAATATTGGTCAAGTAACGGTCCTTTAGATGAAATCACTCTAGAAGTCCTTCAGCCGCACATTTATTGAAATGTTTGGAACTTAGGTGATTAGATTAGAAAGTTTAGGACCTTACGACATATTTTTGAAAAGTTTGAGACCTCTACTGCAAATTCTGATTTTATTTTATTTTTTCCGTTTTAGTTTTTGGAAGACAAAATTATTTAAAAGGACCATCTATGTAAATTATTGAAATGTTTGAAATAATAAATGCGAATAAAATTGAATGGAGGATGAAATTAAGACAACCTCCGAAGTTGGGGACCCTGATTATAATATACATTCAATTTGATGTACTCAATTGATTAATTATTAATGTAATGCATACTTTAATCCTGTACTACTTGCACTTATAAGGATAACTAAGTAACAATAATTTTTGTAACTACACCTCTATTAAGTTATAATACCCTCGTAACGATAAAATTAGTTTGGTCCCAACATTATAAAGATATAGAGGTTTTACTCGTATTCAGTTTTATGACCCAAAAAAATCAAATCAACATAAATACCAACTCCAATCATCATTAGCAACTCAATAAAAACTACATTAGAACAAGAAAATGCAAAATGATGTTGAGAAGAAAACAGAAAGAGAGATTACTTTGCCACAATGAAAATCCAATAAGGAAAGTAATTCAACTAAATCTGCAAAAAGAATTCGGAAAAATTGAAAAATAAAATAAATAAATAAATAATCAAATTAATTAAGACCCAGGTAAAAAAAATAGCAAAATGTAATTAATTCTTATAGCAAGTGTTGAATATATATCTTGTATTCTTTTTCAAAGTTTTTGGAAGAGAAGTGAAAAGAAAAGGGGAACGGGATACAAGAGAGCAAATATTCTCGACTTAAATTTGGACTGTACTTCAATTTTCTTAAAATAAACATATTAAAACTTGTGATAATTAAGCTACATGCCTCAATTCTTATAAAAAAAAAAAAATAGAAAATTAGTTCATTTTTCAATTTTTGTGTTTTTATCTACATCTAATTAATACTTTAAAAAAAAAAATACCTATATTACAATGAATAGATATTTATTTCACAATCATAATAAGTCACTAACCCTAATCCGCCAAAACCCTAGCACAACCTTTGTGCTGCTATAGTTCGTTGCCCCCAGCCACCTCATTTTACCACCACCACAGTGATCTCATTGCGTTGAGATCGTCACCGTGAAATCCCGATTCTCATCCTCACCATCTTCTACGCCTATCGCCACTGGCATCCGCTTCCCGAGCCAATCTAAAATTTCAGATCTTAGATCTAGTCCCATTAGTTGTGATCGCAGCTTTCTGATCGACAGTGTCGTTTTAGGGTAGTGACGATCGGTGATGTGTGGTGGGTGCTGTGGAAGACGAAGTACAATTTGTGTTTTTCTATTTTGTGGTGGGGTGGAGTTGGAGTGTAGAACTCTGAAATTTTATAAATTTTCTCTCATACACTTATTAGTCAATTGATAGGATTGTCATGTCTAGTCATTATGCAAGTCAATTTATTTTGCTTAATAGTAGACCTATATGAGCATTCTTGATAGTTGATGGACCAAACTTTAAGCTTGTATAGTTAGGAGACCATGAATAATTATTAAAACTTATTTTAGACAAACTAAAAAGAATTAGTCTCCTTATTAGACAACAGTGTTTGTGCATGCATGGGAATCCATGATAGAATCTTAATTGAATAATTATTTAGTAAGGTACCAATTGGATTAAATTAAGATGAATACAAAAGTAATTAGGCTAAACAACATCAAATCACTTTCCTAATCGTATTAGGATTTTTTGTTTATTAAACTCATCCAAAATCTACATTTTAATCTTAAGTCTATTCAACTATTTTATTTCTAGTTAAACACTATCATACTCTTCTTATAAATACATGCATTCACATAATGAAAGCGAGGAAAAACATAATTCGCTACCCCTCTTTCAGTCATCTTTTAAGCAATCTTCCAACCCCCGTTTTACTTCTTTAAACCCTTAGAAATATATATACCATAAGCATAAACATATATTAGTATTGGGTTTTCAACAAGAACAAAGTCGAAACGTCAAATTTTCAAGTATTTTCTAGGCTTGTTTAGTCAAAATCCGAATTCAACAAATACATCTTTTAATATCAATTAAGATTATACAAGTTTTCATACAAGGTAAGAAACATAAGGTGCACGTGGTTAAATATTTGTTCTTCGTAACCATAATGAATTTCATTGACTACTTTTAAACCTTTAGGTTAAGAAAAGTAAATCCTTGTGGATAGACCTTTGGGTTAAGAAATGTAGGGATACTAAGTAATTCCTTGAGCGATTGATTAATGTGATCATTTGCTCTAAATTTTAGAAATATTCTGGTACGATATGTTATGATTTTTGTGATATTACGTTGAATGAGAATTGCACGTATCTTAATGAGTGTTTTTTCGAAATACTCACTCTTACTATTAAATTTCACTTTAGACTGGGACGTGTTGGATATGTGGTGGATTGGTGGAGATGTTGTACCAATGGTCGCCAATTAAATTCAAAATTATTTAGGACATATTTAATTACTAGAATGTTTGATTTTAATTTTGACTTCTAGTTTGAAGTATTAGTTGTCTTGTTTCTTTTTATTAAATTATAGTGTTGAGACTTGTTTAAAGGTTTATGAAGTCCGAATAGCAAAAGTTTTTCAATTATTAAGATTTATTCTGTAATATTATGTTAAGTTATGAATCTTTGTAACTCTCCGAGTTTATTAAAATTTGTTTCTCGATTATCATTGGAAGTGAGGTTGTATAGATGTTATGCGGTTTGGTTTCGCCTATAAAAATTCATTCGGTATTTGCACAAGAAAAACCTATATCATTTACAAAAACCGAGGTTAGAATTAAAAACCTATTTGAAAGAAGGCCTAAAGAAGAGTTTTGAGTCATATTCTTATTGAGTTCTTTCTTGTTCTTTTCTTTAAATCATAAACTCTTATCTGAATTCTTTGCTTAATGGAACAATAAATCTTTCATAAAGAAAATAGAATATTGAATATGAAAAGGTATGGGAGGAGCTACTACCTTTTCTTAAACATGGAGGTTGCGGTGACTAGCAATGTGGTTGGGGTTTGAGAGGTGGTAAAGGTAATGATCTGGTGAAAACAGCGTTGTGTGTATGTGTGTGTGTCGATCGAAAATGGAGGTAAGAAATTGTGTTGGTTTTGTCGTTGGAGGAGGTAGTTGTATGTGACCGTCAAGTAATGATTGCCGGATGATGGTGTTTGTGGAAAAGTAAGAGTAACATATTATATTAGTTAACAAGTAACCATAAGTAACATATGGTAATACAACATATTATCCCTTTAAAACAATGAAATTAAAATCTAAAGTAACATATAGTGCTTGATTGGTATAGCTTTTGTAGATTATAATAAGTGATTTTTACGGAATGCGTGGATAAAAAGTGAATTAAAGTTGTAGGTCTTACGTAATGTGAAGATAAAAATAACGTTTGATAAATATATAAGTACTTATAAAAACATACAAACATGCTTACTAGTATCAAAATATTTTATCTCTGTAAAACATTTGACTTTTTAATAACACATAACACAACATGTTACTCATGTAACACAAGTGTAAAAATGTAACACTTAAATTTTGAGTAACATAATATGTTATATTTTTGTGAACTAGGTTTCATAAAAAGTAACAATATATTTTTTTCCAAAAAAGTTAGTTATGTATCTATAAAAATCCAAATATTTAAAAATGAGACATTTTTTAGTTTTTTGTTTAATAGTAGGGTGGTTGTCAAAATTTCCGTTAAAACTTTCAACCTCTTTTGGTCTGGGAGGCACTTATGGTATAGCTGTCTATGAATGTGATTAGATAATGTGCAAATACTTCAACAAGTTAAGTAAGTGTACAATGGGGGCAATGGAGGATGCTCTAAGTTTATTGTTTTGAAATTTCACTTGCCTCGTTGATGTTTGTATGTTTTAAAAATATTTTATTATCTCAAAATTATAGAAAACAATATTGATGATCATATTGTTGACATCGGAATCTGTACTATCCATGTGTCAACAGATCTCCAATAACTCTTCTACCAACCAGTATGTTACCTGCACACTAGGACGATTGTTAGGTACCAAGATCACCGGGAGAAAAAGGGTCTGGCGATCGTTGGTACTCTGAAGATCAAGTCAACTGCCGGTATATAGAATAATATATCGGGGTAAAAACAATTGGGTGTGACAGAGACAAGCAGGCAGAGATTTGAGTAGAGCTTAAGGTGAGAATAATATGTACCTTTGAACAACTGGAGATGTTGTATTTATAGCTTCAGAATTCTAATTGATTTAGGAAAACAATCAATTAGATATCTGATTGGATCTTCATTTCTTATGAGATAAGGACAATCAATTGGCAATGCAATCTCTAAGATTTTAGCCTTTATTTGAGTTGATTCCTATTATCACGTTGCCTAATATTTAGGAGATTAATATTTGGTTTTCTTGTAAGGATCTGTGTGCTAATCAAACACAATATTTTCCTGAATCCGTGAATCCGTCTCTGGTCATTCCAAAATATCACAACGCTTGCGGTTTTGTGTTGGATCCGATAGCTGGTGAAGCGTCGATGGTCGACTGTGAATGTCGAGGCTCTTCACGAGCTTCGCCATACTTAATTTGAGAATACCAATGTGTTTCCGGGACTTAAATGCATTTACGAGACCCTCGCTATGTGTGTGAGGCTTTAGCGAATTCAAAGGGCCCTTGCTAGGCTTATGAGGCTTTAGCGAGGCCTTACTTGGGCGTTTGCTGGGCCTTTATGGAGCTTTTGTTGACGTGGAGGCCTTACTAAAATTTGGTGGTAACAATAGTCCTCCAAGTCCAAGCCTATTATTTATGGTAGGCGTGAGACTTTATAAAAAAAAAAATCTAATGAAAGCGAATCCCATGGTGGGTCTTCCCGTAATCTGAGATTGTTTAGTGAAATTCTTCGCAGATGCATGTTTGACAGATCCCCATGCCCAAAGCCAATTTATTTATGACGGGTGAGGGCTTTGATTGGTTTGACATCAAGTGACGTGTCCTTGATTGGTGTGATTTTGTCCATGCTGTCAATCAAAGCTGTCATAGTGGTCAAGTAATGATGGGTGAGAGAGTCTCGCACCATAAATGCTTTGTTGGCGTGATGGACGATTGGAGGCGCGTGTGGAGCGTGTCTTTTTGCTTCATTAAATGCCTAGAGTTCTGTTTTCCTGCCTGTTGCCCTGCCCTGCACACATGTTTGTTGGATAGGCGGTTGAGATTTCACACTTTGAATTCGACGGTGGGGATCGATAGGGTTTGTCTATATAAACCATTCCTTGCTTCAACATGATTTTCTTTTACTTCTACATCTTTCTTGAAATCAAGTGAGTGTTCTGGCGTTAATTAAGAAAGTTCAAGGCATTCCGGTAATTAGAGAGTTCAACTGTATTTTTGAGGTAAACACAATAGGGACTGCTTTGTGTTTTATTTCAGATATCATCTTTTTGTACTAGTTTCTTGGTTTGGGCATTGTTTTCTGCCATACTTTTTATTTCGTATACTGCTGTACTAGTTTCTTGGTTTGGGCATTGTTTTCTGCCATACTTTCTGGTGATTGTGGGAATATCTTTTTATCGAGAAAATGAACAATGTCATCTGGACATGATGATTCTCTTTAATTAATCGGTAGCTAGGACAAATCTTGATATTATGGGTGAAGCTTCCTCTTCAACTTCGTCGTCTCCTTCAGTTGAGGGGTAAGAAGTAGCTGATCAGGGACCCCCTAGCATTGCCATTTATGAACCGGCGATGCAGCAAGGACTTTGCCTACCCATGCATCACCTTTTTTGCGAGGTCCTTCGAGATTGGAAAACTGGCCCCCTGCCAAATAACACCAAATGGTTGGGGCCAGATAGTGGGTTTGTTCTTTTTTTGGAGAGTTGTCGAGGCTGGTGGAGATCAAACCCCAAGGAAATTTAAAACAATCTATCGGCCCTGCCGGTCTGCAGGTTGGTTCAATATTTCTCTTCGACGAAAGCCCCAACAAAGTACAAAATTGGAAGGAGAGATTCTTCTTCGACGGAAGGGGTTAGGAGTTTATGCCGAAGGATCCCCTTCCAAATGTGTCCATTCTCTGCCAATTTGGAGAACTTGGTATATCTTATTGTTCTACGTGGTTTTTAATCATCGTCCCTAACTTAATGCTTCGTTTATCTTTACAGATTGTAGGAAGCTGCCCATTCTAAAGAAGGATAAATGTGACTTGAGGCTGAAGTGGGATAAAGTTTACATGCTCGATAGCGACTTTCGAGAGCTCACAATCTGTTCAAGGACTACTACTTACTGATTTTCTTTGGACTAAATTGTATAGGACTTGTTTTAATAGCCATTCGTAACACTTTATGCCTCAGCTATTGTGTCAACAACATTCAGATTCAAGAGTGTCTTCTCGTAAGAGGTGCCGTCGTTACAAGAGGTGCAGGATGTAGTGTCGTTGAGGACGATTTACCCTCCGGTCCTTGCTGCTCAAATTCCTAATCAGACTGCTCTTCTTCCACCCCTGCATCTGTCTCCGCCTCCCCGCCAACTCTTGTGCCTCCGAAAGACAAAGGCAAGAAGGTCGCATAGGGTACGGATGAGGCCTCCGGCCAGAAAAAGAAGGATTCTGAGCCCATGGAAAGGCTTATGAAGGGTGCCCACAAGACTAGGCAGGTTGAGGAATGTCGCCAGGCTTCGCTGGACCCTACTGGAGAGGTTGGGTATGCTGTGAATTCTTCTCACTCTTCTAGTCAAGAGGGTCACATTTGCATCACCCACCGCCGTAGTGAGTTGGAACCTTCCGTGTTGGAGTTGCTTCCTACCACTTCCGTGATAATGGCGGCGAGCATTTATAAATACTGGACCAAGAAGTGGGAGAAAGCTGTCGAAGAAGCTTTCTTGAGCGAACTCTTGCAGTTGGTGGATGAACTTAATCTGGGGGGCGATCCTAACCAAGGAGGTATACACCACCTTCGTCGGTTTCGATGGAAAATTTAGCAAATAAGAGGCCAAGTTAAAGAAGTTATCCGAAGAACTGAAGGCGATGAGCTTTGAAAAAGCACAGTTGGAATCGGATAAGAGGTTCATTCAATTCCATTTGGACTCGGTGGTGACCAAAGAAGCTGACCTGAAGACCAAGTACGAGATTGAGCTAAAGGCCGCAAAGGAGAGTTTGAAACAAGCCCGAGACCAAAAGAAAGTTGCTGAGGCCTCCTAGAAGCGTGTGGAGAAAGTCCAAAAGTTGGCCGAGGATAGGGCCTTTGCAGCTAAAACTGTTGTTGCCAGGTCCAATAGTAACATGGAGGCCGTGGTTGCTGAAAAGGACAAACAGTTGGCTGAAGCTAGAGAAGAGGTGGAGAGGGTAAAGGTAGAGCGTGTTGATGCCAAAGTGATGGCAGTTATAGCACACCAGGATGGGTTTGAAGACACCCCTGAGTACAAGGATCTCGCCGATCACTTCATGATGGCAGGTGGAGAGCAGTTGGTGCTCACCCGGAGTGGTGTGGGACATCTCATTTCTTCGGTATGCTCCTGATGATGTCCCTGTCTTCGAGGACTTTGCAGCTGTCAGAATTCCCTTACATGTCGAGGATGAAGATGGAGGTGAAGCCCAAACCATTATAGGGGAAGGCCCGCAATGTGCCGACCTTAAAGAGGTGGCGGGGCAGTAGGACTTGTTTTGTATCCGTTCTAGCATTATCAATCAAATTTATTTTCTGTCGTTTCCCTTGAATAAAGTCTCTTTGCATAAATTTATTTATAATTAGTAGAGTTCCTTACTTGTAACGAGACCTTTGCTGCCGAAGATGACATCCTTTATTAAAAGTGTGAATCATGTAGTCTTTCTTTTTTGCTGGACACGAAGAGTAGAACATAAAGTTGAGGAATCACTCTTCCAGGCATTAATGGCGCATCTTTTTGTTGAATATGAAGGGTTAACATCATTAATGTCGGGGTAAATGGAATGGCGTGCGTGGGATGTGGCGTTCTGAATGTCCATTAAATGACCAATTTTTAATAGCTTCATTTAATGTTCTGCGTTTCCCATGCATGCAGTCAAGTTTTGTGTTTTCTATGTCACCCCTATAAAAGCACCATAAGTCTTTCATTTCATCTCTCATTCATCCATAACTTCTGTGAATCCAGTTAATTAATCCCAATGGTCGTAACTTCTTCCAACAAAAGATGCAAACAAAGCTTCCCTACCTCTTGCTCAATTAGCTCCAATATTCAACTTAACTACATTATAAAGGAAAGGACAAAACCAACATTTAGAGACCAAGTTTGTCCGTACAAGTGTCCCGATCGTACTTCACATCAGTGGGGTACGTTGGACACCATGCAAAAAGTTGGGCCTAGTAGCTTTAGCGAGAAGTTTTCAAATGGTACCTCCACAATGGACATCGATGACAAATGCTTCGATGATCCTGATTCGGATGAGAGGCCATCTGCCAAAGGTGTCAACGACATTTTTTGAGCAGTATGGCCTAATTAGTCACCAAATCAATTCATATTGATTTGGGATACTTCCTACCATGGTGAAGTCAGATTTGTGCCATCGACGAAGTTTGACGAGGCCCACGTAGTCCCAAAGATCAAAGGTTAACTAGGTAGACTATAGACCCCTTCTTGTGTTGATCCTAAAGAGGCAGTGGGGTAGTAGGACGCTAGTCATGTTTATTTTCCTTTATCTTGTAATCCAGACTTCGATAAATGAATGAGAAAATAGTTTGATTATCCTTTTCTATTGCATTATCGAGGTTGAAACGAGTTACTTTGAACCATAATCTAACATGTTCATTCATCGAGGCTTAAGAGATATCTACACGAACTACGCGAAACCTTTTGATCAGGTAACCTCCACGAACTATGCAAGGCTTTTTGACTTGACCCAATTAGGAACAGTGCGAGGCTCTTTAATTAGGATGCCTTCGCAATACGTGCAAAGCTTCTTTAATCAGGATGCCTTCGCCATAGATACAAGGCTCGTTGATCAGGATGCTTTTGCCAGATATGTGAAGCTCCTTGATCATGAGGCTTTCGCAATCATTTTCGCGCGTGACGTAGATGATGGCATCATCCTTGCGTAAAGAAAGTGCAAATCAATAGGCGCAATTAAGTCGTGCAACTTTTACGCTTCCCTAGGATTTTTTAGAGTGCATATCCTTTACATGTGTCTGTTATCTGAAGGTCTGCATTCTGGGATTTGCATTAACGGCTAGGATCAGGTGCTTCACCTATATATATGCCTATGTAGCTTCTTATTGTTCCATTCACCTTATTCTTCTTCTCGTAAATTCATAACTCAACTATTGTCATTCATGGCTGCTTTTTATTTTTTTTAAATACCAGTGTTCAAAATAAGAAGTAGAGAGTTGTGGGTGGAAAAGAGGCTATTCCTTCACAACTTTCAGTACTGCGTACGGCGTCTGTTCTAGTAACCACTGTCCTGTTGGTGCTGAAGTAGCGGTGGATGTTCAATCCACTATTCTGCTAGTGCCGAAAGTAGCAGTGGACGTTTCATCCATTGTTTTGTTGGTGTCGGAAGTAGTAGCAGATGTTTCATCTGTTCTCTCTCTTGAAGAACCTCTTGAAAATGTCCAACGATTAGACAAGGAAAGAGGATTACCTATGATGAAAGAGAGAAGGCTGTGCCATGAAAGGCCACGAAGGATAAAGACAACGCAGAGGATTCTAGGAAGGCCAAGAAAAGTTGGGTGACTCTTCCTCGGGAAAATGGAGAAACCACTTACTCGTCTCGAGGTACGATGCGTACTTTTATTCCTGTTTTTCCCGACTGGATCAAACGTATCAACATTGGATCTCGTCAAGAAGAATTAGATCCAGCCATTTTGGAAAAGTTACCATCTCCATCCGCCATTGTGGCGATTTCGGTTCATAAGTACTGGATTCCCGCTTGGATAATACAGACCTATTAGAGTTGTTAAAATTAGTGGAGATGAGTACATCTCGGAGCCACGTACTTAATTGTGAATTATATAAGGAGTTAGGGATGAAAATTGATGAACTGTACTCAACAGTTGTAGGGACAGAGGACATTGATGAATTGCATTCAGAAAACAAGATCCTTCGTTTGAGGCTCGCAGTTTCTGAGGATGCTAGGGCACAAGCCGAGTATAAGATAACCAAGGCCAAAACAATTCAAAAGTTCGCTATCAAGGCTCAAGAGCAAGCTGAGTTGAAGCTCAAGGTGTGTGAAGATATGGCTTACGCTAAACACAAAGAGTTGACGGAGGCATTGGCGGAGCTCTCAAAGGCCAAAGAATTGTTGGCTAAACTAGGGGCCTCTGGTTATACCGATCTCAAAGGCCCGGTGGAGACGTAGGAACCATAACTTCTAGTAATATCTCCGAGTTACAAGAATTGTTGCTTTCATCGAAGTTTTAAAATGAAAAATGTCAATGTTTTGCATTGCTCGTAGTTTTATGACGCTTTTTCTATTATACGAATATATACACGTTGAATGTTTATCCAACAAGTTGAAAGAGTTAGTCGCGAACCACACTCTCTCGCTACCAAGCTTTCTTTACTTGTTTGTATGAATACGCATTGAATGTTTACCCAGCAAGTTGAAAGAGTTGGTCGGGAACCACATTTCTTCGCTGCCGAGTTTTCTTTACTTGTTTGTATAAATACGCGTTGAATGTTTACCCAACGGGTTGAAAGTGTTGGCTGCGAACCACACTCCCTCGCTGTCGAGTTTTCTTTACTTGTTTGTATGAATACGCGTTGAATGTTTTACCTAACGGGTTGAAAGTGTTGGCTGCAAACCACACTTCCTCGATGTCGAGATTTCTTTACTTGTTTGTAAGAATACGCGTTGAATGTTTATCCAACAGGTTGAAAGTGTTGGCTGCGAACCACACTCTCTCGCTATCGAGATTTCTTTACTTGTTTATAAGAATACGCGTTGGATGTTTACCTAGCGAGTTGAAAAAGATGGCCGCAAACCAAACTCCCTCGCTGCTGAGCTTTCTTTACTTTCTTTACTTGATTTTATGAATACGCGTTGAATGTTTACCCAGCGAGTTGAAAGAGTTGCTCACGAACCACACTCCCTCGCTGCCGAGCTTTCTTTACTTGTTCGTATGAATACGCGTTGAATATTTATCCAGTGAGTTGAAAGATTTGGTCGTGAACCACACTCCATCACTGTCGAGCTTTTCTTTACTTGTTTGTATGAATACGTGTTGAATGTTTACCCAGCGAGTTGAAAGAGTTGGTCGGGAACCACTATCCTTCGCTGTCGAGTTTTCTTTACTTGTTTGTATGAATACGCGTTGAATGTTTACCCAGCAAATTTAAAGAGTTGGCCACGAACCACACTTCTTCGCTGCCAAGCTTTCTTTACTTGTTTGTATGAATACGCGTTGAATATTTACCCAGCGAGTTGAAAAATTTGGCTGCGAACCATACTTCTTCGCTGCCGAGCTTTCTTTTACTTGATTTTAGGAATACACGTTGAATGTTTACCCAACGAGTTGAAAGAGTTGGTCATGAACCACACTCTCTCGTTGTCGAGCTTTCTTTACTTGTTTGTATGAATACGCGTTGAATGTTTATCCAGCGAGTTGAAAAAGTTGGTTGCGAACCATACTCTCTTGTTTCCGTGCTTTCTTTACTGTATAACTGGGCAGAGAGTATTGTAACTTTGGAAAGTAATGAACTTTATTGAAATAATGCAGCGTCTGAACAAAGTCGAAAGAATCATTGATATTCAGCTTAGGCTGAAAAAAAAAAACAAACGAACGAAATAAAAACTACTGGTAATATGGGCGTAGATGAGTGATATTCCAGGGATGTTTTGTCTCTCTTCCTTCTGAGTCCTCCAACTTGTAGGTTCTAGGTCTAACCTCTTCGATGATCTTATAAGGTCCTTTCCAAGTGGGTCCAAGGGTTCCGACCCCCACTTCTATATTAGCCATGAAAACCTTTTTGAGGACGAAGTCGTTGATATGGAAGGTCCTGTTCTTAACTCTTGTGTTGAATACCTGGCCATCTTCCTCTGATAAACCGCCTGACGATGTTGTGAGTTGGCATGCCTTTGCTTCTGCAAGTCAAGGTTTTCCCTGCGTAGATCCTCATTAATCACTTTGTCGAAGTGCAAGTGCCTTGGAGAAGGTATTCCAACCTCAACGGGAATCATCACTCTGCTCCATATGCCATGGTGAAAGGAGTTTCGTCGGTTGCTGCCCGAGATGTAGTCCGATATGACCATAGAGTCTCAAGTAGTTCTTCGGCCCATCCTCCTTTAGCAGATTCCAACTTCCTTTTCAGGGTGTGCTTGATGATTTTGTTGATGGCCTCCACCTGGCCATTGGACTGGGGTAATAGGACGTAGAGAAATCCCTCCAAATGCCTAGCTTTTCACAGTTCGAGTTAAATTTCTTCCCAGTGAACTGCATACTGTTGTTGAAAATGAGAGAATGGGGTATCCCAAAATGACAAACGATATCCTTCCAAACAAACTTTCACGTGTTTTCCTCTGTGATTTTGGCCAGAGGCTCAGCCTCGCACCACTTGGTGAAATAATCCACCGCTACAACTACAAAATTTACCCATTCCTTCCAATCAGTGGGGGCCTATGAAATAGATTCTTCATTTGGTGAAAGGCTATGGACTGGTGACTGGGGTGAGGTTTTGAGCCAGGAGCTTTGGTACAATGGCAAATTTTTGGCACTTGTCGCATTTTTTCGCATAATCATGTGAATCCTTCTTTATGGTTGGCCAGTAGTATCCTTGTTTTAGAGTCTTTTGTGCCAGAGCCATCCCACGTAAGTGATTACCACATATTTCTTCGTGTATTTCTTTCATCACGTAATGGGCCTCATCTTGAGTAATTCAGCGCAAGAATGGATGACTAAAACCTTTCTTGTATAAGATCCCATTTTGTAGGACGAACTTCGTGGCCCTCCTGCAGAGCTTCCTCGCTTCGTCCATGTTTTCTGGTAGAACTTGGTTGGTTAGGTACGTGACGATCTCTTCCATCCACTTGGGAGATTCGATAATCATCATGGCATTTTGTGACAGAGCCTCGTCAATGGACGGCCGACTAAGCTTTTCAACTAGGATAGCTCTCATCAAGTCGGAGTCTTTACTACTTGCCAACTTGGAAAGAGCATCGACATATCCATTCTTAATGGAGTAGTTCAAATGCCTTGAAATAGGATAGGAGATCTTTGGCCTTCTTTAGATATGCTACCATAGATTGCTCACGAGCTGTGAAGGTTATGTTGACTTGGCTGACTATTAGCTGCGAGTCGCTGTAGATCTAGATTTTCCTTGCCTTCATCTCTTGTGCCAGCCTCAAGCCTGCTACGAACGCTCTTATTCGACAGTGTTATTTGAGGCTTTGAACTCTAGGCGAAGTGCGTAGTTGAGATTATGACCGCCGGGGCTAATCAACAAATTCTGGCTCGAGCTCCAGCATCGCCCGATGATCCATCAACATACAATTTCTATGTTGGTATGTCCTGAGGCTTAGCTTCAAACAAGCCTTCTATTATAGGCAAATTCAGCCATAAAATCTGCTAAAGCTTGTCCCTTTATAGAGGGCCTCTACTTATAAGAAATGTTGAATTGGCTGAGCTCGATCGACCACTTCATCAGTCTTTCCAAAGTGTCCAGTTTCTAGAGAATCTGTCTCAGAGAAAGGTTCGTTAGGACATTTATGCCATGCGACTGGAAGTACCGTCGAAGTTTCCTGGATACGATTATCAAGGACAGGGCGAGCTTCTCCATGTCTGGGTACCTTGTTTCAACATCTTGCAGGGCTTTGCTCACATAATAGACTGGGAGCTATGTCGGACCCTTCTCTTGAATCAATACTGAGCTCATCGCCTTCTTGGACACCATGAGATAGATGAGCAATGTTTTTCCATTCTTTGGTTTGGACAGCAACGGGGACTTCTCAAAATAGATGAGCAATGTTTCTCCGTCCACTCAAACCGTTTCTCTCATTTGATGGTTGGGAAGAAAGGCTGGCAACGGTTTGTTGCTTTTAAAATGAATCGGTTCAGGGTTGTTAATCTTCCTATAAGGCTCTGAACCTCATTGGAGGAGGATGGTGATCGCATGTCGATGAGTGCTTTGATCTTCTTGGGATTAGCCTCTATCCTGCATTGATTCACCATGTAGTCTAAGAATTTTCCAGATGCGACCCTGAAGGCGCACTTCAGGGAGTTGAGCTTCATGCGATATTTGTAGAGAATTTCGAACATCTCCCTCAAGTGTCCAATGTGGTCTTCGACATTCACGCTCTTTACTAGGATGTCATCAACGTAGACCCCCATTGTGTTTTCAATCTATTCCGAGAACATGCGGTTCACTAACTGCTGATATGTAGCTCTGGCGTTCTTTAGGTCGAAGGGCATCATCTTGTAGCAGTACAACCCTCGGTTCATGATGAAGTGTGTTCATCATTTTCTACAAACATCGGGATCTGGTTGTAGTAGGAGTAGACATCTATAAAGCTAAGTAGCTTGTGGTCGGCAGTCGCATCAACCAACTGATCAATGTGTGGTAGCGGAAAGCTGTCTTTGGGGCATGCTTGGTTTAAATTAGAGAAGTCTATACATACTCTCCACTTTTGTTGTTTTTTCCTCACTAGTACAGGGTTGGATACCCATTGGGGGTAGACTGCTTCTCTGATGAACCTGTTTGTCAGTAGCTTGTCGACTTTCTCTTTCAGGGCACCATACCTCTCGGTGCTCAAAGGCCTTCTTTTTTGTATCTTGGGATGCATTTTGGGATCCACTTTCAGGGCGTGGCAGGCCACGGATGGATCGATCCCCACCATGTCACTATGTTTCCATGCGAAGAGGTCGGTGTTCTCTCGCAAGAACTGCTTCAATTCTTCCTTTATCCCTTCCTCTAGTTTTTGTCCCACTTGCAACATCTGGGTAGGGTCTGAAGGGTTTATAGGGAACGCTTCTAGCTCTTCTACCGAGGAGGCTAGAGAATTTAGGCCTATAATCCGAAGGTCCAGACCTTCATCTAGTATGATTTTCTCCTCAATCTTTTCAAGGTCGATAACCATCGATCTTGTCTGTATTGTCATCACTGTAGGGAGAACATCTTCGCGCTTTGCTAACTTTCAGAGCACGTTCATGTAGCAAGTTCTTGCCTTTATATGGTTACCGTAAACCTTGGCGACTCCATTAGGTGTTGGGAACTTCATTTCCATGTGGTGAATGGAGGTGACCGCTTGCAGGTCCTTAAGTGCGAGGCCTGTTGAAGACTCCATGATAGGCGGAGCAAGTATCGACCACCAAGAAATCTATGAATTTTATGAAATGACACGAGAGCTCTCCAAAGTTGACTGCGAGGGTGATTCTACCTCGAAGGACGAGGCTATCTCTCGTAAAACTGAACAGAGGTTCTGAAATGGTCGTTGGTTCATGATCTATATCCATTTAGTCAAAGGCACTGCTGAACAAGATGTTCAAGGCATTTCCATCATCGACCAACATCCGTCCTAGCTCATTCCTGGCTACCATAGCGCGAACTACCAAGGCATCGCAATGCGGGTAGTGTATATCGACCTCGTCCTCTTTTGTGAATGTGATTTGTTGGGCCTTCGGACAGTACCCATGAAGCTGCCAACTTTCTACCAATTTTTCTCTTGCTTCCTTCGCATAGTTTCACCGTGAATTCATCGTGTGTCCTCCAACGTAGGCCCTCATATGATTATGTTAATCTTTTGGACTGGAGGGGCTTTTGCGGGCCCTTCTGCCTTCGGTGGGTCTATGTTTTTATCATTTTTTCTGTCATTGCAGCGAGGTCTATCGTCCTGGCATTGGGACGGAGGTTTTTGCCCTTGATTAGGTGGTCCTCGACGCTCTCGAGCTAGTCGGTTCTTCTCTCATTGCCATTAATTTTTCTGGTTGATTAGGTCCCTTGCGTCGGGACAATCTTCCGTGTTGTGCACCTAGGTCCTGTATATGTGACAGAACTTGGGTGGAGGAGCAGCTGGTAGAGGAGCTGCTATGGGTGGTCCGGCATGGGGGGCTGAGATCGTCTCCGTCTAGTTGATTCTCTTATAATGGTTGTTATGCAGCTCGAGAGAACGCTTTCCTCAGAAGTGATTGAAGCGAGGTTCAAGAGAATGCCGATCCTCCTTCCGATAGCGATCTCCTCTGTCTCTTTCTGCTCTTTATCAGTTCTCGATCCTCTCTTCAGATCAAATTTCTTGCAGGATCAAGTCGACCAGCTGACTGTAGGTTTTGGGTTGAATATTTTGGACATCTTTCTAGAATGGGGTGCGCATGTGAAGTCTGGTCACCAGTGCGTCCAGAGCTTTCTCATCGGTGACGTTCTCAATTTTGTTGATGACAGAGCTAAATCTTTTGAAATAGCTCTTCACCGTCTCTCCTTCTCCTTTTGTCGAATATCTTGGAGTTAGAGCGATATCAGCTATCATTATCCGGTTGCCAATGCAAGCGTTGATAAATTCTCAGTTTGTTGTACCACTTCTTTGCATCGGATGTAAGGGTCGTATGGAAATATTTGCACTTCACTATAGGGGAGTTACCTTGGAGCTTCATTTTGTATACGTTGATGTAATCTGTAGGGTCACCTCTTCTGTTATACTTATCCATCGGGGGCATTTTGAAGTTAATGAAGAGCTTCCTGGCCTTTAATAAGTTGGCGAATGGGAGGTTCTCGTCATCATCATCCTCATCGCATTCCAATTCTTCCTTTTCGTCCACGAGCCTTACAAGAATAAGCTTCGGGTCCTTTTTTTCCTCTGTAGGGGCCTCACTGCACTAACTATGCCTGTTGTGCACTGGTATAGGTGGTGCCATGAAGGATCCCACCCCTAACCTATCAAACACACTGGCGGCAGGAGCCGGATGGTTTCCATACATAGGAAGGGGTCTCCTATTTTAGTTTTCTTGCGAGAACTTCGAATTCATGTTCCGAGGGTTCTTACCATTTGAAACTGGCTAGTTGTCCTGAGATCGACGACTTTCTATTGAATCGGACCTCGAAGTGCTTCGCTGGGCATAGCTATGCTTGGTCCATGTTGAAGAGATTGATTCTCCAACAGTTCAAGCGATGCCTTCATCCAGACATTGTCTAGGTTCAGGTCTTGCTTTTTCTGCTCGACCGTCCGCTCTGTCATTGTCTTCTTCTCTTGCAGCAGGTCACGTTCTGAAGGTCTTGAACGCTTTCCTGCCGCAAGTCGGTGTGATGGGACTCTACTTTTTTTCCACAGAGTTTTTTGTTGCCATACTCTTTTAGGTAGAAAACATGTTTTTACCACAAGTTTTAGGTTGAGTAACTTTTTTTGTTTCCCACAGACGGTGCCAATCTGTTGACATCAGAATCTACACTATCCACATGTCAATAGATCTCTAATCATTCATCTGTCAACCTGTATGTTACATGCACACTAGGACGGCCGTTAGGCACTAAGATCACCGACGATCATTGGTAGTCTGACGATCAAGTCAATTGCTGGTATATAGAATATTATACGGAGGATAAAAATAATTGGATGTGGGAGGGACAAGCAGACAGAGATTTGAGTAGAGTTTAAGGGTGAGAATAATGTGTACCATAGAACAACTAGAGATGTTGTATTTATAGCTTCAGAATTCTAATTGATTTAGGAAAATAATCTATTAGATATCTGATTGGATCCTCCTTCTTTATGGGATAAGGACAATCGGTTTGCAATACAATCTCCTAGATTTTAGTCATTATCTGAGTTGATTCCTATTATCACGTTGCCTAATCTTTAGGTGATTGATATGTGGTTTTCTTGTGAGGATACGTGTGCCAATCAAATACAATCTTTCCCTGAATACATCTCAGATTATTCCAAAATATCACAGTGCCTGCGGTGTTGTTACGGATCCGATTGCTGGCGAAGCACCGAGGGTCAACAGTGAATGTCGAGGCTCTTCACAGGATTCTCCATACTTAATTCACCAATGTGTTGTCGGGCCTTATATGCATTTACGAGGCCTTAACTATATGTGTGAGGCTTTAGCGATTTCAAAGGGCCCTTGCTAGGCTTATGAGGCTTCATCGAGGCTTTACTTGGGCCTTTGCTGGGTCTTTATGGAGCTTTTGCTGACGTGGATGCCTTACCAAAATCTGGTGGTAACATTATATTTTCTAGATTCTTACACGATGACAATACGAACCAGAAGCTTGACAGATAACTCATTGTAAGTTATACAATTGATAAATACATTTAATGACCAAAGATATTAATCAAGTCTCATATACCACGTGTTAATGCTCCAATTCATATTGATGCTCTGGAAGGACAATCCATTAAAATTATATTTGGTAAATTTAGTGGCATGCCTGAAGCATGGTGACACTTGTTTTCAAAACAAAAATCCTCAAAAGAAAAAATGGAGCAAATAGTAAAGATAGTCTCATTGAGGAAGTGTATATTCTTGGAGAGTATATGGACATAACTAATTCTAGAATCCCACAAGAGGTTCAGGTACTTGAAATATTGAAAATGAAGATATCTCAATAAGTTATGTCACTATGAGGAAAAAAACAAAATTAAAAAGGAAATGTTGTGGACAACATTTTGTACATAGTGTAAGGTAACAACGATATTGAAGAAAATCTGCCAAAAAATTAATTGACCAAATAAAAGGATGCAATCTAAGTAAATTGAACTTACTAGAGAAATCTAAAATTTCTGGACCTACAGTCCGAACACCGAACATCTAAAGGTGTATACATATGTGAAAATGAAATGAAAAAAAGAAGTCGTAATGTGTAATGTACGACCCTTAACATTATGAATTTCACAAATGCTTATGTAAAAAAATCACAAGTCGATATCTTGTTAGCATGTCAATGCATGATACTTGATATACGTATAATGAATATAATTATAACCAAATCATCTCGCATGACTAATAATACTATATATACAATTCTCTTGAGGATTTAATATGCCTAAAACATATAATTCAATTTTTTGTTGACAGAATTACAAATCTCAATTGATATTATCATGAGGGTGAGTAAATATCGCATTGTGCTCTTTTTTTCTTGGATGGGGTTTTGTCCCATTGGTTTTCCTTGCATGGTTTTTAATTGGGCAACTGTCATAGCGTATCCAAAAGAATAATGTACTCTTTTTCCTTGACTGGGAGATTTTTCCTACATAGTTTTTCCTAGTAAGGTTTTAACGAAGTATATTCTTATTCTTTGCCTAAATCACATCCAATGAGAAGTATTATAAATATTATAGGCATATAATACAATTACCCTCAACATAACTCTATGTTTAGGCTCTCGTGTGTTACAAATTGTATACGGGACCCTTGAAGGGAGAAACAAGAAGATCTATTTTTAATATAATTGTATCAGACCATCATGCTAATTATAGTCAATCAGGGATAGTTTATGAAGATGATATTGCTTTGAGGTTATAACATGGAGCATATTTTACTAGAATTGTTTTATACAAGTTTTAAAAAGATTGTGGTATTTAAGACATTGACGCACAAGATATAGATAGCTTGATACAAGGATTTTCATTGATTGAAAACATGTGGAGTAGTTGTACTCTTTTTCATTTGTTCAGGTTTTGTCCAATTAGATTTTCGTGACATGGTTATATGGATCCATCATTATAATAAAATACAGTTTTTCTCTATTCTCTTCTATTATTCTCTCAGTTTTATAACATTTATCGTTGTTATGATTATTGGAACCATGACAATGTAAAATGACGGAAGTGAAAACCAAATTAGTTAGTCTATATGCCTCTATCATATAATCTTTGGTTAATTTCAGTAACGGTCATTGAAGTTTGGTCACTCAAGTTTCTAATAATTACACTATTGGTCAATTGGCTAGAAATGTTAATCTAAAACCCTACGTATCACTATTAAATTCTAACATGGACACTAAGAACGTTAATTAATTCGCCAGATCAGACAATTTATGTGTTAATTGCAACAAAAAGAGTAATTGCCCAACACATTTCCTCATATTTTTTCAATTTTAATAAGCAATCAGCTTTTGAAATTTTATATTTTTGTTAGCGAACTTTTTAAGGTGGGACATTTTTCTCTCACGTGTTGTACAAGTTAACGTCGTTTATGGCCAGTTTTGAATTTAATAGTGACATGTAGGATTTTAGGTTAATATTTCCAACTGAGTGACCACTGGTGTAATTATTAGAAAATTGCATGACAACTATTGTAAAAAACTTACATCAATGACCATTGCTGAAATTAACCATATAATCTTTGTCCACTACCAAGAACATGCTCTACACTTTCCGCATAAACATAGGAGTACCACCCACACACACACAAATACATGAAAATATAGCATAGTAATTAATGTTGGGAATTGAGACCAATTACTTGATTTGACCATATGATCTTGTTTAAAGAAATATAGAAGGCACAAATATATAAAATATATAGAGAAAAATGACACAAAATTTACATATTGTTAAAGCCGTAGATTTTTTGTTATATAAAAAATTGCTACAACTATATAGAATTTTTAAGTCACCCAAACTCCAATGTATAGCAAGAAAAATATTACCTAAGTTTTACCATGCCACAATTTTCTAGTCTGTGTACAAACTACAAAGAGAACAAGAAAAACTAGAATGTTAGACATCCTATTTTTCTTGTAAAAAGTCCTCTTGTCACGTTCAATAAAAAGAAGAAAACTACAGTCAATTTATAGAGACGATTGGCTTAATATTGACCTAATTACAATACCAATTTCGACCATCTCCAAATGCCTAACATGGAAAATAGCTAAATTTTCCTACCCAACTTTCCTTCCATAAAATTAAACAATTCTTGGAAATTAATTGCAAAAGGTACATTTTGATAATGTCAAATTTCCTTCTTGAATTCGGGTCCTTTTTAATTTTGGCTCTTGAAGGCAATATTCCAACAATACCTCTTGATCACGATCCTTGAGATAAATTGATTAACTTTGACATCCCAATTATCTAAACAGAAAATTTATATACTCCACCATAAAAATATAATCACTTAGAATTAACACGTATTAAGAATTTAAATGAGCTCATGTTACACTAATTTGCTGACAAATTGTGGTGCAACTCTTTTGCTCGACTTTTTGGAGAGTTCATTTCTACCACACACACTACATAATGTCAAGCCAATACCCGTGTTTGAACATGTAGACTTGCTAGTAGTAACACATCCTCTATCATGGCAACTAGTGGCATGCCATGCGGATGTACATATCTTACTCAAACAATATTATCGTCTTCCATAAAGATAGTCAAATTGTCCTTATCTGACTTCAAGCAGTTTTTCCTTTTGGATAGTTTTTCTTGACGTGACCAAGTTGTTCACAGTTCCAACAAGATACTTTTTTTTTTTCAAGGGTTATTCTTCTTCCATTTTCAACTACAAGTAATGAGTTTTTACATGAAATATTGCTTCCACCACTAAGCATTTTGTCATTTGAAATCAATTTGCTTTTAACTTATGTAAAATTCAAAAAAAAAATTCCCATACATTCAACTTAGTCTTATGTAGTCATGGGAAGACGGAAGAAACACGATGAGTCTTACGCTTTGTTCATATTATTAATTTTAGCTCCAAAGCCTCTGTTCAGTATCGATCCAGTTGAGAACACTCATATGATCTAACATTTTCATACTTGCATTCATTCGTAAAGAATGGAACTGTTCTTTCAAGTACAACTAATTTGAAAAGCTCTTTGTCTGAACGCATTTTCAAATTTTTCCCAAAGCTCATTTGTAGTATATATTCTATATATAGAAACGTATCACTTTTAAATCCAAATGTTTTCACTTCTCGTCCCTCATACTAGATCGAAAATTAGGGGGTTGGTTTTCCTTTCAAAGCCCTGTGCAGTCTTGATTGAATCAAAATATCTATGACTTATACTTACCACAAGCCAAATTTGATTTTAACATCAAACTTTTTCACGTCGTATTTGACACATGACATATCTTCTTTGTGCTCCAATAATCCAAACAACTTGATGCTCTAATACCACTGTTGAGAATTGAAACAAATTTATTGATTTGCTTAGATGATCTTTGTTTAGAGAAATAAAGAAGAAACAAAAATATAAAATAGGATAATTAGCACATTTCGTCTCTATCCTTTTAGTCTATTGCGCAAATCGTCTCTATCGTTTGGATTTTGGTATTTAGGTCCTTAAATCAACATTTCTTTGTGCAAAAGGTCCCCAGTCATTTACGTGAACTTTTGCCATTAAATGATCGCGCCCGAGTGCACTCTCTTATTTTAGAAAGGGCAAAATGGATTTTAGTGATAATGAAAAGAGTATAATTTGTGACTGGACAAAATTGCCCTTCATAAAATGAGAGAATGCACTAGAAGCGATCATTTAACGGCAAAAGTTCACAAAAAATTGCGGTAGGGACCTTTTGCACAAAAAAAGGTTGATTTAAGGACTCAAATACCAAAATCCAAACGATGTGGACGATTTGCGCAATAGACTAAAATGATATGGACGAAATGTGCTAATTACCTTATAAAATATTTGGAACAACTGTCAAAGCCATAGATTTTCTACTATATGAAAATTTGTTAAATTTCGTGCTTACCCAAACCCCAAGTGTCATAGAAAAAATATTACCCTAGTTTAACTGCACACAATTTTCTACTCTTTGTACAAACTACAAAGAGAATGAGAAACACTGGGATAATAGACTTACAATTTTTTCTCTTAAAAATCCTATTGTCACGTGCAATCAAAAAAAAAAAAAACTATAGACAACTTATAGAGATTGATAAGTACAATTTTGTACCTATCAGGACCTAGAAAAAGAAAAATTATGAGTACTCTTACATTTGTTTTCTATGTAATTACGAGTTGATTTGATATTTTTAGGAAAAATTTGAATCCAGATGATGATTGGACGGAAAGAAAGTAAAATTAGTGAAAAATGACGATGGATAGAAGAGTGGAATGGGAGACCTATATGTAAACTCTGGAAAGATGAATGAGTTGGATTGCAAATTAAAGAGGACTAAATTGAAATTAAAGAAGAAATCAATGGACTAAATTGAAACTAAAAAAAATTGAAGGGCTTGATGTGCAAATAATGATTGAGCTGCAAAGTATAAAGTTTATTAGACCTTGCATTCGCAATAGCCACATGTTATGCGACCACAAGAGGTCCAAAATAAAACCAAAATTGAAAATGTTATAACCTTGTGATCGTAAGGTATAAAACCATGCAATCACATGGTTATAACGGGCAAAGAAAATTATGTTTCCTTATAGAACCAGAACTCTTATTGGTAACAAGTTGGTACATGACTTTGGAGCCAGTTTTAGGGCACCTTGGAGCCTTATAAAAGGTAGATAATAGACACAATGTGCGACACACAACTAAGGAGAAAGATACAATTCAAAAGACGAAGATGAGGGAGTAGAATTGAATATTTTTTTTATGAAGAATCACGTGTTGTGTTTACTTTTTCTTCTTTCTGTTTTAGATCATGATTGATTCCTATTTTTTACTATTTTGTGGAATCGTGTCCAGCTAAACTACTATTAATAGAAGTTTTTCATTTTCGTAAATTGTTGATTTCGGGTTGAATATTTTTTATTCATTATTTCTTTTTTGATGTTTGATCGTCATTAAAACGTTTTTGCGGTCTAGATACTTTATAGCAATTCAATTTAGATGAACACGTTGTAGTGAATCACATATGGTCCAATAATAGATATAGATTACTATTATGCTTTATGAAATCTTACCGGATGATCGTTGTGATTAAATACACATCTTTATGTTAAAAATTTGACTACAGATAGTTAGGTTCATATATCGATATATAATTGATTTACCCCACACACACACACACACACACACAGAGAGAGAGAGAGAGAGAGAGAGAGAGAGAGAGAGAGAGTTTTGATTATTGTAGGATTATCATTTTTTAACTTAGGACAATAATTTGCAAAAGCACAGGTAACAAATAATTGATTGTTAAAACGTAGTCATGGATTTGTGGATCCTAGTGCTCGTAACACTTGAATTTGATAATTAAGCTATTTTTGGTTACGTGACAATTTATACTTAGTTGAATTAGAATAAGATAATCATAGAATTAGAAATTATAACTACATTGTGTGTCAATTTTGTTGAAACCAGAATTTATAATTAATTAGATAATTAATCACCAGTACTCGTAGGTTCGATATTTTTTTCATCACTTTATTATTTGTTTCAATCCGTCTACTTGCAGGATTAAAATCGACAATACACACAATTGGTTGAATATTGACCTACATACAATACAATGTCGATCTCCTCAAGGTGCCTGAGATTGAAAATAGCCTCTACAAAGTTAAACAATTCTTGGCGATTTTTCATCCACAAAATGGAACGAACCATTAACTGGAGAAGGTTACTTTTGTTAATATCAAATTTCTTTTCTTTTAGAAGCTGGGTCCTCTTTGAAGGCAACTGTAACACCCAAACCCAAAAGTAATAATATATTTAATGCAAATATGAGATATTATAGTAATATAACCCTATAATTATTATCAACATCTTTGATGTGTTTCCAGCGTAATTTAACACTTTGTCCTACAACAATACAAAACTTGAGCGCAAACACAATGTTTAATAAGTATAGTGGTGCGCATACATTTTCCACACACTCTGGTCCTCGAACCCCTTTATCATGTAATGAACCTTCACACAGGATTGGCCATTCATATACAACCACCACTCACAATTATATATGATATGTGTGAACCACCACATTTATATACTAGTTATTGTAAACATGTGTTGCACGTAATTCTTGTATAAATGTTAGTTTTAAATTTTAAGTCAATACTAATTGATAGTTTTATGGTTTATATATAAATTGTGTATGATTTCTTATACAATGTGTAACGTTCTTATAAAATATGTAAATATTACATAACCATCTTTCTATTACTATTATTTTGTTCCTTAAATTTTATATTATTATCATTTTGTCCCTTAATATTCAATTTATTTACACTAATACAATTATCATTTTTATGTATCCATAAATTACTACATTCATCTTCTTACATAATTTATGTATGTGTCTAGTATATGAATCCACTTAATTTCATATGTCTAATTAATAAAACACATAAATGAGTATCAAAATTCTCAAATAGATGAATGCATAATTAAATTTAATTTATGTTCCAATAGATATTAGCCAAATGTGTGTTGCACATTAGTTTTTAAATTTTTTGAAGTTGTGTAAAAGTGTTATTTTTTAATATTTGATCAATACTATGCATAGCATATAAATATATCAAATAATAAATAACAAACTTTCATGCAAGGAGTAACTTTCAACATGATAGAAAAGTGCTATCAACATTTAATTTATGACTTAAATATTTTTGTTGTCTTTAATTCGTAGAATATAAAATGCATTGGCATTTCACATTCACATTGAGAAATCAAATCATGTTGCCAATATCATAGATGTCCACTTTAATAAAATGTTTATTTTGTATAATCCTTCAAGAGGAATACCAAATGATAAAAGAGCTTTTGGCGCTCAAACAACATGGAAAAGGCAACTCTATCCAAACTTGAAAAGAACTACTACTACTACTCCGTCTCTAGACTCGTCATCACTGATCTAGTCATCATGCACTCTAGGAACTTTTTGCTGTGAGGCCTTATTGTCTGAAATAGGTAAAGGTGCATTTTCACGAATACACATATCAGTAGGTAGCTATGGTCCTAGGCGATTAATGACATATGGTCTAGCTGCCTCACCTTCCTCCACCGCACTAACATCTCTCGAATGTACTGGCCCATATCGTGCACTGGATCCCACCAATACTCCAAATCTGCCTAACGATATCATATCAATGAAGCATCATCGAACATGTCTTCGTATAGGTCCTCTTAGGTCGTAGCATGAATAAAATATGAAAAAAACAAAAAGAGAATCATTTTGATTGTAAGAGAGAAATTGAGAGACGACGACTGCATTTTATAGTTGGTGATTCAAGTTTGAATTTTTGTTTAAAGAAATGGATGTGTTGAATGAGAGGTTAACATGAAATATGAAAAGACTAATTATCATAAATGGATACGTTGAATTAGAAATCAATAGTTACAATTAAATAAATTGAATATATTAGTAAAACAATTCAATGAATGTATGACTTTTAATATAATAATGTTTAAATGTTTACATTAAATAAATAAATTAAATACGTATTGGAAAACGAAAAGTAAGAATATAAGTATGGTAAGAATAGAATCGTCCAAAAAATAATTTTCACTTCATGTGATATTTAATATATTATAGATAAGTTACATGGGCCTAATACAAATAACGGCCCGACCAACTGGCCAATCATGTATAACAATCACACATGATCATATATGATATGCATGAACCACCACATAGATATAGCTCATGCTGGTCTCACTCAACGTTTGGCCCAACCAGTAAGTATGTCCATCAATACATACAGTGATAATTTTGTGATGTCAAATTTTAATTAACTCGCAAGTATACGAATATATTGGAATATAAAAAAGTAGTAACGAGGTCGATCCCACAGAAACTGCAACGACGAAAGTCTAACTTAATTCTAATTAACTATTATTCTAGACTAGTTGAGTCGAAAAGAGTTTTGTTGAAATTATTTAATTTAAAGAATAACTAATTATGCGAAAATAATGGAGTTGAAAATTCAAGTTGTGTAAAATACCAAGATTTTAGAATCCACCATTGTTTAACTTAGCAATTATCCAGTTATTGATTAATTCTCAAAAACCAACGACAACACGAAATCAATCTATTGTCGTCCTAAAATATTTATCAATTAAGTCCAAAAGGAGAAAATCCAATTTAGGCTCCCCTTAAGCTTCAAACATAAATTACTCAAGCGTTTTTCGTATCAAGTTCCATTAAAAGAAAACAAAGAATCAAAGATTTTCTAAGCATTCTATGTATCCCAATTCGAATAAGTGATGACGAAAAATCAAAAGAAATTAATAAGACATGTTTAAATACCAAGCACGAATTAATTAAATCAATTTCTAACAATAAAAAATACATGATATTTAAGATGAAAGAAATTTTATCTAATTAATTCATTAAGAACAAACCATGAACGTTAAAGCTCTAAAACTGAATTAAACGAATAACAACATAAACACTTTGCTAAAACAAGGTTTCATCGTCTATCTTGACTAAAGAAAATTAAAAGAACATAATTAAATTAAAAAGAAAAGAATTGATAGAACCTAGCATGGATTGAATGAGAAGAAGTCTTCAAAAATAACTCTTGATCACCAAGGAGTTGTCTTCTCTTGTTTCTTCCGTCTTCTTCCAAGTTTTGTTTCCCAAAAATCCAACCCTTGTTTAGAGTTAATAACTCCTATTTATACTACTCTAATTGTGCTCCAAAAAATCTCCAAAAAATTACAAAATCAGCGGGCCAAAAGTTACCTAATGAAATTAGGACTAAAAAAGGAAAGAAAATAAATAATAATAAAAATGTTGATTAGCACAGACGATCGCCTGGGCTATTCGCCGATCGTGCAAGCCCTTTTGGTCCCTGCTGTTGTCTTCAGATGCTAGGCGCTCGCCAAGCTATAAGCTGGGCGATCACCCAGCTTGTTTCTTTGGAATTCTTGCGCTTTGGTCCTTCAGTTTTCAACAGCCACTAGTTTGGTCCTTCAACTTTAGGTTTTGATCATTTCAGTCCTTCATCTTTTCATAACATCTCATTTGGTCCTTCAACTTTACATAATCTCTAATTTAGTCCTTCGAGTCTGCATACTTTTGAAATATCTTCTAATTTATTGCTCTTTTTGCCCAATCTTCTCTACTTCTTCACAAACAAGTTCAAAACTGAAATAGAACAATAATAAACTAGATTAAGTAGAAAATTAACTATATGACGGCATAAATGATTAATTCAACGGCCAAAATAAGTGCACAAAACGTACTTATCAAACACTCCCAAACTAAACATTTATTCGTCCTCGAACAAAAACAAAACTAAATATAGATTCAAACTAAGCCAACAGACTTAGTCAATGTTAAATTTCTTACCATATGCCTCAAGTTCGAAAATAAAGCAACACTTTTAGAAGGATATTAAACAACAACACAAAAATTTTCACTTATCCGATGCTCGACCTTTTGTGAGTGTGTGAATAACCAAAAATTGAACTTATACATGTATTAGACCACGAACAATATTGTGTGATTGATATTTTTACAATCCCGAACCCTTTGTAGTCATTTATACCTTACACCTCTCATAAATTATTACACTTCTAATATTTTTCTCTCCAATCCCGAGGTGTTCTAGCGAACTTGGTTTCTATTGATCAGCAAAATACTTTTTTTTTTCAAATAAAGTGGTAAAAATCAAAACTTGTATTCTTAGAATTAGGATGGTGAGTGATTTCTGAATTCTCATCTTCAATACTTGAGGTTCTAACCTAGTAATCCTTACCGAGCACTTCAACTTCTTTTTTATTCTACTCATGTTAACAGTCTTACATCCTGTGCAATACTTCTCTTACACTAGCTTTCTATGTGACCCTTGTAGCGAGCTTTGGACCGATAACTCCCAAGTCAGATGACCATAGGGTACTAAGTTTTAAAATACCCTAACAGGCTTAATTGTTCGAGTCCCACAGGCTAATAGAGAAGTGAAGATGTAAATATATATATACCTTTTTTTTCTTTTTTTTTCTTTTTTTATATATATGACTCATGTAGCGAGCTTTGGGCCGATGACTCCTAAGTCAGATGACCATAGGGCACCAGGTTTCAAGATACTCTAATAGGCTTAATTGTTCGAGTCAGATATTTTATATTATTTTATCAGCAATGAGTAGTGCTCAGTTTAGATTCTTTGACTATAACCTATTCAACCAAAATGAGACCAGAAAATCCAAACCATCAAAATTCTTAGAACAAAAGTAGTAACTTTAACACCCCCAAACTGTTCTCAAAACAGTTTGGTCACTAGCTTAAGGATGTAGGAACGAATTTTTTATAATGATACTCAGTCAATAATATCAACACAAACACTCAATTCATGTTTCCAATAAGTGATAAGTCAATAGTGGTTATGTGCTTCCTTAATCAAATCTAACATGGATAAGTAATCAGATAAAAGAACGAGTTCAAGTGTTGTCTCATATTCTACTAAAAATATGCTCGATTTTGAACAGATATCATCATTGGTGGTAGGATATTCAACAGTAACTAGACAAATAAACTATTTTTTTTTTTTTTTTTTTGTTGAATTCAAAATTATTTCGATTATATATGCACTGTAATGATAAGCAAATTCAAAAGAAGCACTTAAGTATCCTGATACTTTTTAACCCACTCTCAAACAAAAATATTACATTGTCCTCAATGTAATAGCAAAATAAAGCAAATGAAGGAGGGAAGAGATCAGTTACACCCCTGGGGTAGATAAGGAGAAGATGAATCTTACTGGTAGAAGGTCCAGGTTGAAGTGGGCTCAGATGTAGTGCTTGGACCCTTGGTCAAAAGATGATTGCCTAGATATTATCCAAGCGGTTAGCAAAGTGGGACATCCTGCGCGTTACATGGTGAGGCTTAATAAGTACATTAAACAATAAATAAAAATAAAAACTACTAAATTATTTAAACTATCTAAAATTACTATATAAAGCAAGTAAATAAAAGGGTTAGAAAATGGGTTGCCTCCTATTAAGTGCTTATTTATACTCATTCGCTTGACTTATTGTCTGATTGTTTTACCGCACTTTGAATAGTGCTTTGGAGGACCTGCTTTGCTTGCATCTCTTGACTTTGGCACTCGTTAGAAGTGGCTCAATTTTCTGTTTCTATTTAGTTGTACCCATAACAGGTGCTGATTCAAGTAAAACATTCACTTCTTTTATAGCACTATCAATATCAAAATAAGAACCCAAATGAGTTAAGCACATGTTTAACACATCATCACAATTAGTATAAGCAAAACAATCATCATCTAATGCTTCTATCATGTCAATATCAGCAATATCCTCATTGTCATGTGGTTGCTTGTTGACATTAAAATATTTAATTTTACTGTCATGTTGTCAAAGGATAACTGCATAACTCCATTCCTGCAATTAATAATAGCATTAGATGTTGCCAGAAAAGGATGACCAAAAATTGCAGGAATATGTTTTGTAGAGTCTCGTACTGGTTGAGTATCAAGTACAATAAAATCAACAGAAAAATAAAACTTGTCAACCTGTATCAAAACATCCTCTACAATTCCTCGAGGTACTTTCACAGATCTATTAGCAAGTTGTAAAATCACAGAGGTTGGTTTTAATTCGCCTAGTCCAAGTTGCATATACACAGAATAAGAAAGAAGATTAACACTAGCTCCTAAATCTAGAAAAGCTTTCTCAAACTTATGGTTTCCTAAGATGCATGAGATAGTAGGATAACCTGGATCTTTAAATTTTGGAGGGGTGTTGCTTTGAATTATAGAGCTAACCTATTCAGTTAAAAATGTATTTTTGCGCATATGTAGTTGTCTCTTTGTCGTACATAGATCTTTCAAGAACTTAGCATAAGCAGGTACTTTCTTAATAGCATCAAGTAAATGAATATTTATACTTACTTGCTTGAAGATTTCCATGATATCATTGTTAGAGCTACATTGCTTTACCTTTGTTAGCCTCTGAGGAAATGAGACTTTAGGAATGTAGGATGGCTTATTGTCTTCTTTGGGAGCTTCCTGGACTGAATCATCAGTTGGGGCACTACCTGGAGAAATTCGTTGAGCTGTGTTTTGCTTTGAAATGTCCACTTTGTTGTCAAACAGTCTGCCACGTCTCAAAGTCATGATGGATTTAGCCTCTTCCTGTTGCAATCCTTTAGGATTAGGAAATGGCTAACTAGGAAACTTTCTTTTCTCAATGATTGTTGCCAACTGTTGGACTGATGAGGCCAGCTATCCCATCATGTTTTCCAGATTGGAGATGGATTGTGCCTGTGAGTTCTGGCTAGTGCGTACTTCATTTTTCTTAAATTCAGCAATGGTATGATTCTGGCACTCTAATGCAGCTTGTGTAGCTTTTGTCAAGTTTTGAATTGCTTCCTCCCATGGTTGTGGTTGTGAAAAATGTTGATTGAATTGTTTGGTAGTATGCTGAGGGGCCTGACCTGCCGTACTATCCTGTTGAACACCATGTGCCCAAGAAAAATTGGAGTGGTCTCTCTATCTTGGGTTATATGTGTTGGAATATGGATTGTAAGGCTGTTTCCTCATCATGTTGAGGGCATTCGCTTGATCAAGACATGCATCCGGCTCAGAGGACTATTGGTCATCAATGGGGTCAATTTATAGAAATATCTTCTATCATGCATTTGACTTCTTTGATTTACGAGCTAGGTTCACTCATCGCGAATCTCATAAATTCCTCTTTTCTTTGGTTCAGTTCTAGAAGATCGACTCCGCTATTGTGAATTGTCAGCCTGCTTTTGAAAGAAGCTCTAAATCTCTGTAGCATTTTTAGACATCAACTCTCCACCACTTGTGGCCATCAACCACTCTTGAATATGTGATAGTAGTCCCTCCAAACAATATTGGCATAAGTGCCATTTTTCATAACCGTGATGTGGACATTTCATAAGAAGCCCATTGAATCTCTCCCAAGTTTCATAGAATGGTTCTTCGTCTCTCTGCACAAACTTTGAAATTTTCCTGTGAATAGCATTAGTTTTATGAACAGGAAAATATTTATTCAAAAATTAGCAACCATTTGTTCCCAAGATGTAATACTATTAGCTAAGTAACGTAATAAACCATGATTTAGATCTATCTTTCAGAGAGAAAGGAAACAGACGAAGTTTAACATTATCGGGAAAATATTCTCATATTTAAATGTTTCACATACAGCATAAAAATCTGTCAGATGATTATAGGGTTCTTCACTATCTAAACCATATAAAGATGGAAGACAATTAAGCACACATTCGATTTTAGCTCAAAATTCCTAGCAGTTACCTGTGGGTATTGAATGCATGAGGTGCTCAAATTAGCCAATGTACTAAAAAAGTCTCTCAAAGGCCTCTCCTCAATTTCATCACTCATAGCGATTATTGCTTCGGTTCCTTCAATTTTATCTAGATTGGTGGCTCGTTTTCGTTGGTGAAAAGTCCTTTCAATTTCACAATCTAGATGTTCTAGCTTAATTTCTAGAGATTTACGACCAAGCATGCACAATGAAAATTTTTGATTTTTTTTTAAATAAAAAAAATCAAAATAAATAAAAAAATTCTAAATTATAACTAGTCAAGAGTAAAATTAACTTTCAAACGCAGTCCCCTGGCAACGGTGCCAAAAATTTGATGTCAAATTTTAATTAACTCGCAAGTGTAGGAATCTATTAGAATATAGAAAAGTAGTAACGAGGTCGATCCCACAGAGATTGCAATGACAAAAGTCTAACTTAATTCTAATTATCTATTATTCTAGGCTAAAAGAGTCGAAAAGAGTTTTGTTGAAATTATTTAATTTAAAGAATAACTAATTATGCAAAAATAATGGAGTTGAAAATTCAAGTTGTGCAAAATACCAAGGTTTCAGAATCCACAATTGTTTAACTTAGCAATTATCCAGTTATTAATTAATTCTCAAAAACCAACGACAACAAGAAATCAATCTATTGTCATCCTAAAATATTTATCAATTAAGTCCAAAAGAAGAAAATCCAATTTAGGCACCCTTTAAGCATCAAACATAAATTACTTAAGTGTTTTTCGTATCAAGTTCCATTGAAAGAAAAAAAAGAATCAAAGATTTTCTAAGCATTCTATGTATCCCAATTCGAATAAGAGATGACGAAAAATCAAAAGAAATTAATAAGACATGTTTAAGCGCCAAGCATGAATTAATTAAATCAATTTCTAATAATAAAAAATACATAATATTTAAGATGAAAGAAATTTTATCTAATTAATTCAATAAGAACAAACCATGAACGTTAAAGCTCTAAAACTGAATTAAACCAATAACAACATAATCACTTTGCTAAAACAAGGTTTCATCGTCTACCTTGGCTAAAGAAAATTAAAAGAACATAATTAAATTAAAAAGAAAAGAATTGATAGAACCCGGCATGGATTGAATGAGAAGAAGTCTTCAAAAATAACTCTTGATCGCCAAGGAGTTGTCTTATCTTGTTTCTTCCGTCTTCTTCCAAGTTTTGCTTCCCAAAAATCCAACCCTTGTTCTGAGTTAATAACTCCTATTTATACTTCACTAATTGTGCCCCGAAAGATCCCCAAAAAAGTACAAAATCCGCGGGCCAAAAGTTACCAAACGAAATTAGGACTAAAAAAGAAAAGAAAAGAAAATAATAATAAAAATGCTGACGAATTAGCCTGGGCAATCGCCTAGGCAAGCCCTTTTGGTCCCTCCTATTGTCTTCAGATGTCGAGCGATCACACAGCTTGTTTCTTTGAAATTCTTGCGCTTTGGTCCTTCAATTTTCTACAGCCACCAGTTTGGTCCTTCAACTTTAGGTCTTGATCATTTCAGTCCTTCATCTTTTCATAACATCTCATCTGGTCCTTCAAATTTATATAATCTCCAATTTGGTCCTTCAACTTTCAATTGAGTGCACTTGAGTCCGCATATTTTTGAAATATCTTCTAATTTATTGCTCTTTTCGCCCAATCTTCTCTACTTCTTCACAAACAAGTCCAAAACTGAAATAGAACAATAATAAACTAGATTAAGTAGAAAATTAACTATATGACGGCATAAATGATTAATTTAAAGGCCAAAATAAGTGCACAAAACACACTTATCATTTTGCTACATAATTGATTTTCTATTAAAATTCCACAATTACTTTTCAAAATTTTATATTCCAAAAATAACAAATGTAACATACATTTTTTTTATAAGAAATACAACAAACTTAACAAATGTATCAACAAGTGTTTCAAAAAAAAAGTATTTTTAGAATAGAAAATTAAATAGTATTTTCTAAATTATTTTATATTTTTTTGTGTATGGTGAAACTATCCCATACATACACTATAGTGACTCTTCAAACCGATGTATGACACGTCATATAATATTTTGATGCACGCATATCCACATTGATATGAGTAAATCACGTATATATAAACAGATAGGAATGATCTCCTAGGCACCGGTATTTAGCTTATGCTAAGCACCAATGATATAGCATAACTAATTGTAATATAATGATAGATCCCACATATTCAATGTATAAATGAAATTTACATTAAATAGACATGTCATGTCATCAGTGCTTAGCATAAGTTAAGCACCTGTGCTTAGGAGATCATTCATCTATAAACATATATGTTTTGCACCGAGGTTGAAGCACCAATACTTACCGCTGTCACTCGCCTATCTTAGTATTCAAGGTCTCGCTTATCTGTATTTCGTACTGATTATCCTTTAGAAGTCCAAAATGACCAAGAACCATCATGTATATCATATTTAGGGTTAGATATTATAAAAAACGGGGTTTTAGGGGAAAAATAGTGTTAGGGTCAAGACCACTTCCTTCGAGCATGATCGACACCTGGATTTCATGTTATGTATGTGTCTCGTTTTGCAACAAACATTTTCTACTATCTTTTACTTTTTTGGCTAACTAATAATTTCTTAAAACTGAATTGAGGAAAACATCCCGGGAGGTCACCCATCATGAAATTTTCGCAGTCCAAGTACTCTTAACTTTAATGTTCTACTAGAACCTCACGTGTTTGTATTGATATGGTCGCACCCATAGCTCGTAATTCATGCCTAGTGTGACTCTTGTGTCATGTAGAGTGTTTCTATTATTTTTACTTATTTATAAGTAATTAAAATTGACTACTACAAATCATATAACTTTTATACCTCTTGTAGCTTGCTTTCTCATTTATAGATGTCATTTTAAAATTTCTAGATGTGAGGCTATGGGTATGGGTATAAATTTCATCTTGAATTTTTAAAATAAAAATATATAGCCTTTTTATGTGCCATTTGGCAAAATTCTATCATTCCTATTACTACTAAAATCCCTAGAAAATAAATAACTTTTTAGAAAAATTCTGAAATGTTACATTCTTCCTTACTTATAATAAATTCGTCTTTGAAATTTACACTTCCACATGTCCATTATGAATCCACATATTCTTTCCTACTACATTTCCACTGCGTACTACGATAACATGAACTAGTTATGCTACCTTAATCCTTTTATGCAAGTATTCGACTTCTTATTTGTAAACGTGTATTATAATAGTTCAAATTTTAAATATATGTCACACGATTAACATAAAATAACTTACATAACTATTGGAAGTTCAGCTGATCTGGACTGACATACGCTGATAGGTCGCAAAACCATGCTCTGATACTAAGGATAGACAAAAGTATCCACTCAAACCAAACCAAACGAAACCAAATCGATCACAAACCTAACTGATCGATTTGGTTCTTCTTAAATTTAAATGTGTCGTGATTATTAGAAGTGAGAACCGACTAGTTATGGTTCAGTTACTAGTTCTAGGCCCAGAACCAAATGAGGAAACAAACTAGCCCAGATTATTTTTCAATTTTTTGGCTATTCGTGTACGTTGGTGAATGATTTTTTATTAAACAACTTATTTTTGTATTTTTAAATTTTGGACTAGACTTGCTATTTTGTATTAAGATGGAATATTGTGTTCAAAACTTAATAGTAGTTGTTCTTTTGTGAATGGATTAAAGTTTGAAAATTATGATTTGTGAGATTATAGTGTTGTTTCAAAGAATGAAAATAATTGTTGGAATTATAAAAATTTAACTATGGAACCGAATGATTCGCTTCGAGTTGGTTCCATTTACAAGATTGTAGCGATCGGAATTTTTTTTAGCATTTAAAATTTCACGAAAATAAAATTTAACTTTCGACGTCACTACGAACTTCCTAATATGTTTTAAACATTTTAGTCACATTAGATTTTTTCACTTGCTTGCCATATATTTGATTTGACAGTTATGAAATATTAAATATCATCGAGCTTCTTTAAATTTTTCTTGCACATGATAAATTTTTGTCAAGTTAATTCTTGGATTTTTTTCACGCCAACCAATCAATTTGAAACCGAGCAAAAATTTAAACATTTTCTCAGCCTAAATTTCAATCCATTTATTTACCTTAGCTTTGGTCCAATTGCAGTCCATTTATTTTCCATAATTATATCCAAAACCTGGTCCACCTAAACACTAGAGAAACACTACCAAACGGTCCCTTATCCCTGTCAGAAATTAGCCCCCAAACAGCTCCTAAAACCCAAAGATTTAACCACCCATGATCTCCACTGACTTCAGCCAATTGCCTACCCATTTCCTCCACATCTTCCACCATTTATTTTCAACTAATCACCAGCCATTTACTCTTCAGAAAAACGTCCCAAGGCTCCCTCCTAATCTACCAAAAAAATGCCCCATGATCTTCCCTAAAACTGCCATTTATTCCAACAAATTTTTCCTCTCTTTCAGCCTTTAGGTCTTCATTTCTTTTCCCTGCAATTCTCAGCCAGCAAAAAGTCTCCATCATCCCCTATTTTCAGCCCCATTAATCCCATTCTTGCCACTTCAAAACTCAGCCAACTACACCCATGTTCTCTAGAAGAAAACCACCCCAAACTGCTCATTTATCTCTAGATTTTCAGCCCCCTTAAGTCCCATTTCTATCTCATTGTTTCAGCTATCAAATCACAGTGTTCATGCCCCATAAAGTCTCCAATTTCCCCCTCCCCCCCTCCTTAAGCATACTTAATTCCTTTTATTTTAAATCACAAAAATACTCCAGCAATTTTCCATTTTTCCTCCTTCAATTTCAGCTTCAGCAGTAGGTTTTAGCCTTGGTTTATATCTAGAAGTTTAGTCCATTTCTCTTTAAGTTTCGACCCCCAGCAGTATGCTTCTAACACCTTTGTTTTGCTTCACTTTTCCCCTATTTTTAGTCCCAAAACTCCAACAGCAAGGTCCCTTTCTCATTCAGTCATAAGTTAGTTTTCTCTAATACAAAAGTCCCCACTTTCAGCTAACAAAAAATCGGATTCGTACCCCATCTTTGCAGTCTATTTTTTGCCCCAAAGTTACAGCAACAAAGTTATAATTTATCACCTATTTTTCTCTCTTTTCTGTCAAGAAATCCAGCTGCAACAGTGAGTATTCAACAGCCATTTTGTTCCACTTTCAACTCAACTCAACAAAAAACGATGTTTCAAGGTAGTTTATTTACTATTCAAGCTATGAGTTATAAAATGATTTTGGGAAATTTATTATGTGAAATGAATGCCGTGTTAATTATTTATGAAGAAACTTTATGATTGTGATTGAAGGTAATAACATATGTATGATAGTGATTGAAGGAAATCACATTTAAGTTCATAGGTGTCGATTACCAAACTATGTTGTTCTTATGTATGTTTGAAGTGATGGCATATGTATTTATGTTTCCGTTTAATTTCTTCCACATGTTAGTAAATTTTATACTGAGTGTTTTTATGAAATACTCACACCAAAATAAATAAATTTTCATATTGAAATGGTTGGCAATGGCACGATAGCGATCATGAAGTGGACTTATTGTACTTAAACTAAGTTTTGGTATCGAGATGATCGAGTCAATCATGATTCAAAAACTATATTTAGATGTTGGTTTTACAATATTTAATAATGTAAAGTACGAGGAAAACGAGATATTGGTTTAGTTGTCATTTCAATTTTTAAAGTAGAAATTGCCTTGTTTTACATTTTGAAATTTTAACTTTCTGTCCCTACTGAGAAAAATCATAACTTTTTGTGTATTTGGAAATTTTGAGTGAAATTAGTGACTATAGAAAGCCTTATATGTTGCTAATAGCAGCAATTGGAATCACTTAAAAATTTCATCGTATGAATTTATTATGAACGTACAGTTTTTCAAGAAACTTTGGCTAACATTTTCACCTACCAAACGATGTAGCTAAGGTATGAAATGTTAACATAGCCTAATCCAAGGTCTCAAGTATTTACAATTTAATCTTGTAATTTTTAGAGTTTGTTTGGGTAGTCAAATAAATTTTGGTGACACCTATCGCGGTATAGATAAAAGCCTTAAATTTTAAAAGTAAATTGATTGTTATTTTTCTGCAATAGTTACATTTTTAAAACCATTCAAGAGCACAGAATAGCTATTTGTGGTCGTCAAAACATTTTTTAAATATTATTTTAGTGACCCTTCATGTTGAGAAAAATTTGAAGCGTTACAAAGATACCCATTAATTCTTAGTTTGGTTCGGTTCTCTTTGGAACCAGACCGAACCAATCCGTGCCCACCCATATTTGATACTATTAAATTTGTAACGCCTAAGCTTCCAAAAGTAATAATATATTTAATGCAGAATCTAATTATTAGAATAATTTAATAATCCTAAAAAAATTATCAACATGGTCTAGCATATCTCAGTCATATCCTCCGAGTGTTTACAAAGTCATTTAACATTATACCCTACAACAAGGCAAAACTTGAACGCGTACACAATATTCAGTAAGTGTGGTTGTGCACGTGCATTCTCGACATACCCTGGTCTTCCAAGACCTCTATTGTGAACTGAACATCCACAAAGGATTGGCCAATCATATATAATAATTACGTATGATTGTATATGATATGTGTGAACCACCGTATAAATATAGCTCACACGTGCCTCATACAATTAATGGCCCAACCAACTAGTCAAGCATATGTAACCACCACACATGATCATATATGATATGTATGAATCACTACATAGATATAGCTCATGTGGATCACATAGTGTTTGGCCCGATCAACAATTATGGCCCTCAGTACACCATAGAGAGCTCCATAAACCAAAGTTTGACACACCATATAATATCATGATGAATGCTATGACACATATCCATTATATATAATGATATATCGCACTTCCTAGGTCACCAAGTGACATGCCACACATGATCATATAAGACAAGATAAGACATAGTATCAAGTAAATGATTTGATACGAATAAATCACATAGATATAGACATATATTTTTTGCATTGAGGTTAAAGCACAAAGTACTTATCTCATTCCCTCACATATCTTAGTATTCATGGTCTTGCTTGTCCATTTTCCTACAGATAAATATATATCTCATATATAGGGATAGATATCATAAAAAATGGGGTTTCGAGGGAGAAAATAGGTGTCAACACCACTGCTCTGGATTTTGTATTTTGTATGTGTCTTATGTTACAAGAAACATTTCTACATTTTTTTTTTTTACTATGTTTGCGAATTTGTAGGTTTTAATAACTGAATTTAGAAAAACTTTCTTTGAGTCACCCATCATGAAATTTTCCTAGCCTAGGTGTTGTCAAATTTAAATAACTTGCAAGTGCACGAATTTATTGGAATATAGAAAAGTAACAACGAGGTCGATCCGATGGGTTGTAATGAAGAAAGTCTAATTTAATCCGAATTAACTATTATTCTAGGCTAGTTGGGTCAAAAGGAGTTTGATTGAAAAAATTTAGACTAATTAACTATAACAAAAAGTTAAGTTGAAGGTTCAAGTTTTTTGAAATACAAAAGTTTTGGAATCTACTATTGTTTAACTTAGCAATTATCCAATTATTGATTAATTCTAAAAAACAAACGACATCTCAAAATCAATTTATTGTCGTCTTAAAATATTCATCGATTAAATCCAAAAGAACAAAATCCAATATCGGCTCTCCTTTGCTTCAATCTTATGTTACTTAAGCGTTTCCTATATCAAACTTAATTAAAAGAAAACAATGTTTCGCATTCTAAGCATTCTATGTATCCCAAATCGATAACAAGATAATGAAAAATAAAAAAAATTAATAGAACATGTTCTAGCACCAAACACGAATTAATTAAATTAATTTCTAACTATCAAGAATATGTGATATTTAATATGAAAGAGATTTTATTTAATTAATCCAACAAGAACGAACCATGAAAGTTAAATCCTGAAAACAGAATTACAAGGATAGCAAGATAATCACTTCATTTAAACAAGGTTTCATCGTCTACTTTGGCTCAAAAAAATTAGATGAACATAATTAAATTAAAAACAAAAGATTTGGTAGAACCCGACATGGATTGAAGGAGAAGTAATCTTCCAAAAGTCTTCTTCACCACATGATTCTTCTCTCTTATTTCTAGCTGTCGCTCTCTCTCTATTCGACATAGATTCGGTCTTTATATAATGTTTTATCAATTTTAAAACTCGTGTATGTGAAAAAAAAAAAGATCCCAATTATAACGGAAAAATAGAACAAAAAAATCTAGACGGGCCGTAGAAAACAGAACAATTACAATTGCACGGTCAAACCATAGTTTGCAAACTGCGGTTGACCGCGACAATCAGTAAGAAATTATGCCCAAAATTATTTCCAATCCCAATTTTGCACACTTGGTCCTCAAAGTTCCAATAACTTTGTGATTTGGTCTCCACTTCAAGTTTTACTTGCAGGTTTAGTCATTTTTATCCAAAGCTTTAAGCTTAGTCCCATACTTTAAAAACTTCCATTTTGGTCGCCAAATCTTTTATAATCGTTCACAATTTGTCATAATCCAAATAAGATATTAATTAGTACTTAACTAACAAAATAAGATAAGCGTGTAACATGTATACTAAAATTATGCTCATCAAACACCCCCAAACCAAGATTTTACTAATACTCGAGCAAAATTGGAGATAAAAATACTAGTTATTCTTCTTCTTTTTTTTTTTTTTTTCTCAAAGCACTTTGCATTCACTTTATCAATCAAACTAATAACAATTATTGGATAAAAGTAAAAGTATTATCAAATTTTTGGAGAAATATCACTCTCACTATCGTTTCACACATATCAGTTAATAAACTTGTGCAATAAGATTAGCTATCAAAACTACAGTAATTAAACAATTTCCAAAAATACCATGTCAATCTTCAAATCTCATAATATATATGTAAGAACATTACTCTCAGAAGAATATAATCACAATTTGTATGTGCTCAAATAATATAGTAAAGTGAGTGACATTGAATAAAAATAGTATCACACTCACCCCCAAGATGTGCATGTAAGGGAAAACTTGTCCATGATTTAGAAGTGAGTACAATCTCTCAGATAATAGTAGACAAGTAAAGTCAATTTTTTTTCTCCCAAATATCACTACCCTCCATGACTCATAGTGCTAACATCGACTTCAGACATTTGTTCTCTAAAATTAAGAGAGACTTTTATTTGGTTGTAATGTAGGCTTGGGACATGGCTAATCTAATAACTGGATAAGTGGATAAACAAAGTATGAGTGAGAATAATAGATATTTTTTAAGACTAGGGTTATTTTGCATTTTCTCCCACCTTTTTTTTTTCTTCTCAAAATGTTTTTCAAATAACTTTTTTTTTTTTGTAAGTGCACCATATGTAATGAAAGCACATTTTTCAACTCCCAATTTTTTATATATATTTTTCATAAGAGATGCTTTTTTACTTTGATTGCTTTCAATTTATATTCTTCATCCTCATCTTATGATTATTAATTTTTCTCCACCTCCTTCTTCTTTGTTCACCCTTCACATTTTTTTTGCACCACCTTTTGATATAGATTTGTCTCTATGCTCGGGGTTAATGTTCAGTTGGTAGGCTAGAAATGCTCAAACGCATCAAAGATAGCCTCACTATCACTTTGTAGAGACCAAATTACTCATCCAATGACACCAATCTTAGGGGCTTTCAAGTGCAGTGATACCTAGACAAAAAATAAAAATAAAAATTGACCATAGTGAATGTAAAAATTAGGCATAAAGGGGTTCTCTCTAGGATGATATAAGGCTCAAGACTCAATTGAAGTTTATTTATTTATTTAACACGTAAATTATCTTCAATTGATTAATCACTTTCACTATTTGAAATTCTCTTTTCACACTTGTGACTAACATCAATATGCAAAACTGACAAACAAGATGTCACAATATTCCAAGCCAAAGGTAATACAGAGTGGTGTTCTCCTATACACCAGTGGGCAAGATGTAATTGCCCACTGGTGATGTGGAGGCATCTTATCACATCTTGTGTTAGTGGGTCATTTCATCTTATGGGCAAGATGTTTTCCACATCACCAGTGGACAATTACATCTTGCCCACTGGTGTGTAGGAGAACACCACTCAGGTAATACAAGTACTAAAATCAAAAAGTCCTTACTTCATCCAATTTCCTAAGTCCATGCACAGTGCCTTAAATTTTTTTAAACACCCTACCCCAATTGTATTCTAAACATTGTTCTCATGTTCTCAATATTCCAATGTATACAATTCAGTTAAGTGCATGCAAATATAATCAGTATGTAAGAATAAAAAGAGATAAAAAGAGAAAAGAATAAGTTGGAAAGAATGTACCTTGATTAGTTGTACCACCACGCACTTCTACTAAAAAAAAATATTAACATAAAACACTATTGAATTTTTTTAATTTTAATTTCATTTTTTTTTCAAATTTTTTTTAATGAAATGTTTTTTAGTTAGTTTTTTTTTTAATTGAAATTTTTTTTAGTTAGTTTTTTTTAAAGATAGAAAGGATTACTTAAATTAATTTCATCCTCCCTCTCTAGAGAGTTGAACTCCAAATATAGTTTTAATCTTTGGGCATTAACATTGAAAATATCACCATTTTTGGAATTTTGAACCTCAATCGCTCCATGAGGATAAACTGCACGAACAATAAAAAAGGTCTGACCATCTAGAACGTAACTTACTTGAAAATAGATGCAAATAACAGTTGTATAAAAGCATTTTCTGATATGGAGTGAACGATTTTCTTACTATGTGCTTGTCGTGAAAGATTTTTATTATTTGTTTGTAGATTTTTGTATTCTCATAAGCGTCATTTCAAATCTCCTCAAGTTATGCCAACTGTAATTTTCTTTTTTACCAAGCTTCCTACAAATCAAAATTGAATTTTTTGATTGTCCAATAAGCTCGATGCTCAAGCTCAACCGGTAGGTGGCAGGATTTTCCATACACCAATCTATAAGAAGACATTCAAATGTGTGTTTTGAAAGCTATACTATATGCCCATAATGCATCAGTAAGTCATAGAGACCAATAATTTCTATTAAGTAGAACTGTTTTCTCTAAATTATGTTTTATCTCTCAATTTGAAACATCCACCTCACCACTAGTTTGTGGTGGTATAAGGTTGCAACCTTGTGTGTGATGGATTACTTTTCTAACAGGGTTTTAAAATGCTTATTGCAGGAATAAGATCAACCATCACTGATTATGGCTTGTGGAGTGCCAAAGCAAAATAAAGTATTGCTTTTCAAATTCAAAAATACCACCACATTTTTGTGGTCATTGGTCCTACATAGAATTGCTTCAACCCACTTAAAAACATAATCAACACTAACAAATATGTAAAGACAAATGATGGGGAAAAAGGTCCCATGAAATCGATTCTCCAAACGTCAAAGATCTCAACTACGAGAATAAAATTAAGCGGCATCATATTTCTTTTCGAAATACTTCCCATGTGTTGACACCTATCACATGAAGAACAGAAAAAATAAGTGTCATGAAAAAGAGTAGGCCAATAAAAATCACATAGTAAAATTTTACCAGTAGTCTTTTTAGCACTGAAATGACCTCCACAAGCTTGGTCATGGCAAAAAGAAATCACACTTACGAATTCACTTTTTAGGAACATCTCCTTATAATTTGACCAGCACAATATTTAAACAAATAAAGATCATCCCAAAAGAAGTTCTTCATTTCAGCTAAGAACCTAGTTCTATCACACACAAGTTGAAGGTTCAAGTTGTTTAAAGTACTAAGGTTTCAGAATCCACCATTGTTCAATTTAGTAATTATTCAATTATTGATTAATTCTAAAAAAACAAGCGACAACTTGAAATCAATCTATTGTTGTCTTAAAATATTTATCAATTAGATCCAATAGAAGAAAATTCAATATCGGCTCCCCTTTACTTCGATCTTAAATTACTTAAGCGTTTCCCATAACAAACTCAATTAAAAGAAAACAAAGAATCAAAGGTTTGTATCCTAAGCATTCTATGAGTCCCAAATCGATAACAAGATAACAGAAAATAAAAAAAATTAATAGAACAAGTTTAAACACCATGCACGAATTAATTAAATTAATTTCTAACTATTAAGAATATGTAATATTTAAGATGAAAGATATTTTATTTAATTAATCCAACAAAAACAAACGAATCATAAAATTTAAAGGTCGAAAACAGAATTAATAATCACTTTGTTTAAATAAGGTTTAATCGTCTACATTGGCTCAAGAAAATTAGAAGAATATAATTAATTAAAAACAAAAGATTTGATGGATCCCGGTATTTATTGAAGAAGAAGAAATCTTCCAAAAGTCTTCTTCGCCACGTGATTCTTCTCTCTTGTTTCTAGCCGTCATCCTCTCTCAATTCGATCTAAATTCGATCTTTATATAGTGTTTTATCAATCTTGTGTACGTGAAAAGACGAAAAAGTCTCGATTTAAAGTTGAATATAGTACAAAAAATCCAGATGAGTCGCAGACAAGCCGCAGCTTGCTTGCCGCAGCCCATCCACGGCGAACAGAACAATTACAATTGCTGCCGTCAAACTACGTGTCAACGGCAAACAATAAGAAATTATGCCCAAAATTATTTCCAATCCTAATTTTGCACACTTTGTCCTCAAAATTCCAATAGCTTTGCGATTTGGTCTCCATTTCAAGTTTTACTTGCAGGTTTAATCCTTTTCTCTCCAAAGTTTTAAACTTGGTCCCATACTTTCAAAAAAAATTCCATTTTGGTCTACAAATTTTCATAGTCGTTCACAATTTGTCCTAAATCAAATAAGACATTAATTAATACTTTTATTAATAAATAATTATTAACAAAATAAGATAAGCCGGTAACATGTATATTAAAATTACGCTCATCACTATGCATGTTTAACTTTAATGTTCTACTAGAAGCTCACTTGTTAGTAGTGATATGGTGTCACTTAGATGTGGCAAAATGGGCTGGCCCAGTGGGGCTAGCCCAGATAGCCCGGTCTTTGGGCTGGGCTGGCCCAATAAAAAATTGATCAAACAAAAATTGGACCAATTTGGCCTGGTACAACTAACCCACCGAGCCAATCGGGCTAAAATCGGGCTGGCCCGGCAAAAAATTTTTTGAAACCAAATCACCCACTCCCAACGCCAACCCCAACCCCAACCCCAACCCTAACACCCCACCTATACCCCTCTCTGGAACAGCAACATGGGAGATTTTCTCACCTTGTTTCCGCCGCCCGCCGGTGCCGCAAACAAAGGGGAAAAATCCCCCCCATCCCCATCTCCCTCTCCTCTCCTCTCCCCTCCCCGGTTTTGCGAGAAACCAGGATCGCCAAACCAGGGGTCGCGAAACCAGCTTTTCCTAATTTCTCCGCCAATCAACCCCAAAAGCTCCCGAAAGCAATGCCAACGCTGATGTAGTGCAGCCCGAGGGCCACATCCCACCTGCCGTTTTCCAAAGTGTACGTGCTGGCAAAGAAGAGATCAGCGACAGTGTCCACTGAAGGGTCAAGATTCTGCCATGCGTTCTTGTTCAGCTCGTGTTCGAGGATAAGGTGGAAGGGAGAAATAGATGTGGGATTACCAATGTCAAGGGTTTGGAGAATCTGGGACATCAATTGGAGATCAAACTGTTGGATTTGGAGATGAGGAGCTGGGGGTGTGATATAGGAATAAGAATTGGAAGTTGGGTTAAAATGGAGTTGGGAATTGAGGATTGGATGGGAAATTTGGGGTTTGTGGAGCGCATTTCGGAGAAGTATGATATCTGGAGATTTCGATAGGAGGAGGGCCAATACAGTCACCGCCTTGCACCAGCTGAGCTTGGTATCTTCGACAGGGCGGCGGTTGGCGAATTCAGCCTCGACTGTCGGCGCATTAGAATTTTCGTGCTCGGACACGATTTTTTGGAAACCGGGATCCCGGCGACAAGGTGGGGTGGAGAGATAAATCCTCGCGAAAACAGGGTTCGCGACCGGGGAGGGGGAAAATCCCCATTGTCGTCGGGAAATCCCCTCGCGAAACAAGGGTTCGCGATCCCTGGTTTCGCGACCGGGGGTTTCCGGCGACAAGGGAGAAATCCCCTCCCGGTTTTGGTGGTGGTGGTGGTGGGGGTGGGGGGGGGGTGGGGTGGGGTGGGGGTGGGGTTTGAGGAAGAGGGTGAAGTTTTTTTTTTTTTTTTTTTTAAATAAATTAAATAATTTATGTTGGGCTGGCCCAGTAGCCCGTGACACAAAATTGGGCTGGGTTGACCAAACAAATATGAGCCCGTTTAAAATTGGGCCAAGGCTAGTCCAACCTAATTTTTTGTTTGGCCCGTCAAATTTTGGGCTGGGCTGGCCCATCTGCCCATTTGTCATCTCTAGTGTCACTCAAAACTCATAATTTGAGCCCCGTGTGTAGTAAAATTGATTGTAGAAAAGCTTTTAGCTTTGATACCTCCAGCTCATATCCAGTAGTTATGTTATTCTTTGTGAGCTACTGACTTCATTCTTCAACAATTGTTAGCTAATATAAGGACCTTCTAGTGATTTTTAAATGAAGTAGGACCCCTATTTATATGGTTGAGCTAGGAGTATTAATGTCATTTTAAACATTTTAAAAAATTATATGGGATCCTTATGGACCACTTGATACAATTCTATTGGCCTAATTATTTACAATTATACATATTGCTGTGTGTGAACTAATCTTATCAATGTTGTGCAGTAGCTACACAATTATTGCATAGCTATTTTTCATTTTTAGTAGTTTAATTTTCTTTTCTTTTTTCAGATATAGCTCCAAATTTGATATTTTTATTGTAGCAACAATTGTCCTGTTTTCAATCATAGCGCCAAATCCCTAATATATAAATATATTTTAAAAAATATATATATATCTTGAAATGTTACAATAATATTCCAACAATTACTCAGCCGAATTTTATTCTCACTTCTCTCAACTACAAAACAGAGTTGGTCTTAGGGATGTAATGTAACATGTGAAACACAACATCGATACTTAGCACTTTGGGAAATGGATTTGGACATCTATAATTACATTAATAATCTATCACTATCATCTATGAAAAAGAACTTTAAAATGAATGTGTTGCCCGACAATTAGCATGTTAAGGATTTGCATTAACTGTATACCTAACTATTTTCTAAACGAAATGTGAAGCAAGTCAAGAATGCAAGAAAATGTCCATAATGTGAATAGGCATGCGACTTGTTCCCAATTTTTAAAGTCTCTTTCCCTAATTTTATGTATATTTCATGTAAAAATATGAGAGAAAATATATGTGGAATAATAATTCTCTGTATTGATTCAATTGAATTAATTGAATTGTATAAGAGTACAAGGTATATATACTAATAGGAAAAGAATTCTACCTAAAATAGAAATATTATATACATGATATCTTACTACAAATACAATTTTACCAACAAGGTAAATAATAAATATGGTAAGTAAATATTTGTTAATACTCCCCCTCAAGTTGGAGCATGTATGTCAAAAGTGCCCAACTTGCGACTGAAATTGTGAAATGCCTCATTGCCCAGTGCTTTAGTAAATAGATCTGCAATCTGATTGCTACTTGGAACATAGGCTGTCTTGATCTCCCCCTTAACAATTCGTTCACGAACAATATGACAATCTATTTCAATATGCTTTGTCCTCTCATGATATACTGGATTAGCCGCAATATGTATTGCTGCTTAATTGTCACAATATAAGGTTGCTGCTTGTGGGTGATCCACACATAAGTCTGTCAGCAACTGTCTCAACCATGTAAGCTCATAAGTAATGGAAGCTATCACCCTATACTCTGCTTCTGCTGAAGATTTGGACACAGTTGTTTGCTTCTTACTTTTCCATGATATTAGCGCCTTTCCCAAAAATATACAATATCCCGTAACTGACCATCGTGTAGTAATATTTCTAACCCAATATGCATCACAAAATCCTGCTAGCTGCAATTTTCCACTTGATGGAAAATATAATTCTCGTCTTGGTGCCCATTTCAAGTATCGGAGCAATCGGTGAACTGCATCAAGATAGGATTGCTTAGGTGCCTGCATGAACTAACTGAGTGTATTGACCGAATATGAGATTTCTAGTCTAGTAATGGTGAGAAAAATGAGCTTCCCTACCAACCGTCGATAATATGTGGGATCTTTCAACAACTTTCTATCTGTCAAATTAAATTTTAATGACTGTTCCGTAGGAAATGCTGTAGGTTTTGCTCCAAGTAATCCCGCCTCTTCAAGAATGTCAAGAGTATACTTCTTTTGATTTATTGAAATCCCTGATCTCGAGTGAGTAATTTCTACTCTAAGAAAATATTTTAATTTGCCAAGGTTCTTCAACTTGAATTGAGATGCAATGAACGTCTTTGTAGAAGAAATTTCTTTTTTATCATTTCCTGTGACAATCATATCATCTACATATAATAAAATAGATGTAAATGAATCACCACTGACCTTGGTAAAGAGTGAGTAATCTGCATGTAACTGTTTGAATCCAAATTGAATAACAGCAGATACAAACTTTTGAAACCAAGAACGAGATGCATGTTTTAATCCATATAAAGATTTATGGAGTCGACATACAAGTGGCTTCCCCTGTCGACGAAATCCAAGTGGGGGAGTCATAAATACCTCTTCATCAAAATCACCATGAAGAAATGCATTTTGTACATCCATCTGATGAAGTGTCCAGTGGCGAATAGAGGCGATAGCAAGTAAGAATCTGACTGTTGTTAACTTTGCAACTGGAGCGAAAGTTTCATTATAATCAATCCCTTCTCATTGTGTAAACCCCTTTGCCACCAGCAGTGCTTTGTATCGTTCAACTGTACTGTCAGAATGAAACTTGACCTTGAATACCCACTTACTACCAATAGGATGATGACCCGGAGGAAGCGAGACAAGGGACCAAGTATTGTTTTCTTCCAAGGAACGAATTTCATCGTTCATAGCAGCTACCCATTTGGGATCCTGACATGCTGCCTCATATGTAACTGGCTCAATGATGCTAGAAACATTGTATGTAAAAGCACGATGAATGGAAGAAATATTACTATATGATACATACCTTGATATAGGATGGCGAGTACTGGATTTGACCAAAAGAGACCCGGCTTGAGTAGGCAGAGCATGATTGACAAATTAATCATTCAGGCGAATTGGGGTTTGAATTGATCTTGTGGAACGTCGAATTTGGTCATTTGGTACTACAGGAGGTTGGTCTAGCTGGCTGTCAGGTGAAGGTGGAGAAAACTGCTCAACCGGTCGACCAGTGTGTGGGACCTTCTGGCAAGCTATCTGTTTCTGCTATATGTTGGTCCTCAAGGCAAGTAAAATGTAGCATTACAACATCCAGAGGCATAGATTGGGGCAACGGGATATAGTTGGTTTCATCATTTTGCTGAGAGGCGTATGGAAATATGGTTTCATGGAACACGACATCTCGGAATACCACTAGCTTTCTATTGGTTATGTCATATAAGAGGTATCCTTTTTGTCTTGGGGGGTATCCAAGAAACACACACCGTCTGACTCGTGTGTCAAATTTATGGTTGGATTTGAGGTTGGTGGCAAAACACAGGCAACCATAGACACGTAAATGGGAATAAGGTGGTGGTTTCTTGTGCAATTGTTCGTATGGTGTTTTGTGTGAGAGCAATGGTGAAGGTATCCGATTGATAAGGTAACAAACTATTTGGATATGCTCCCCCCAAAATTTTAACGGGAGATTGACTTGAAATATAATGGCACGAGCCACATTAAGAAGGTGACTGTGTTTTCTCTCCACTACTCCATTTTGTTGAGGGGTATAAGGGCATGATCGATGAAAATGGTACCATTTTCATCTAGAAATGTTTGCAAGGATAAGAACTCTTGACCATTGTCAGACTATAGGGCTTTTATAGTTAGGTTGTATTGAGTTTTAACCCAAGCAAAGAAATTTTTAATTATGCCTTGAGTTTCATATTTGTGACGCATAAGATATACCCAAGTATAGCGAGAGAAATCATCAACGATTGTAAAGAAATATCTAGCACCAGAATAAGAATAAATTCTATGAGATCCTTAGATATCACAATGAATCAAATCAAATTGTTTATTGCTAGAAATTTGACTAACTTTAAAGGATAATCTAGATTGTTTTGCCAAATGACAAACATCACAAATATCGTGTGAATCAAAACTAATATCTAAGACACTTTGTGCTAGGAATTGAAGATGTGAGGCTGATGGGTGCCCAAGACGCCTATTCCACAGATTGGTTGATCCAGTGACAGTATGATGTATTTGCTGTCTTTGTGAAAGATAATATAGGCCATTACTCTGCCTCCCCAAGCCAATCATCTTTTCGTAGTCAAATCCTGCATGACACAAAAATCAGGAAAAAATGTCACATAGCAACCTAACCATCTAGTAAGTTTACTGATAGATAGCAGATTAACTTTGAAGTTGGAAACATAAAGCACATTATCAACAGTCATATTATTCCCTAAGTTAACGGCACCAATAGATTTAATAAGGGTAAGACCCCCATCCGGTAATTGAACAATTTTGTGCTTTGGCATGGATTTATTCTCAACGATCCCATCATTCGTCACATGGTCAATGGCCCTACTATCAATAATCCATGAATTACTCAAAGAGATAGTAGAGGAATTGATACCTGAGGTATTAATATGAGACTTATCATTACCCGTCTTGCTGTTTAGAAGTGACATGATCTGCTCGTATTCCTTGGCTGTGAGGGTTTTTCCTTTATTTGGGTCAGGTGTAGAAGCAGCGGCAGTGTTTGTGAAGCGTTTGTTTCGTGGCTTCACGTCCTTCCCATGAAACCTGTGCCCTGGAGGGAAGCCATGGATGAAATAGCAGGTATCAACAATGTGGTCAGTCATCGCAGAGTTGGCGCACTATTTCTGTCCACTTTCCGGATGAACTGGTCGACAGGTTGGGCCAATTGTCAGTTTTCCAGTTCGATTTCTCCCAATTGATTGAATGTTGCCCTTCACGATCTGTTGCATTAAAATAGCGTGAACTTTTCTGGTATCTTGGAAGGGGCTTATTTCTGTGGAATAAGAATCATTCAACCCAATCAAGAATTGCATGGCCTCCTCCTTCTCATCCCAGCCAGTGCCTTAAGATTGCCACAAGTGCATCCAATTAGGTTGTGATAAGAACCCAATTCATCCCATAGTCATTTTAATTTGGTGTAATAAGCTGACACCGATTGATTTTCTTCTCGATGCTCAGCAATTTCTTGGCAAATCTGATATATTCGCGCATCATTACCTTGAGAAAATCGATCTCGTAGGTCGTTCCATACTTCTGTGGTAGATTCGGAGTATATAATACTTTCAGCAATATCTGGATGTACTGAATTAAGTATCCATGATAGTACTATGTGATTACTCCGTTATCAAATAGAATACTTATCATCTTCTGCTTCTGGCACTTTGATCTTTCCATCAACGAAGCCAATTTTATTCTTGACAATGAGGGCAATTATCATAGCCCTTCTCCATTGTCCATAATTGTTTCCATCAAGTGGTTTAGAAACAAGGATTAGGCCGGGATGATCGAATTGCTGTAGAGCCATGGGATCCGATTGGGCAATCGTCGCTTCTATAGTTTTTGTGCCAGACATCGTTACTCAGAATTGTCGCTTTGATACCATGTAAAAATATAAGAGAAAATATAAATGGAGAAATAATTCTCTATATTGATTTAGTTGAATTAATTGAATTGTCTAAGAGTACAAAGTATATATACTAATAGGAAAAGAATTCTACCCAAAATAGAAATATTACCACAAGAAGTGAGAAAATATATGAATCAAGATAAAAATAATCAAAACAATTAAAGAAAAAACAATCAAAATTCATTGATTCTTATGAATTTCGAAAAGTGACAACTGAAACTCGTTGATGCAGAAATGAATGTCGAGAATTAATCTTGACCGTCAAATTCATTGATTCTAACAAATACCGATTTAAAAAAAAAAAATGAAGAAGGGCAGACGAAGAAGAAAAAAAATCTCAATGAGTTGGGTCCATCAATAATTTACTCGTGGTTCCTTTCTCGTGTTTCCTGTGTATACGGGGTCCAGCCTGCATTTAAAAGTCGTCAATGTGTGATCCCCACCGACACCCCCAACCCCACCCCCATCCCCACCCTACGACCAAAAAGTTTTGCAAAGTAATTAGCAAATTCTTTCCTCCCGCAAGCAATTCTTGTAATGAAAATGTTAGAATAACGTTGTTAACCATATTTCTTCCATTTAAATAATTTTTTTTTTTTTTTATTGCCTCACATAATAAAATAGTTTGAACTATAATCTTGTGGTGCAGCAATGGAAATATTCATAATAGAGTTGTTTAGAATTGATTAAAAGTTTCGAATATATAAGATAATAATAGTAAAGAGTTAGAGTAGGCCAGAATGAGAAGTACAAAGTGGACTGGGTACTTAGGGATTGCGGTAGGAGTTTGTTCGTTCTTGTCTCGAGATTGGCGTAGAAACTATTTCTTTTCTTTTTCTTATTAATTTCCTCCATTTTTGTTTTTTTTTAATAAAAATTAAGTCTTTATCCCGTTTACTCTTGAAAAATATATTGTTAATGGTTAAAAGATGAAATCCGTTTATTGAAGACCAACGACATTAATAAATTGCCAAGAAAAATAAGTTAAGGAAATATATAATGAGTTTCAAATAAAGGAATACTGCAATTAATCTATTTTCATATATTTATCCATATTAAGTAGTGGTTGATGAGAACATTTAATTTCACCATTATGGTTCCGACAATTCAATAACGTTATGTTATTGAGTCTTTATTTTTCTTTTATTGTATTTGGTCGTACCACTCAACTACCAATGACCATCACTTAGCTGTGGGTTTATCTAGACATATAGAGAGGGGACCCCAACTACTTTTTTTTTTTTTTACTTAGCTAATATAAAATACATGAATGAATTTTAATTAAAAACAAAACTTAAGTTAGTTGATAAAAGTTCAGGTTTTTATGATTATAAGATTTTAAATTTAAGTACATTTTAAAATTTTATTTTACTTATGATTTATGTTTATTGACTTTCTATATATATATATATTATAGAAAATTATAGAAAATATTTGACATCACACAGAGATAAGGTGTTCATTTGACATAATTGTCGTTAGTAGAGTATTAAAAAAGTAATTTTATTCATAACATTTCATACTTGTATTGATGAGGACATACTCAATTGGAGTAATTGGTTGTAATTTCAAAAAATGCTTTAAATATTAAATTGATTGTTTGATAGTATAAGTATATAAGTGCTTTTTGTATAAACTATATATTTACTTGACTAAATATTAATTATTTACTATACATCACATAATTTTTTTCATGAACATTTTTTATTTCATATCCGAATAAAATTTATTGAAATTAATAAGTCACTTAAATTAGCATCACATAATTATTTTAGTATATATCATATTATTTAATTTTTATTAATTTAAATCATACATAATGTTATAAGATGATTAATTGAGTTAGGCGTTGAAGAAGATGATGCATTGGTTTAGGAGTTAAAAAGTTTTTTTTTTTTTTTTTTTGATATATTATGTGTTTAGAACTTTTTAAAGTTTTGTAAATTCAGCTTTCCATAAAAGTTGTATTTAGAACTTTTTTAAAGAAGTTCAAATTTTAAATTTCTCCAAAATAATTTTTTAAAGTTATTTTTGGTCAAAAAGTACTTACTAAATTTAGTCAAATAATAATTTTTCAGTTAGAACAACAGCTGCATTTAGAACTTTTTAATGAAGTTCAAAATTTGAATTTCTTCAAAATAATTTTTAAAGTTATTTTTTGTGAAAAAAATACTTATTAAATTTAGTCAAATAATAATTTTTTCAATTAGAACTACTTTTGTCCTTCAAAAAGTGCTTCCGACTTTTGCTAAAATCATTCCATACACACTCAGTCTAATTATTCAATTACAACCGATCTTTCAAGCATACATAAAGACAACTTGTTAAGGAAGCCTATTATGGGTAAATTGCTCAAACCATAACAAAGATCTTCAACCGAAATACGAACCACGATATATAGTACCAACCGTTTAATGAGATTACATGTAACACCAATTATAACTACAAACGAAACTAGTGAAAATGGCTGTCCATATCATTGATGGTCAATTTCGACATCTATAACTATAATAGTTGTGTTGATAATGTGAACATAGACATGCGACTTAATAGTGTGTTGTTCCCAATTTGTTATCTTTACCTAATTTAATGAACAATTTATTTTTGGAACCAACCTCCCTGCACATATTTAAAAGTTGTCAAGTGAGTGACTCAACCCCACCATGTTAGCAAATTCTTGTAATGAATATGTTACCTAGAACTATAAACTAAAAAATTACGACTTAATTAATCTGTTTCACAAAACATATCGTAATTTAATATAATATTTTTCGATGCTTCTCTTTTTGATATCAGAGCCACTTTTTTCCGTTGGGGGTAGGCTATCTATAGAACTATAGTAATATTTGAAGTGGGTTGCCTCGAGGTCTTGTTTCACCAAAAAAAAATTGGTGTGTTAGACTTGGTTTAGCCCCAGATAAGATTTGTATAATTTTACAAGCATCTTCATCAATACGAAGAAAAACGCACTACAAGAAATTTTATTTTTAACAACGAAAATTTTGGTCTTGTAAATCTCTCGACGACCATTTTTTGACAAAACAATTTAAAAATGACTTTCTACGGCAAAAAAATTCATTGTTAAAAGTGAAATTTCTTATAGTGACGTTTGGTTGGGATACTGGAACTTCATACGGATATTTATCCTAATCAATCTTAAAAAAATGAATTGGAAGAAGAAGAAGTAGAAACTTATTTAAAATATTGGCATTTGCCCAGTGTTAAAAATAAAGAAATCTATAATATAGGTATGTTTGACTTAGAGTCAAGAAAAATTATAAAAGTGGTATATCAGTTTGGGATATGAAACCATACGATTATTGGATTTTAGTATTATAAAATGGAAAGAGATGTATAAATTTTTACACATAGGTTTAATCGAAACATGCTGCTATAATGTATCTAGTGTTTTATAAAGTAATGAACACTACTTTAAACCCTAATTCTAAAAGAGTCAGTAAAAAGGGCTCAACTACAATGATTGGAACAAATCTTACTAATGACATTTCCCTTTCACAACAATGGTAACTTGAAAATCCTCATCTACCCATATGGGAACTCTGAAATTAAACCCTTCACATGCATTTGTCTCTTTTCACTTGTTGATGATTTCTTAACACTCTTCACTCAGAGGTGGATAGTCCTCGTCATCAGCATCCTCTTCTTCATGATTTAATGAATTTTGATCAGATTTTACTGATTTCATAGCTATTCATCTCCATCATCTTCAAAGAATCCTGTCATGACTTCTTGAATTTTTTGTTTTAATTCATTTTGAAATAAAGATGGATTTTCTTTAATTAATGCCTTTCTGACCGAATGGAGTTGATCCTTAACAAAATTTGCTTTTTCTTCAAACACCGGATTAGTTTGATTCCCTTTATAAATGTTTTTTCAGACTTTACACGATTTAGTAATTTTAGCAATAATTTTTGGATTATCAATCTTATATCACCATCTATAGTGGAACGCTCGACATAGAGCTGGGAGCTCCAAATCCGTGATAAGTTAAATTCGGAGAAAAATGCTAAAAGAGCTTTAGTATGAAATCATGCTTGCTTGGTGTTCTTTAAGAACGGATGAACTAATTTAAACACTTATATAATGATTGAAAATTTTTCAGGAAAAACTCTCTCTTTTAGCCCATTTGGTATTTGATCCCATTCAACAGAATTTCTAAACATGAAGAACCAAGTATGCTTCCTTAATCTGTTTTGATAAAGAAAGGTTTTATTCCAGGCCTCAACATAATCCCAAAAGTTATAGGGAATATAGTAGTTCTTTTCCTTTGTTATCTTAGTAACAAAGTGTTCGATCTAAATTGTAATTTAATCCCCAGTCTTTAAGACTTATTATTCTTTGGATGAAGGCTTAGCTGACAAATTACAACTTAAATTTGTTTCACAAAACATATCGTAATATAGCATAATATTTTTCGAAATAATTACATATATCTTATTTTTGTCACATTAGAAGTCATATTATCAATTAAATCAGTTAAATGTTACCGGTGGAAAGATGAGTTATTCATATATTTTCTTGACTACCATTGAGTAAAATTAGGAGTGAGTATGGGATGGATCGATTTGGTTTTCGCCCAACTCAAAATTGAACCGACCAATTCAGTATGATTTCTTATTTGGGGACAGTTTTACAAATAACAAAAAAATAAAATAAAATAATTTAAAAAATATTGTTCTACTTTTTTATTATATAGAAATACTATTCTCTTCGATACTGTCTTTAATAGCCTTGAAAGTCCTGCGATGGAAAGCCCAATTAGGAGTCATGGGGCTATAGTTATCAGACCCGATCCGAACATCTATCTAGATAAGGAGGCGAGTCATCGAATTTCTAGTTGCAACCGGTGATCCGGTGGTTGAACCGGTGAGTCAATTCATGTCTAACCGACATGTCAATTTTTGTTAAATCATCACTATCAAAAATTTATTTAGCAAATTAAGTGCAAGATTACTAGTATCATCAACTAATTCTTATAAAAAATAACATAAATTATTGTACTTCATTGCGTTAACATTTTTTTTTTTTTTGGAAGGGAAAATTAATAATCTGATTACCACTATTGTTTTCCAAGATTATCTATGAATTAGCAGAAATAATAAATTTGTCTCAGAGAAGCTCTTGGTACAAAGAAAGTATTCATTCGTGAAAACAGTGTCAACAAAACTAAAACTAACAAAACACCCATTCTGTAGGTTGATACTGAAGGAACTCTTCAGTTGCCTTCATATTTTGGGTCAGCCATTACATAATGATAAGCAATCACGAGTACAAATATAAAGATGCCAAGAAAATTGGCAAAGAAGCCCAGATCGTGATCGACAATCATGGTGGTAATTGGAGGTGAATTATTGATCGGACCATGATCTGATAAATGGGTTTTAATCCGCAAATCAGTGATGTTTTTTCATTGCAATTAATAACATGTCATTAATATAGTGGAGAAGTACTTGGTGCATTTTTTGGTAGAATATAGTAATAAAAAAATTGAAAATTTTCATTATGTAATGACCTGGTCGGGTCACCGGGTTTCGGGTCATCGGGTTACTAAAAAAATCGGTAATTTTTCCGGGTCATAAATGGTTCAATTGTTGGGAGGTCTAATTAAGAGAACCAGATCGGTTGGAACACCAGGTCGCCGATTTTTCGGTCGGACCGGTAGGTGTGGTCTGGGTTTGATAACTATGTAATGACCTGGCCGGGTCATCGGGTTTTGGGTCATCGGGTTACTAAAAAAATCGACGGTTTTTCCGGGTTATAAATGGTTCAATTGCTGGGTGGTCCAATTAAGAGAACTGGACAGGTTGGAACACCGGGTCGCCGGATTAATAACTATGCATGGAGCTATCCATTTGGTTTTTATTAGTATACAAAATAAATAGGGATAATTGCATCAAAGGTCCCCCAACGTTTCAAAATCGTTGGAGTTATGCCCCTAACCTAAAAAAATAGCACCACACATCCCCAACGTATGAAAACCTTGGCGTGGTAGGTCCTTTATGACCAAATTGCCATTCTCTTTAAATAAACAAAAAAAAAAACAAGAAAAAAGAAAAACAAGATAGAAAACTAACCAAATGTACTCAAAAAAAATAAAAAGTCAAAAATATACCCCAAAAAAATAAAAAGTAAGAAAATGTCATTTCTTCCAAAAACCCAAAATCCATTTGTAGGTACCAAAATCTTTCTCCAATTTATTGCACCGACTGTGGTGACCCTTCATGGCCGGGTTTGAAATTTTATCCCTTTTGGTTCCTTCCTGCACGCCATCAGCGCCACCGCTTTGACAATATATTTAGCGGGTGGACAAGGCCAAGTTGTCGAAGGAAATGTTGTGGGTGCCTTGATTGCCTCCGGATCGAGTTATCATCATCGCAGTGACTTCCTTCACCAACGTGGCTTATGAGAGGTCGCCTTTGACGAAGAAGAAACACTTCAAATGCGACCACCGATGTCGCATCCTTTAGGTGGTGGCGGAGGTGGTGGCGGTATGAGTAGCCAATTTCTCGATCTATCATTGGGACTTCCTTTCTTGAATTTGCCAATCGAATATGCGTAATGGGCATTTGCCAATGGATGGTGCATGGTAGGAAACTTGCCGGCCGATCACAATATTAGGTCAAAATTAAGGTGAGATAATCGGTGTGTCATCGTTATAATAAATCCTCCATCTTGTACATTGATCCATTTCTCTATTATTGTTTTGGCCGTTCTGATTTGTGATAAACCCTTTTAATTACTTGTTGTTTCTCTTAATTAATTGTGGAACTTGAGTTAATTAGAAATATTTTGAGGGTTTCTTTATTTATTGCAAGTTGTTCACTTGTTCCAAAATAATTTAACTTGTTAAAATCTATCTTTGAATTCAATGTAAATTGGAGAAAGATTTTGGTACCTACAAATGGATTTTGGGTTTTTGGAAGAAATGACATTTTCTTACTTTTTATTTTTTTGGAGTATATTTTTTACTTTTTATTTTTTTGGGTACAGTTGGTTAGTTTTCAATCTTGTTTTTCTTTTTTCTTGTTTTTGTTTTTTTGTTTATTTAAAGAGAAGGGCAATTTGGTCATAAAGGACCTACCACGCCAAGGTTTTCATACGTTGGGATGTGTGGTGCTATTTTTTTAGGTTAGGGACATATCCTCCAACGATTTTGAAACGTTGGAGACTTTTGATGCAATTATCCCAACTAAATAAAGGACAACTAAGGAGAGGTTGGACCTAACCTCTTGAAGAATTAGAAAAATTATAGAATAAAAAATAGACACTAGTTTGCTCGAGTCATATTTCGTGTTGTTATGCGTCTAGTTAGATGCTTGGATGGCTAGTGGTTGCTGTCTAAACTAGTCTCGGGTAATCCTAGGGTTTGACCATATTTTCAAAATTGAATAGTCCATCAAATCATCTATTTACCCATTAATATTTCCAAAATCATTACCAACATAATCTTTTTCTAGATAGAAAGACACCCCTTTTGTCGTGAAATCATAACTTAATTGTACGTGTTCGATCTATTGAAAGCGGAATGAGTAGTTGCTTCTTGATTTTTAACAAACATTGTAAATTCATGCATTTCATGTCAGTCTAAATTAAATTCATATTCTTTCCTGGAAGAAGATTAATCTTCTCCTTCCTTTTTTCGGGAAGAAAAGGAGGATTTAAAATTGATGAAAGGGAAGCAATTCGTGTGAATGGAAATGAAGACCACATGATGAATTCCACTTTCGATTTATAGAGACAGTCTCTAAAAATAGTCCAATTTTGAAGATTCTTATATGATGAATATCAATAAAAAATCCGGACAATTCAAAATTCAAGGGGCTCCTCTTGGTTTTATGAACCAAGAGGATATAGTGGTTTTAGGAACAATAGGTGAAAAAGACATGAGCAAAAAGAATTTAAATTTTTTAACTCAATTAAGGTAGAATTTGTTCATTATTATTTGAAGTTCAAGGGGACTTTGGTTTTTAGCAAGGGTCTTGGGGTTCAGGATTTAGTCTGACCAAACTAGGATACCTGGGTACCAAAAAAAAAAAGGGTGGTGAAGAAATCTGTTCTCCAATTTTTTGGATTTGTTTTTTACTTTTTCTGAAATGTGCAATTGTGTACAACATGAACGTTTAATGTAGCAGTTGTCCTACCCTTTCTGATTTCTGACAATATAATTTCTTTTTAATTTTTATCACTCAACTTGATTATGGACAGTAAACTTACTTTTTTTTCTTTTTTTGATCGGGGACGGACAGTAAACTTCTTTCCACTTTGGATAGACTAGTCAGCAATTTTAATTAATTACGGTTTGTTCAATTTTAATTTAAATTTTACTTCAAAGTTGAAGTCAACATTATTTTATTTATACATTTCATCAACTTGTATAGAAAATTTGATTTTAATTAAAATCAAACACGTCTCAATATACTCCCATCAGGCCCGGTTTTGGGCCGAGGCGAGTGATGCAACTGCCTCGGGCCCAAAACCAAAGGAGGCCTATTTTCATTAAAAAAAATTATTTTTGATTACTGAACTTGCCCAAAAAAAGTATTTGTACAAAAGTTTGAAGTCCAGCAAAACAAAAGAAAGCAAGTCGCATTCCATGAATACCATGATTATTATTAAGTAGTGGTCCAAAATTGAAGGAGTCCATTTAAAAAAAAAAAAAAAAAAAGAAAAAACATTGAAGCGTTTTTTTTTTCGGGCCTAATTTTGGGATTTCGCCAGGGCTTGTAGCATTTATATATGAAATCTGTTGAAAGATGAACAGCAAGAACACAATGGAGTTTGAGAAGGAAGAAGCATTAGAGCCAATGAGTCCTTCTGCCCAATATTTGAAGAGCTCAGTATTATCACTCACTATTATAGTCGTCTTGGAAATAGAAACTCCAATTGATGATTCCGTAGCCATTCCAATGCTGAAAGATGTTTTCTTGCCCATAAATCATCGATTCTCCTCAATCGTGGTGAGTTTTATCACCTTCGTCCTTTTCATTTTAAAGTGCCAGACACGACCTGGTCCATTAGGGTTGCATGTTACTAAGTGTTCGTGTGACAGGCATGTGTATAACTGCACCCTTTCTTTTACAAAAGAACTAGTCATTGATAATGTATAGAATGGAAGTTTTGTTTCTAGCTGTATGCAAAAAGTAAGATAATATTTTTGTCCAAGCAGGTTACTAATAAGACAGGAGCAAAGAAATGGAAGAGGGTGGAGGTAAATCTAAAAGATCATATAAATATTCCTGTTTTTCCCAGTGGCATGTCAACAGACTATTATGATGAGTGTTTCAATGAATATCTATCAAAAGTTGCAATGGATCCACTTCCTTCTAATAGACCTTTGTGGGATATTCACATAGTTAAGTACCCAACAAAACTTGCAGCTGGAAATGTGATATTCAAGCTTCACCATTCACTTGGAGATGGATATTCTTTAATGGGAGCCCTTCTCTCCTGTCTAAAAAGACTTGATAATCCTTCTATGCCATTAACATTCCCTTCGCGCCAGTCTAGCTCGAGGCCTAAACTTAAGAGCCAAGGTTATTTCAACCGCGTGCCCGAGTTCTTTTCAGGGATGTTTAATACTGCATACAATTTCGGTACTAATATCTTGAAGAGTAGTTTGATTCAAGACGATAAATCACCTATTAGATCGGAGCATGATGGAGTCGAGCATGGACCATTTCTTATAACTACTACTGCATTTTCCATTGAACAAATCAAGAAAATCAAGAACAAGCTTCAAGTGGTAAGTTCTTATTGTCTTACTATAATTTCTTAAACTAATATGATGAATGGACGTAAAATTTGACATTTCTTTTACAGACTATCAATGACGTGATTACTGGGGTTATCATATACGGAACCCGATTGTACATGCAAAGAGCGAAAGAAGATTCAAGTGAAGAGAACTGTACAGCACTTGTATTACTCAACACTAGGGCGATTGGAGGTTACAAGTCAGTGAGTGAGATGATTAAACCTAATGCAGAAATGCCATGGGGTAATCGTTTTACATTCTTGCACGTTCCTTTTCCGAAATTGACAGACTCAGAGTTAGACAAACCACTCAAATTTGTCGACAATGCCCACCAAATGATCAAGAGGCAAAGAAATTCTGCATCAGTTCATCTCATTGGTCAGTTACTTGAAGCTATCAGAAAAATTAGAGGTCCTGAGGTATGTACACTAATTTCCTATATTGCTAGTTTCTTTTTCTTATTTTCTGTAAGAGTAACTACATGTTTGAGAGTTCTTTTTGCCGCTTATAAACTTTTCAAATATTATTTTTATTCACATATTTCGTAATACTCACAACAACGTTTAACTACTTTTTATTCAGGAAGCAGGACTTATAATCTACAAAAGCTATCGAATGGAAAAAATCTGTCGCTAATGTTCAAAAATTCATCCCTAATATCCTTATATATTTCAGCATGCAAGATCCATATTTACAATCTAACAAATTTTTTTGACGATGAGCGCCAAAAAATGAAATTATGGGAAGCATGCCAAGAAATAAAGATTGGAGATATAAGTGCAAAATGAAGAAAAACATTAGTGACGCAAATTGCAATGTTCCTAATATTAATCTTTCTCAAATTCAATAGGAAATCTGTCCTAAATAATTTGTGTATAATGCTACAGGCAACAGGCAAATACGTCTACGGCACGTTAAAGAATTCGAGCCTGACAATATCAAATATGACGGGGCCTGTGGAAAAAATGGCCTTAGCTAATCATCCAATTAAAGGACTGTACTTTTCTGTCGCTGGGGTACCTCAGGTATTTTATCCTTACATTTTAGCTTCGGATATGGAGATCCCGATTCTCGAATGAGATTAATTGATTATAGTCTCTTTGAGATACGATTGATCGATGGTTTTTTATTTTATTTTATTTTATTTCAATACTGAAATTTTATATATCTAGATTTAATTGATTGGTTCTTCATAACATGTTGTGCATGCTGAATTATGCAGAGTCTTGTAGTAACAATACTGAGTTATGTGGAAAATCTGAGAATTATCATATCCGTGGAGAAAGGTTTCATTGATCCAAACAAGTTCAAGTCATGTATTGAAAATGCCTTTGAGGCAATTTATAAAGCAGCACTAGAGTGAAAGCTCAAACAATATTGTACTATGGTTAATACTGTCTTATGAGTTAAACAGTATTTACCCGTTGAATAAATTATTTATTTTCGTGATGTTTTGAAATAAAATATTATTTGATTATATTATATTGAGCTAGCATTTGTTCACAAATCAGTTAGTTATTATAAATCAGGTGTGCTTAAGTTGTTATGTGCAAAAAGATTCGATTTATAATTTGATATAAATTTTGTAGTCCACAATCGGTAAATAAAGATGGACAATTTATTTTGATAACATCGTCTCAATTTTATTCATCTTTGACTTTGGTAATAAAATTGAAAGTGCATTTGAAATGTATTGGACTGGACCACGTGAAATTTAATTTGTAATATTGACCATGTAAATTTAATTTTACTTCCTCAGCGAGTAATGGAACTTGAAGTTCTTTGAAATATCAATAAGTGAATCAAATTATTAGTCATTGCCTCGGTGCCTTGGAAATTAATGTGAAATAAGGGGAACATATATTTGTAATATAGAATTCGTTACCTATTTAATAAAAACGATTATGGCCAAATGATTTTGTGTATTTGTTAAATTTGAGCTCACTAATTCGACATCGATTATTAAATTAATATTGTAATATATCACATGGAACTGTTAGAAGGAAAATTGGATTTGAGGATTGACATATATTTGAAAAACGGAGTTTTGATCATTTAAACCTTGTTCCTAATATTTTAAATGGTCGACATTGTAATACGTAATAATAACAAGTCTACGGAATATAATTATTGATTAGAGAGCTTTTATAATTTCAATTGAATTGAGAGTGCATTTTCGTTCTTTTAGTGGAATTGAACGGGATTAATAAATTATCGTGAACGGACAAAAGTTGACCGGATCAATAATAATTTATTGGAGCTTAGTTTAATTAAGTCTGACCATGTCTTTTTGGTGGCTTCAAAATAAGAACCGGGATAAATTATAAGAGTTATAATTTATTGTGAATTGTAGAGGAGATTTAATTGGACAAAGTGCCGCGTGGCAATTACGTGTACCCGGCTTGTGCTGGTGTGTGTCACCTAATTATGGGAATGGGATAATTTGGAAGACTGAAATTAATTTCTCCATTTTTCTCATTTTGGTATTTTTCCCGTAATATGAAGAACACCAGATAGACCAATGAGGTTTGAGGTGGAATCAAGAGGTGATATTTATCCAGATTGTGCCCACCTATCCAATGGTCACGCCAAAAATTGATCTAACCCAAGCCTATTTTCCATGATATTTTTGCTTACTTGTTAGCATTGCATTCTTAAACTGCATTTTGCACATGAAATTTCTCGAGTATTGATGGCATCTCTTAGTATGTGTTTGTTTGAACTTTTTAAAGTTCAAAAGTGCTTTTTGGATGGCAAAAAGTGATTTTCACTAAAATGTTGAATGTTTGATTGAAGTTAATAAGTGCATGCTTATTGATCATAAAAATAGTTTTTAAGATGTTTTAGACAATCTCAAATTTAGAACTTTTTTTTTGTTTTAAAAGCTTTAAATTTAACTTTTATGGTATGTTGAATCTACATTTAATGCAAATTTTAAATTTTCAAATAATATTTTCAAATCAATGGTTTATTGTGCTAATAAAAATACTTTCTAAATTCTAGTATTATCAATTAATTTTGGGAGGGTTTATGATCATCCGGGAATGATGTTAGTTACTTCACCTCTCACAGAAACAATTATTTGAGCTGGAATAGATCTATGAAAATTGCTTTGGGTGCGAAGGTAAAGTCTGGATTTCATAAATGGAAATCTCGAAATTCCAAATGAAGATTCGCCTAACTTTGAGCAATGGAAGCGCGTGAGATTGTATGGTGATTTCGTGGATTTCGAGCTCAATTTCAAAAGATATAGTAGATGCCTTCATATATACCATACGCAAAGGATCTATGGCAGGAACTTGAAGAAAGATTTGGAGAATGCAATGGGCCCCTTCTCTATCAGTTACAAAGGGAAATCAGCAGTATCACTCAAGGAAGCATGAGTGTAGTTGTGTATTACACAAAATTGAAGAAATTATGGGATGAATATGCTTGTTTAATTCCCATTCCATCATGTACCTGTGGAGCAGCAAAGGAAGTAACAGAGATTAACAATTTTAACAGATTGATGCAGTTTCTTATGGGATTAAATGACTCTTTTGATCACATAAGAAACCAAATTCTTGTGATGGACCCAATACCTAATGTAAACAAGGCATATTCAATGATATTGAGGGTTGAAAAGCAGAGGGATGTGCACCATATATTTCCTGAGATTAGTGATAACACAGCAATGATGGCAAGAATGCAGAATTTTGATAGGGATGGTTTTGAAAGAGGTAGATTTGGAAAGGGATATTGGGGAGGCAGAGGTGGATCAAGCAGGGGAAAAGGAAGCTACAAAAGTATGGGTAATGAGAAAAAGGCTGGTCAACATTGTGATTATTGCAACATGAATGGACACACAAGGAATACTTGCTTCAAAATTCATGGATACCCAGTTGGTACAAGAATTTGAAGGAACGGAAGGCTAAAATCTCAAATCAAAATGGCGAGCTATGGTAAATATGGTAGATACACCTTTAGACCTAGATGAAGAAAGGCATGATATGAAGGACAAAATAATTTCACAAAACACTAACATATCATACCTAATTGAAGAGAGTGGTGAAGTTCATGAAAGGAAAAGTGCGGTTGGGAAACAACAACTATGTGAATTTTGCACATCTAGGAGATTTTGCGGTAGTAATACTTTCCAACATGTATTTACTTTGCTTGATAATTTGAAACACGGAACACGGATTATGAATCTTGGTGCTAGCAATCATATGTGCCTTGATTTACATCTTCTACATAACCCCAAACCTATTCAAGACCTCACACTTTTGTATACCTACACGATGGCTCAATTAAAGAAGTGAAACACATTTGGTGATATCATCTTAAATCAAAGGATATGTCTCACAGAAGCACTACATGTCCCAAGTTTCAAATTCAACTTACTATCTGTACCTAAATTAGCCCAAACTGCCCAGATAAAATTCATATTTTATCCTTCATATTGTCTTCTGCAGGACCTGGAGAGTGAGGAGATTTTGGCTGTTGGGAAGTTAGTTGGAAGACTATATATACTTGACAAATCCTATTTACAGAATACAAATTGCAAGTTTATGACTTCTACTTTACCAACTTTGTATTCAGATTCTCAGAATTACATAAATAAAGCTTGCACCAATACTCTTTCTGATTGGCACAATAGACTTGGACATGCCTCTCCTTCCATTTTAATGCATTTAGATTTTTTAAAACCTCTGTCTGATGTTCATGAGTTTGCAGCGTTGAAAGAGTGTGATGTGTGTCATAAAGCTAAACAACATAGACTACCTTTCATGAAGTGTTCTATTCATACCAAAACCATTTTCGAATTAATCCATGTAGATGTGTGGGGACCTTATAGGAAACCTTCTCTTACTGGAACTCCTTTTATGTTAACTATTGTGGATGATTATAGTAGATCAACTTGGGTGTTTTTACTGGTACATAAAAGTCAAGTCCCAAATATCTTGAAAGGATTCTTTGCCATGGTCAATACACAATTTGACACTAAGGTGAAATGTATTAGAAGTGACAATGGGACTGAATTCACTAGCCTTGAATGCCAACTCCTATTCCAATCTCTTGGCATTCTTCACCAAAAATCCTGTGTCTATACTCCCCAACAAAATGGAGTGGTTGAAAGAAAACACAAACAACTATTGCAAATTGCTCGTTCCTTGATGTTTCAATCCAACCTACCTAGCAAATTCTGGTCCCATTCTATCCTAATGGCCACATTTATTATTAACAGGCTCCCTAGCTCTGTCATTCAGTGGCAAACACCATTTGAAATCTTATTTGGACATAAACCTGATTTTTCCTTCCTCAAGCCATTTGGTTGTTTAACTTATGCAACCAATACCAAACCTACCAAAGAAAAGTTTGATCCTAGAGCCTCAAAATGTGTGTTTATTGGGTATAATCCTGGCCAAAAAGCTTACAAATTGTATAACCTTGATACACATCAGATCATCATTTCTAGAGATGTCCATTTCTATGAGCATACTTTTCCTTACCTCAATCATCCTCACACCCCTGTTTCCATACCTTTGCCATTAGTTTCAAATGATGATCAATATAACTCCACCTCTGTTGAAGATCAAATTCATTCACCATCTCAAAATATTACCTCTGTTGAAGATGATCTGTATAACTCTCCTCAAGACCAAGTCTCAGATCTTCCCTTGTATTCTTCCCAAATTGAGCCTACTGATAATCCCAATGTTGAACAAGTGACTCCTAACATTTTATCAAAAAGAAGTTCTAGATTAAAAACCACACCAACATGGTTAAAGGATTTTGTCACAAATTTGGTTATCTCTACACCTGTTACTCCACCAGCTGACACTTCAAACTCACCACCAACTTTTCCATATATTACTAATCCCACTTTTTCAGATGCATATAAGTCATTTCTAGCCAATGTATCTATTATCCAGGAGCCTACATCATATTATCAGGCAAGTAAACATTCAGATTGGATAGAAGCTATGGCCAAGGAAATTACTGCCCTTGAAAATAATCAGACTTGGGAACTAACTGCTTTACCACCAGGTAAGAAAGCAATTGGGTCTAAATGGGTTTACAAGGTCAAGTTGAATCCTGATGGTTCTAGGAAAGACTGAAAGCCAGACTTGTGGCTAAGGGCTATCATCAACTCCCTGGTATTGACTACACTGATAGCTTCTCTCCTGTGGCCAAGCTAGTCACTGTTAGAATTATTCTAGCCATTGCCACTGCTAAGTTTTGGCAATTACATCAGCTGGACATTAACAATGCATTTTTACATGGTCATCTAGATGAGGAAGTATTCATGTTGCCCCCAGAAGGTTACAAAAAGGCTACACCAGGGCAGGTTTGCAGGCTTAAAAGGAGCTTATATGGGTTGAAACAAGCTTCTAGACAATGGAACAATGAATTCTGTGCTAAGCTAAAGGTTTTGGTTTCATGCGATCACCTCATGATCATTGCCTATTCATTAAGCATAATTCACATTTCTTTCTTGTTCTTTTAGTCTACGTGGATGATGTTTTATTATTTGGTAATGATGAAATTTGAAATCTCAAAAGTGAAGCAAGTGCCCACCATACATTTACCATCAAAGACCTTGGACATGCTAAGTATTTTTGGGTTTAGAAATTGCAAGAGATCTTCTTTGGAACCTATATTAACCGGAGGAAATATACCTTGGATATTTTACAAGATGCTGGCCTAACAGGAGCTAAACCTTCTCTCACTCCTCTTCCTAGAGGTACTAGACTTACTGATGACTATGGTATCCTCCTTCCAGAACCAGATAAATACAGGAGACTTGTTGGAAGATTATTATATCTGAATTTGACTCGTCCAGACATTACATTTTCTGTCCAGCAACTTAGCCAATTTGTCAATTCTCCCACTCTCACTCATTGGGAGGCAGCTATTCACCTTTTGAAATATCTTAAAGGGTGTTCCTCAAAGGGTTTATTCTTTCCAGCAGAAAATGACTTCAAATTGCAAGGCTATTGTGATGCTGATTGGGCCTCTTGCCTTCAAACAAGGAAGTCTATCACAGGTTATTGCATCTACCTTGGCAATGCTTTGGTTTCTTGGAAGACAAAGAAACAAACCACAATCTCCGTTCATCTCGCCGAAATTTGAATATAGAAGTTTGGTACGCCCTTGTTTGTGAACTTCAATGGTTATCTTTTATTCTTCTTGATCTACATGTTCCCATCTCTCTTCCTATACCTCTTTGGTGCGACAATCAGGCTGCACTTCACATAGTAGCTAACCCCGTCTTCCATGAGCGTACCAAACACTTGGAGATAGATTGTCACTTGGTTCGCAACAAGTTCAAGGATGGTTTTGTTCTACCACAACACATCTCCTCCAAACATCAACTTGCAGATCTGTTTACCAAGACTTTGGCTGCACCTCAGTTTACACATCTCCTCTCCAAGTTGGGCTTGCTTGATATTCACCAAGCTCCAACTTGAGGGGGGGATGTGCTAATATTGGTTATATAATTAGTTAGTTTGCTTGTATTGGTTAAATAATTAGTTAGTTTGCTTGGTTAGTTAGTTAAATTTCTATTCAATAAAGGATGAGATGTCACTCTCTTATTGGTAGGAACTTTTCTCTTTCAAATATATACATTGTACTCAGCATACAAAAATGACGTGAAATATGAAATGAAAGTGATCTGAACTTCTCTCTCTGTGATTTGTTCATTTATGATATATTTTAATAATAATTTTTGTCATTACTTATCATTTTGTCTTGTTATCAACGTTACTTCATTTAACAAATATATGTCATATATTGGTGTGTTATATTTATTAAAAAAATCACACATTACGTGTGTAGTTTAAACAACTAAATTTTACATAATATGATATATATTAAAATAATCTTGTAATGATAATTTAATTAAAATATTAATTTTAATAGATTCAATAGTATATTAAAATATACATTTAGTCGGAATAATGTTCATTACGAAGAAAATAATAATGTTAAGAATTATTGTTTGCTAGTAACCGAGGCCTGAATTGTACAATATAGGAATCAATAACGAAGCATAATTGAGGGCTTCAAGGAGAGGAATTGGTATAATTGAGGGCTTTAATAATATTCACATAATTGAGATATTACACGTAAATTGGTATGAATTAGTAGTCTCGATAAGCAAAGGGTTCCATTTATTTGCTTTAGAAACTAGAGGCAAGGATTGTTTCTTACATTTGTTAGTGCTTATAAGTACTTATAAGTTGATTAAATATTATTTTATTCATATATTTTTTAAGACTTACAACTTTTATTTACTTTTATGCACACGCGTTACGTAATCTGTGATCTTATAATCTACAACAAATTTTACAAAACAAGTATTTGGCCTTAAAAGTTTAGAATCTTTGATTTTTGATTAGTTGTAGGGAAGATGGTATCTCCAGGTTTATAATCTTCTGCGATGCTTTTCCTCTGCTCCCCATGTACTTGTGGATGTAAGACTGTTACATTCCCTGTCCATTTGTATGATAATATCTGTAGGAGTATTGTTACTGCTCCACGTAGCTTTGGGTAGGCTTTCCATGTAGATGTTGTTGTGATTAAAAAAAAAAATAGGTTTGAACTTTGTCCAATTTTTAAGGAATTTAGGGACTTTAATGCAAATATGGTAAAACTCGCTTCGAATATTTGAAAACAAACAATTTTTATTAGGGTTAATTAGACCTAGCATTGTAGTTGGACTTGTATAAAGAAAAAACCTTCTTTTCAATCAACCGTTTCTATCATTTTCAATTCAAGAAGATGAAGATCGTCCCAATCATTAATTCCAAGGAAAACACGGCAAAAGGCAAGAGGGTGGTGGGTATCGAATTTCTGACAATCTTCTTGGGCCTATTTCTAGGTCTGGGCGGCAATAAGGACGATTAACCATTCTCATACGTAGAAGGCACAGACGTCGACGTCGCTAGTGAGGTCGGCGGAGTGTTTCTTACACCTCATTTATTGATGTAACATTTTATATCTATGTGTGTGTGCACGTGTATAGTATGGTCTTGCTTGAATCTTGATTTGCTTGATTTGAGAACTTGTTGAGACTTGTTGAGTATAGCATAACATTTCTCACAACTCATTTACTGATGTTACATTCGAGACTTGTTGAGAACTTGATTTGTTTGAATCTTCAAGACTTGGATTGGGCTTGGCTTGGCTTTGGCTTGAATAAGATTTTAATCTTCTTTGTTTTTTCAGGACTTGATTAGAACTTGCTTTGATTCTCTGGACTTAATTTGAACTTGTTATGATTTGAAAAAGACATTGATCTTCTTTGGATTTTAGAACTTGGATATGTGAGATTTTCTTCCCTTCTTCCTTTGGACTTTGGATTTCCTAGTGGTTTCTCTTGGTCTTCTATGTTTTTTTCCCCTAAACTTACGACATCTCCTTCCTTTCTCTTGGACTTAATATCCTATTTATAAAGAAATCTTGTAATCGCTCAATTTATTATATTTAAATTAATTTTAAATACAATAAATGAACTTTTGAAAGTAGGGTGGGCTTTTTAAAAAAAAAAAAAAGTAAGATGCCCTCCTACTATTAATTGAGCTTTGTTAGACTTAATTGGACTATATATATATATATATATATACTAGTTTTGGGTACGTGCAATGCACGTATGTAAAAAATGCAGGAAAAAGTTTTAGAATTATTCATACAATTATTTTTAAAATAAAAAAAAATAAAAATGGTTAATATAACATGTATAAAAAAATATTTGAAATTAAAATGTTTATTTGACAAAAAAAAAAAAAAAAAATTGGGTTGCCGAGATGACCGGTAACCAATTACATAAGTGAAAGGATTAGGCGTGGTTTTGTTGTATAACGAAATTCTGAATATAAATATACACTTAAAATATGTTAGAGAATTTGTAAAATTGACGTGTTAAATAAATGAATAAGATGATGATTGTGGAGAATTAATATGATCTGGTTGGAAATTTTTTTTGGTTCCTGCGTTTACTTAATATTTATGGCTACCTGGAATGCAAGTATGAAAAAAATGTAGTGATTTTTAAAATAAAATAAAAATTAAAATGGGTAATTTAATATGTATAAAAAAATTTCAAATTAAAATGTTTATTTGACAAAAAGAAAAAAAGAAAAAAAAAAATTTGATTGCCGAGATGCTTCACCAAGCAATGAATTTGATTGCCTTGCTCGGCAATGAATTTCATTCTTGAAAACTTTATTTCACTTTTTTTTATTTTTTAATTTTATTGTGTCAAAGAAAATGAGTTTAAAAAAAAATTGGTGAACGGTAAAATAAAGTTCATTGTCGAGAATTTTACTGTTCACTTTTTTTTTTTTAAAGTGGCAACATTTAAAAATAAAAGCATTCAATTTGCTTAAGATAAAATAAAAAGAATAATAAAAAATTGAATGAAAAGGTGTAAAAAAATAAAAACATTCAATTTGCCACCAAGATTTCACAGTGCGTGGAAAAATTCTTGAATGGCATTTTTTAGCATTTATTTAGAATAATTTGTAAAAGGTAAAATAAAAAAAAAGATTAGTAAAAATTGAATGAAAATTAAGTGTAAAAGAAAAAAAAAATAAGAAAAAAAAATTAAAGAGTTTTTTTGTTAGGTTGTAGGCATATCCCAACGATTTTAAAACAATATGGACCTTTTGTGCAATTACTCCTTTAAAAAAGAGAAAGCAAGAAAAATCATGTTCATCAAATTGATTGTCGAAGCAATCTCAAAGCAATCAATTTGATTGCCGAAAAGCTATTCACCTTTTTTTTTTTCTCGTGTCAAAGAAAATAGGCTTAAAAAAATTGGTGAGCAATAAAATAAACATCATTGTTGAGGTTGCTCGGCAGCAATGATCAATTCATTGTCGAAAATTTCTTTGTTGACGCTTTTTTTTTTTTTAATGTGGCAACATTATAAAAATAAAAACATTCAATTTGCTTATTTGCTTAAGATAAAAAAAGATTAATAAAAAATTGAATGAAAAGGTGTAAAAAATAAAATCATTCAATTTGCCACCAAGATTTTCACAGCAATGGATTTTGAAATTCTTGAATGGCATTTTTAGCATTTATTTAGAATAATTTGTAAAAAGTAAAATAAAAAACAAGATTAGTAAAAAATTGAATGAAAATTAAGTATAAAAGAAAAAAAATAAGAAAAATAAATTAAAGATTTTTTTTTTAAGTTGTTGGCATATTCTAACGATTTTAAAATAATAGGGACCTTTTGTGCAATTATTCCTTTAAAAAAAAAAGAGTAAAACATTGTTCGCAATCAACCTCGGCAATCAATTGATTGCCGAGCCATCTCGGCAGTCACTTTTTAAATTTTTTTTTTTTTTTAAAATTTTGCTCGGCAATCACTTTTAATATTTTTTTAAAATTTTATTGTGTCAAAGAACATAGGCTTAAAAAAAACTTGGTGAACAGTAAAATAAAGATCATTGCCGAGTTGCTCGGCAATGAACAATTCATTTGTTCATTGCCGAGAATTTTACTGGTCAAATTTTTTTTTTTTTTTTTTTTTAATGTGGCAACATTATAAAAATAAAAACATTCAATTTGCTTAAGATAAAATAAAAAGATTAATAAAAAATTGAATGAAAATGTGTAAAAAATAAAAACATTGGATTTATACATTACACGAAATTCTTGAATGACATTTTTAACAATAAACATCCCAACTTTCTTTTTATTTTTTTGGGCTATTTTTTATATACTATGTGCATTACCAAATCCCAAGCAATTTACAACCATGTTAACAACCAATGATGGTTGCCAAATCGTTCGGCAACCAAGACCAAGCTGGTTGCCGAGTTGCTCGGCAACCATTTTTTGTTGCCGAGATACTCATTACCAGGATAAGTGGATACTGTATGAAAGGACAGGAAAAAAGAGCGTATTATTAAAATATTTTGTAGACATTATTGACGAGATAAATTTTATTAATAAACCAAACATGTTGTAAGAGATTATTAGTATAAATCATACACATACATACACACATATATATATCTGAGAGACGCCTTGTTGCAAATTTGAATCGCTTTTTTCAATTTCTCCGTGAGTTCTATTCTCGACACGTGTTTATGCATGCATATGTATGTAATTTTGCTTGTACATCCGGTGTATGTATAAATGATTGAAGCATGGAAAAAGTTTTGATTTTTGGTTATTGATTCATTCTTCTTACTGTATTTTTTAAAAAGTCTGAGCTTTCATTGATTTTGTTTATTAATCAGAGTGGTGTTTTATGCAATTCCAATTGCAAGGTTGATCTCGACTTTGGTTGAGAGAGAGAAGAGATTTTTGCCATTTACTAAAATACAACTGAGTCACACTCTTGTAAATAATACTTACAATAGACATTAAAGCTTCAAAATGTTGTAATAATACTTACAATGTCCGAAAATCAATTTTAGGATCCAATCTCTCAAAACTCGGCCCACTCTAAATTCTAGAATTCTAGTTATAATGGTGAATAAAATCGCTATTGAAAAGTAATAGAAACAAATTAAAATTAAAGTTGTAAAAGGACTGAATGAATTTGAATTCGATCAATAAAAGTCTTTCGACTTGAAAAGTAGCTTCAAAAATATTAGAAAATAAAACAAATTATAGTTGTAAAAAGAAGTTCAAAAACACGGCGTGTGGGGGACGAAAAAGTGAGCGATAAAAATTTAAGGCTCTTATATTATTGTAAGGATATATATATATATATATATATATATATATATATATATATATAGTTCATACATGCGTAACGTAGAATTTTGCACGCACGCATTGCTTGAATATATATGTATAAAAAATTTTAGTATAAAAATATTAAATGTATAATATGTAAATAATAAATATGAAAATTATATTTTCGAACATACCATTTAATAATTAATTAAGTCAAATGTTGAAATTCTATTAAAAAAAGTAAAACCAAATAAACACATAATTCGTATTAAAAAAAAATTAAATAACTCGTACAAAAAAAAAATTAAATAACTAAGATTTGTAAACAACCTTTGGATGTTGGTAAAGTGGTGTGGTGAAGTGATCATTTTTATATTTTTATTCAATTGCAACACTTTGAGAATTTAAATAGGACAAAACCCTCATTCTTCAAACTCGGCTCCAAGTTTTTCAACTTTTTTACTAATGACCCAAAAGCCAAATATGAAAGAATTGTGTACAATTTGCTTATAACATCAAATAAAAAAATTAAAAAAAAAAAGATTGGTGAAAAATTGAATGAAAATATGGACGAATATGTAAATAGTAAAAGAAAAAAAATAAGAAAAAAAATTTAAGGAAAAAAATAATAAATATTTTTTAGAATAATCTATAATAAATAATTCGGTAAAAGTGAAATGGTTCTAATTGTGTACAATTTTCTTATAAGATAAAAAAAAAAAAAAAAAAAAGGTTAGTAGAACATTGAATGAAAATGTGTAAAAGACAAAAAAATAAGAAAAAAAATGAAAGGAAAAAAATTTTGTTGGCTAATGAGTGGCACACACCACTGTAAATAATTTTTTTTTTAAAAGGAAGAAATGGGCTAAATCCCACACAGCACAATTTTAATAATAAAAAATAATTATTGTTCTTCCTCGACAAGAAAAAATAAAATAAAATAAAAAATGGGCAGTGTATTGTCGAGCTGCAGGACCCCAAAAAAAAAAAAAAAATTGGCTTTGTCGAGTAATTCGACAAATTGGGTTATTTGTCTCAAATGAGACTCCTATTTGTCCACTCGACCAAAAAAGAAAAAAGAAAAATTGGTATATGGTCAGTATCGAGTTGCTCGACAAAAAACAAATAGCTTTTTGTCGAGTTGCTCGACAAAACTAAGGAAAAATAAAATTGGTATTTGGCAATGTCGAGCTGTTCGACAAAAAAATATAAAAAATAGCTTTTTTATCGAGCTGTTCGACAAACACAAAAAAATATATTGGTATTTGAAAGTGTCGAGCTGTTCAACAAAAAAAAAAGGCCTTTTTGTCGAGTTGCTAGACAAAACAAAAAAGAAAATTTAATCTATTTGGATTGGGATTGGGATTGGGATTGGGATTGGAGAAAGAAAGAAAAAATGAGGGAAAAAAATGAAAAATAGGAGAAAAAATAATTGTGTACAATTTACTTATAAGATCAAATTAAAAAAAATAATTGGTAAAAAATTGAATGAAATATAAAGGTTGGGGTAGATTAGTTACAGATTTAAAAAGTTGGGACAAAATTGAAAATTACAAAAAAAAAAAAATAGTGAAAAAATGGTTAAAATGAGCTTTGTCGAGTAACTCGACAAAGAAAAAAATAAAATAAAAAAAAATAGTCAAAATAGGCTTTGTCGAGTAACTCAAACAAACAAAAAAAAAAAAAAAAAAAAAAAAAACGTTGATTTTGTCGAGTTACATCAACTCGACAAAACCAAATCTTAAAAACAAAAAAAGAAAAAGAAGAAATGAAATAGTTAAAAATGGCGGCTGCTTTCTAAGCTTTATAAAAATAAAAATAAAAACTTTGATTTTGTCAAGTTACGTTAACTCGACAAAACCAAATCTTAAAAATCAAAATCAAAATCAAAAGACTATTTGTCGAGTTAAGTTTCAATTTTTTTTTTAAAACCTTTATCGAGTTATTCAACAGAGAGTTTGTCGAGTTACACGACAAAGATTTTAATTTTTTTAAAAATTTTCATCTTATTATTTAGTTTATTTTTTAAAACTTTTTCACGGTTTAATTATTTGACTGCTATTTGTCTGTCGACAGAAAAAAATAAAAAAATATTGGTATGGGGGAGCTACTCGACAAAAAAAATAGTATATGGACAATGTCGAGTTGCTCAAAATAAAAAAAGAATCGTGTACAATTTGCTTATAAGATCAAATAAAAAAAATTGTAAAAAATTGAATGAAAATATTGACGAATATGTGAATAGTAAAAAGAAAAAAAATAAGGAAAAAAATATAATTCTCAAAATGGGCATTGTTTGGCTTTCTAGTCTCAAAAAAAATAAAATCTTTTTGGACAAAGTGTCGAAATCATTCGATAAAAAAAAATGGCCTTTTTGACTAGTTGCTCGACAAAACTAAAGAAAAAAAATTAAATCTATTAGGATTGAGATTGGAGAAAGAAAGAAAGAAATGAGGAAAAAGAAAAAAAATGAGAAAAAATAATTATGTACAATTTGCTTCTAAAATCAAATAAAAAAAATTGGTAAAAAATTGAATGAAATATAAAGGTTGGGGTAGATTAGTTATAGATTTGAAAGGTTTGGACCAAAATTGCAAATTACCAAAAAAAAAAGAGTGAAAAAATGATTAAAATTGGCTTCGTTGAGTAACTTGACAAACAACCCAAAAAAAAAAAAAAAAAAAATTTGGCCTTTGTTAAGTAACTTGACCAAAAAAAAATAAAAAATGGTGAAAATTGGCTTAACTCGACAAACAACCCCAAAAAAAAAAAAAAACTTTGGTTTTGTCGAGTTACATCAACTCGACAAAACCAAATCTTTAAAAAAATAAAAATAAAGAAATAGTCAAAAATGGCGGCTTCTTTCTAAGCTTTAAAAAAAAATTACTTTGGTTTTATCGAGTTGACGCCAAATCTTAAAAAAAAAAAGAAAAAAAAGTCAAAATTAGCTGTTGACCCAAAAATAAATAAATCAAAAGACTATTTGTCGAGTTACTCGACAAAGTTTCTATTCTTTTTTTTTTTTATTGTAACTCGACAAAATCTTTGTCGAGTTACTTAACAGAGAGTTTGTCAAGTTACTCTCTGTCTCGACAAAGATTTATATATTTTTTTTTTTTTGTAATTCGACAAGTATTTAATTTTTTTTAAAATTTTTCTTTTTACTGTTTAGTTTATTTTTTTAAACTTTTTTGCTGTTTAATTATTGGACTCCTATTTGTCTGTCGACAAAAAAAATTGGTATGGGTGAGCTACTCGACAAAAAAAATGGTATTTGGCAATGTCGAGCTGCTCGAGAAAAAAAAAAAAAAAAAGAAAAAAGAATTGTGTACAATTTGCTTATAAGATCAAATAAAAAAAATTTGTAAAAAATTGAATGAAAATATAGACGAATATGTGAATAGTAAAAGGAAAAAAATATAATTCTCAAAATGGCATTGCTTGGCTTTCTAATATAAAAAAAATAAAAATAAAAAATTTTGGAAGCTGCTCGACAAAAAAAAATTGCTTTGTCGAGTAACTCGACAAATGGGACACCTATGTATTCGCTCAACAAAAAAAATTAGTATATGGACAGTGTTGAGCTACTCGAGAAAAAAAATATATGGTATTTGGACAGTGTCGTGCTACTCGACAAAACTAAGAAAAAAAATATTGGTATTTGGCAGTGTCGAGCTGTTCGAAAAATTTTTTAGCCCTTTTGTCGAGCTACTCGACTAAAATAAGGAAAAAAAATTTAAATCTGTTTGAATTGGGATTGAAGAAATAAAGAAAAGAAAAAGAAAAAAAATGAAAAAATGAGTGCTTAAAAACCAAAGCCAAATCTAAAATAATAATAATAATAAAATCAAAATAAAAATGGCGGCTTAAAACAAATAACCCATTTTTGGCTTGGTTTGGTTTTGTGGAGTAAATCGACAAAATCAAAGTCAAATTAAAAAAAATAAAAAAGAAATAAAACAAGTCAAAAATAGCGTCTGGACTTTCTAAGCTTAAAAAAAAAGGAAAAATTGCTTGGCTTTGGTTTTGTCTAGATCTTAAAAAAAAAAAAAAAACAAAAAAGCTAAGTCAAAATTGCGGCTACAATGTCAAAACGGTATTGTATTGGATGAAAAATTTATAGTAAAAAAAATTAAGACTCTAACATTAAAACTACGTTGTGTTGGTTGAATGGTGAATAGTAAATAGGTGATAGACACGTATATTATAGTAAGGATGTATGTATGTACTTATAGCCCCAAACTTGTTTCATTTTATTTATTTATTTGTTTTAGTATTTTTGTTTAATATCTACAATGCCCCCAGGATTCATAATATTATTATGAATATGAATAAATAGATAAATTTTTAATTTCAAAATTTGGTTGAGTGTTTAATTTATATTTGAACTCTTACATATTTGTTATTTTATTTTGTAACAATTTACATTCAAATAAAATATTTTTTTTAAATAAAATTTAATCCTACTTGACTTGAATGAAAAGAATTTCAATTATAAATATACTATTCATCGTAAATGAACTTTTGGTAGAATAATACTTGCAATCTTGAATTTTGTACTTTTGTTATCAATTGATTTGGAGTGAAATTCTTGTCTATATATATATATAAAAAAATTTTGATTAGACTTTAAAAGTCAATGTCGCAAATTTATATTTTTGTGATAGATTTAGTCAAACACAAAAGAAAAAGATGTAGAATTAACTCAAATTTCAAGAAGGATGAGGAAGATTAACTCAATTACAATTGTCAGATTGACAAAATGAGGATGTCGCTTGACTACCATCATCTGAAGTTCCAATGTTTTGATGGAAAGGAAAATCCAAAACATGTGGCTCAATTGGTTGAAACATGTAACAATGCTGGCGCGTACATTGACACTATGGCAAACCAATTAGTACACTCCCTCAAAGGCGGCATTTGAATGGTATATCAGACTTACCTAATTTATCAATTGATAGTTGGGACCAACTTGAGCGGAAGTTCCTAACATGCTTCTATAGTACCAGACGAACAATCAGCCTTTAGGAACTTTTGCTCGAACAAAGCAGGGCAAGGGAAGCCGAACGTAAAGTATATCGAAAGATAGAGAAATCTTGAACTACTAAAAAATGGTTTTGGGGGACATCTAATTGGGGACAGTTTAATATTTCGTCCCCAATAGTTAATAATTAGGGACGGTTTTAATCCGTGCATCCCAAAAAGTAAGTTAATAGGGACGGTTGTTTCAAGATTTGTCCCCAACAATATATTATTTGGGACGGTTTGAACCGTCGTAGATGTTCATTTCATTTTGTGTTCAATATTTGGCGGAAAAAATTGTACTGAGGGGACTGTTGTGTAAAATATCCCAAATATTCCTAATTGGGACCAATTTTCCAAAAATCCGTCCTTAATGACTAAATATTTTGGCGCGCTAATAACCTCCCACGCTTTTCACCAATTGCTGAAACCAAAACTGAAGAAATCAGCCGTAACCAACAAAAAGCCCTAGTGCGCGATTAAAGATTTGAAGAAAAAGCTGCCGTTTACTCTCTCGTCTCCGACTAGGTAATTCTCTCATTCCTCTCTCCTTCGCTTTCTCTCTACTCGAGCATCTCGAGCTCCTTTAATAAGCTGTGCACGTGAAATTGAGAATTTCTCAGATTGGAGAATTTAGTGAAGTAGGAGATTCACTATCCCGATGTGGTCATCATTGTTAGTTGATGCCTATGATATATATTTGCCCTCTAAATCTATATTCAATCGTTTGATTCACCAAATTTTTGACCTCCGCCTTTAAATGAGCATTCGTCAATTTTAGAAATTCAAATGGTTTTGTTATTTTCATGGGCACCTCATTTTTGAATTAGCTTCTTTTACTTTTTTGACAAGTTCTAACATGTGGGAGGTGGGAATTTAGTGATGTAACAATTGAGTAATTCAATTTAATGATATTTTCATGGGTTCTTCATTATTGAAATAGTCCCTCTGTTTTTTCTGCTTTTCCAGTTCATGTTCTTCGCGATTAGTTCCGATGATCAAGTAAAGTCGTAAGCCAAAGAAGTGAGTATTTGTTTCTTTTAAATACATGTTTGGTACACTAAATTGAATTGTCATATTGTTTTCTAATTTTACATCCATTTTCGAGAAATTGGGTGAATTTGAGAATGATTATTCCAAGTTTATAATTGAGCATGAATTGATATATTAATGCACAAATTATATTTGCCTAATTTATAGTTATTGCTGTTGCTTGAAATTTCCTTTTATAATTGAGTGATTTCTTTTTACATGTTAACACATCCATTACTTTTTGTTTTTTCATGAGGTGTCAAGTGGAATATAGAATGAGTTCTCTGAGATGTTGTGATTGTTTTTTCATATTTACGCCTTTAAATATATGATCACGTCACGAAGCTTAAGCGCAAAATGACAAACTACTAGTCTTCTATTAATGAGAACCGCAATTTTGGAAATTATGTGGCTGTCTTTTTCGTATTTGTTGGTCTCTTTGACAAATATATGATAATATTGGAGATATCTGGCATTAATAATCTATTTGGGCTGCACTAATTGAGACTTTGACCGAAAATGAGGTTGAACTTGTCAAAAACTGTCATAACTAGCCAGGTTTCAGGTGAAAAATGCATGTTTGGTTGGTGGGAATCCACAAATACTGCAAATCTTATCTATTATGCTGAATTAATCATTCTTTTTCCTAAGAAATTTCATGTTTGGTTTGTTAAACCGGTCAGGATTAATCTTCAGTCCAAGTATTAAACGTGTTTAGTACAAGATTTTTAATTTTTTACTTTTCAATGCTAGTCGGCATTGTTGAATTATCTAACCAAACATGTCATCATGTCATTAAAATACTAATTAGTAATGAGAAAATTTGAGTTACATATTATAATATGCCTCAACTATGTTTTGCCATATCTCTTGGATCAAATTGGAGTTTAATTTTGTAATTTCAAGTCGGAATTCTTATGCCACGCGTTTATTTTCAATATTTACATCTTTCGTTTACCAATCTTTCAACATTTATTTTGTTATTTAGTTATCAATTTACGTAATACAATGGATAAAAGTTGGGTTCACATGCATCCATGTACTAAGGAATTTGATGATGTACTTAAAGCATTCATAGAGCACGCATTTGCTCATGGATTTGTTTGTCTTTGGCAAAGTAAAGTGTACGTGCATTGATCGAAAAAACATGAACGATGTAAACAAAGAAATACTCTATGAACATTTGATATGTAGGGGAATGATGAGTAATTATAAGGTGTGGCATCTTCATGGAGAGAAATTTGAGACAACACCTACTCCCGAAAACCACTATAGATAATATTGATGGTGAATGTGGCGAATGTAGTGATGGTGGTGATCATGACTACATAATTGATATGCTGCGAGATAGGTTTGAGAGGCCGGTCGTAGACGAAGATACATATGGTATGGCAGAGGAAACTGATGGTGTATCTAGTGATGGTGCTGCTACCCAATTTAACAAATTGGTAGAAGAATCGAAGGTACCTTTATATCTGGTTGCAAAAATTACAAGTCGTGTCATTTCTTTTTAAACTATGGCACCTCAAATGCCTTGGTGGCATTAGCAATAAGATATTTACTTCATTGCTTGACTTATTAAGAAAGGCGTTTCTGAGGGATGTACTTTGCCGTAAAATTTCACGCATAGCAAGAAAGATTATTTTAGATATGGGTTTGGGTTACAACAAGATAGATGTGTGTCCAAATGATTGTGTGTTGTTTTGGAAGGAGAATTCCAAACTTGAACAATCTGTATGTATGTGGGGCTTCAAGATATATTAAGGAGAGTGGTATTACAAAGAAAAATCACCAAAGAAAGATTCTTCGTCACTTTCAATTGATACCGAGGCTCCAACGTTTGTACATGTCATCTAAAGTTGCGATTGACATGAGATGGCATGAAGATGGATTCACTAAAGATGGGATAATGAGGCATCCAAAGCAGACACACCAGCTTGGAAACACATTGACGAGAAATATCCAATTTTTGCCGCAGATCCAAGAAGTGTGAGACTTGGATTAGCAAGCGATGGCTTTAACCCATTTGGAAACATGAGTTCCACGACAAAGACGTGGCACGGTAATTATCCCATACAATTTGCCTCCATGGCTATGTATGAAACAACCTCACATGATTTTGTCTTTGCTTATATCTCGGTCCTAAAAGTCCCGGTAACAACATTGATGTTTACATGAGACCTTTAATAGATGAACTTAAAGAATTGTGGAATGAAGGGTGGACACTTATGATGCGTCGACAAAGAAAATGTTCAAGATGTATGCGCTATGTTATACATAATTAGTGACTTTTCTGTGCTTGGCAATGCTTTCGAGTTGGAGCACGAGGATACTTGGCATGCCCATCATGCCATAATAACACATGCAGTAAGTATTTAAAGAATGGGAGGAAACAATGTTATATGGGTCATCGTCGGTTCTTACCTATGGATCACAGGTTCCGTCGACTAAAGAAAGATTTTGACAGAGATATTGAAATGAGACAAGCTCCAACTACACTAACAGGGGTACATATATTGGAACAATTAGAAGGTATTCCAAACACATTTGGGAAGGTTCCTGAAGAGGATGATAGTTCGCAGAGAAAAAGAACCCGAACAACAGAGTGGCCAAGTAATTGGAAGAAGTTGACTATTTTTAATGAGCTTCCATATTATCCATGCCTTTTGCTTAGACATAATTTAGATGTAATGCACATCGAGAAGAACTTGTGTGATAATGTGGTTGGTACTATTCTCGATCTTGACGGAAAATCCAAGGACGGTTTAAAGGCAAGATTAGATTTACAACGAATGGGGGTTAGGCTTGAACTCTACCCAGATTGGCAGGAGGATAAGAGAAAGTATTATATTCCGCCAGCATGCTACTCTATGAATAAGACTGAGAAGCAAAATTTTTGCATGGTTTTGAAGAGTATAAAGGTTCCAGATGGTTATTCTTCTAACTTTGCAAAGTGCATAAAAGTCAAAGAAGGTAAGATATCTGGTTTGAAGAGCCACGATGCGCATGTCATTATGCAACAATTTTTGCCCTTAGCTATTCGAAAGACATTGCCGAAAAAGGTTAGTTCCATATTAATAGAGCTAAGTACATTTTTTCGTGAATTATGCTCCAAGGTAGCACAGCCTGAGGATTTTAGAAGGCTAGGAGAGCGGATTGCAATCATACTTTGCAATTTAGAGCGGATATTTCCACCAGCTTTTTTTGACATTATTGTGCACTTGCCTATCCATTTAGCTTCCGAGGCGTAAATAGGTTGACTCGTCCATTATCGTTGGATGTATCCTGCTGAAAGGTATTCATTATATATGTGGTCTTTTATTTTATTTCTAATTGATCCAATATCTTTATATTTTATTCATTCTTGTGAACCTTCTTATGTGAGAACAGATACTTGTGCACTTTGAAGAAATATGTGCGAAATAGGGCTCGTCCTCAGGGGTCTATTGCAGAGGATATGTGATAGAAGAGTGCCTTACGCTTGTGACGAGGTACTTAGAGGATGTTGAGACACACATCGAATAGGCTCGCTAGATACAAGGAAGATAGTCATATTGGCAAAGTGTTGAAGGTTTCATGCTTAGCCAAAAGAGAGGGAACAAATGCATGACTATGTGTTGTTCAATAATGATAACATCTCTACCTATACAAAGTAAGAGTGTATAATTTAATGTAAATGAGAGTCTTCATCTACTTATTTTCTTTATATTCTATGAATAATATGAATATTTTTCTATGTAGACGGTACAATCACCTTTTGAAAATGTTGAACCCAAAATTGCCTATTCGCGAGATCCAAAAGAAGCACAAGAATGAATTTGCAGGATGGTTTAAGGAGTGTATTAGAACAGCAAATAAAGCTAAACAATCAATTCATGTAGAGCTTGGTGTGATCGTTGAAGGTCCTTTGCAACAAATGAAAAGATTCACCGGTTATCTGATTGGTGGGTTTCATTTCAAAACTGTTGGTAGAGATCGTGGATCTACAACCCAAAATAGCGGTGTTGTAGTCAATGCAACCGTGATGAGCTATGTGAGTTCAAAAGATCGAAGGCCAGTTGAAGCGGAGATTGCATATTATGGGCGTTTAATTGACATAATTGAGGTTTCATATCCATGTGGTCGCATATTTTTACTATTTAAGTGTGATTGGGTGGATGTTACAAGTTTAGGCATTAAAGTTGATGAGCTTGGGTTTACTCTTGTCAATTTTACACATCTTTTACCAACGCAAAAAGAAGAACCATATGTGTTGGCATCTCAAGCTAGACAAGTTTTTTATGTTCAGGATCCAACAGACCCAGATTGGTATGTTGTAATGAAGACTAAGCCTAGAGACACTTATGACTTGGGTGGAGGTGATGATATTCTATTTGATAATGATCTTTATGGGAATGGAAGCCTAATTGATGATGTTGAAGATGATAATATCAACTTGATGAGGAATGATGTTGTTGGAGGATATGCTGACGGCGCTCCACCCATATATGATGTTGAAACAGATACTTGCATAGACTTCATTAATGATGAAGATGAAGTTTTGGATGAAGATGAGGATGAATATGAAGATGAAGATGAAGATGAACTTCAATTAAACGATTGATAGATTGTCGAAATAAATGTAAAATTTGAATCCTTGTAAAGGAATTTGAAATAGCGTTAGCGATGCAGAATTGGGGCCTGTTTCATCAAAATAGAAAGGAATTTGCCAAAATGATATAGATTCCAGCTTTCATTGCAACAGATCAAATTTCTCTATCTACTGTGTGCATCTTATCTAAATGGCTCTATGATGTGCATCTTATCTAAATGGTTCTTCACAGGATTTTTTTTCCCTGTATCCCATAATTTAAGAGATCACCAGTACTATAGAAGTCATGATATACAATAAATCAAACATTTCACATGACATTGAATGGCTGCCAGTGGAACACAATTTTCAAGATGATTTGGAAACCAGTAATTTATTTTCTTATACTAACACGTTATGCTTACATTTGTGAAGCCGATTGGAACGAATAAACCAAAAATTGCAAATTTTGATTTTGAGTTGTTATTTTGAAGACCACCGTTTGTTAAAGAGGTGCCAAAGAAGGAAAAACAAATTTCAGATTGAAGGATTTGTTTTTGAAAGAATCGCCAAGCAAGTAAATATTTTACAATTAAGAATTGAAGAAAAAGCACATTTGTTTCTTTCGCTTCCTTATAGAAAACAAACAAGGATATGGGATTAGGAGCGAGTTTGTTCATCTTTTATCCTTATCGCAGATAAGTCTTAGTTTTGTCATGTAAATGTGCTGAGAACCAAACAACAGTTTAGCACCAAATATGCGAGAATCCATAGAGCTTTATATACAAAAGCGATTAGCTAGAAGTTATGTTAAGAAAAAGAGAAGACGATAGTTCAATATAATTATCGCCTTATCAATTTTGAAGTTGTGCTAATCTTAAAGTTTACTCTAAATAATGTACAATATATGAATGCTTACCTCTGCTAGATCCTCAAGAAGACATTGTAGTTGGCCGGTAAGAGAAGTAAACACCGCCTCGAAGGCATGGAATAAGTTCTTTTACTCAACAAGTTCGAACCCCGCTTCTCCAATGCTCACAAGTCGTGAATTCATCACATCCGGGAAAAGTATGGCACTTTTAGAGACTTTATTTCTTCCCTTTGCTTCAAGCACAAATCTTTCGACTTCTCAACCTACAAATTCTTTTATCGTCAACTTAAATCTAAACATGGAGAAAAATCAGAAAATCATGTCTCAAACCAGCTTTTTGTGATCTTAGAGATATCCATTCAAGATAGAAGAATCCCGATTTTGAAATATATTATTTCCTATTTTGTTTCATTAAGTGACAAGTTATTCGAACTACAATTGTCGATATATTCTTTTAAATATAATTGTCGATATATTCTTTTAAAACTTTTAAATATTTTTTTGGCTATTATGAAACAATGAATTTACCTTATTAATTTTGCACTTTTACCCTTAAATATATTGATATTATAAACATATTTTCCTAGAAATTAAAGATTATATTTGTTAATGTTGGTGAATAGTTTGTTTTATGCTTATAAGGTATCTAGATTTAATAACCATGGTTCCAAGTCTCAAGCTTTCTCATTGATACAAAAAGTCACCTTTTCTTGACTTATCACTGTTTCTTCTCCAAATTTTCCCTAACTGTTGGCACAAATTCTTAGCTCTCGTTGATCACGATCATCATGAAAATTCTGTTGATACAAGGGTCTAGCACTAGACGTGGATGCCGAAAATATGCTCTATAATTTAATGATGCTCGATCATGAGATGCAATATCTTGTATTGGTTGATAATCGGACATGAGTCTTTGGTGTAATCTTGGGACTATGTAATTTTCTTCTTGCCTATTGGAATTGGTTGAAGTAGGTTTGTTCCTTGCTCTATCTTTCCGGTGGATATTCATGTGGCCACCCAAAGCCTGTGCAGTATTGAATCCTCTCTTGCAAAACACACACTCATTCATGTGGACACCCAAATGTTAAATGTACTCTGCTATAGTACATACAAAAGCACCAGCTCAATATGTTCATGACCTTTTTCTTCCTTTTTCTTCTTCTCTGTCTTGGGTTTATATATTGTAATTAGATGTAATTTAAATGGATTATCTACTCAATTCTTGTTACAAATGTGCAGGTAAATGGCTGAAGAACAGGAAGTTGCTCCTAGAAATGTTCGAGGAAAAGCAAAGTTGGCGTTCTTGGGGAGAACACGAGTGGGGAAACTTTCAGTTAGTTTTCGGGATGGGGTTGCAATTGGTCCAAACTCAACTGAGTTGTCTGCTTTGGCTGGGCGTTTAGGAAGGGATGCGAATCTATTGCCATTTCACTTTCTTAAATGGCCATTGGTGGAAATTGAATATAAGGATAGAGTAATGATGGAAATCAAGGTAACTACAAACTGTATTATTTATATCTTTTGCTTTGTAATTGGACTTTAAATTATCAACAATCATTGGATAATTTCTTGACTAATGTTTCTTACTTTTTTCTTTCTTAATTTAAGCAACACTTTGACTTCCCAGATGAATGCAACAAGTATGTCCTTAAGCAACTCAACGCAGCATGGAAGGATGAAAAGGGAGATCTAAAGAGAGAATATTTTACTCCATTCGTCACTAGGGAAGATCAAATCGCCAACCGCCCAGATAAGGTGCTCGAGGATCAATGGACGGTGCTGGTAGAGTACTAGGAGAATCCTAAAACCCATATAGGTTCTCATATACATAATCACACATTTCTACCCTTTAGCATTATTTATTGATTCTTTTTAAAGTTCAAATAATTGTTATCTAAGGAAAAAGTAGGAAAAAATACTCTAAATCGCAAGAGACATAAAATAATGCATACTGGGGGTTCAAAGAGTTTTATGAAGCACGCGGTTGAGGTAAGACTAAACTTCAAACATCATTTCAATAATTAAGTTGTTTATGTTTATTTCATATTCTAACAGATAGAGGAAGATCCACAGCGAGATGCACCTTCGGGCACTCCAGCAACTCGGTTAGAAATATTCAGGAAGACTCATACTCGAAAAGATAAGACACCGATAAATGAATTAGCTAAGGAAAAAATGGTATTTAATATTGTAGCTAATGCTTTATATTTTTTATTGAACAACATTTATATTAAAACTTCTTTATGTTAATGTATTTTGCAAAATTTCTACAGGACCAGATGAAATAGTTGGCTGACAAGGCATCCGAGGAGGGTTCATCTATGTATTCTACCGGACATGATGGCATATTCACCCAAGTTATGGGACCTGATAGCCAGGAATAGGAGGTCAAGCGGTGTTTTGGAAGAGCAACCTTTACGGGGAATTGTTAACACTACCTCTAATAGAGATAATGCAGAGGTTAAAAGCTTGAAGGGGAAGGTAGTGGATGTAGAAGAAGAATTAAAAAGCACAAAAGAAGAATTAAAGAACACGCAGCAACAATGTTCTGATCTTAAAAGCACTACAAATGCATTACAAGAATCATTGAAGGCTACTATGGATGAAATAGCAATGATGAGGGATATTTTCGCTTGTTTCTTCACGATGGAGTACGAAAATTTCCTACACTTTCATTAGTGAATGTGTTTGTATACAACATTAAGTTTTTATTACTTCATTGCGTAACTTGTCGCAACACACTCAAGTACCAAGGAATTCAACTTCATCCCCAGTTACGCCACATAGTGTAACCATTAGTAAGTGTGTACTTATCTTACTCTTTCTCTAGTTTTGGGATTATGATTAGAGAACGGTGAAAAAAAGACAAGTTGTATTATTCCCGGCATCTCTTTTATATACGTAAAACGATCCATCCGCATATCCTTTGTTGATGTTTGGCTAAGCTTAAAAGTTGTTTTTAAGTAAAAAATAAATAAGTGTAAAAACCTTTTCGAGGTAGGTTTGGCAACTGGTTGGGCTCGAGACATCCTTGTTCTTGGTCTATCACTTCCACTTGCCATGTCTATCTCGTTGTTGTAATCGAAGATGATGCATCCGATCAATCACTCGATGATCGAACAAGAATCGATCTTTTCTACCAACAGAGTCTCGGCTCCAATCTGTTGCCCTCACCTCTACTTGAAAGTGTATGCACCGCCGATCCTCGAATCCGCACTCTCTTCTCCCGATTTTGAACTTCCATATATAATTAAATGATAAGCACCATCCCAAGAGAATCAATAGACACTAGACTTACTTAGAGCCTAATCATGAGCTTATAAAAATAAAAACTCCAAAAGACTTGTAAATTATGTAGAGAGATGGTCAAAGATAGGAGAAGGGGGGAGTAAAAGGGTAGTACTCGATGGTGTGATGGAATCTCATAGGCCAAGAAGGAACATTTTCGAGTTCTTCGCAGTCCGCCTATGTATAAAGTCGCACAAAATCACAAAGAAAGAGTAGTGAGGGTCTTTGTTGCCTCAGAACCAAAGGGGCAATCTGGGGAGAAAACCTGAGATTAAGTCCTAGCCGTAACCCTTTCTGATTGTATATTGGATATATGCTTCATGTGTAGTTCATATTTTCTCTTTCGTGTGGACACTCTTTTGTATTGATATATTGTTTAATTTCTGTTATTAATATGAAGTACTAATGCATTTGCAGATATCTAACAAGATAGCTATGCAGATAGAGGAATTTGGACACGATTCAATGATAGATGGTATTTTGGCTTGTGAATGGAATGTGCAGGATCTTATATATAGTCTTTTGTGTACAGATGAAGATATTAAATCTCTAAATGGAATACATTCTAATGTTAGTTTGACTTGAGAATCGAACGTGCATGATCTTATTTTAGATTTCTAAATGGATATGGATATGGATATGTTATTGGATTTATAAATTGAATTTAGATGGATGTTATATTGACTTTATTTTTTGCTCATCATTTGGTTTTGCTGCACCTTCCTCTTTTTGTTCTGTTTCTTTTTCTCCTTGTTCAATTGAAAACGGTTTTCTATTTCTGATAATTTTCCATTTCAGCTATCGGGAACTGCTCCATAACATTGGAATGAGCAGCCGCAGTTCCAAAGCATGTTGTTGTTGCTTTATTACATTTTTCTACTTGTTATTATTTGGATGAATCAACTTTGGCTTTGATTTATAAATTTAGAATTGCTGTGATCTATTTGTGGATTTGGGAATTGTGTAAATATAGGCTGTGATTTATTTGTGGATTTGGAATTGTGTAATCACAGGTGCATATGTAACGTAATAATCAAAAGCAGGGGCAAAAAAAAAATTATGGACATTAGGGACGGTTCAAAACCGTCCCTAAAATGAATTTGTTGAGACGGTTAAAACCGTCCCTAATAAATGGGATTTAATTCAACCGTCCCGAATTGTTGTAACGTATTGACCAATTAAACATCAATAGGGACGGTGAAGTTATAGTCCCAAATACATACACGTTTTCCCCACGTCCTTCTAACCGTCCCTAATACTATTTACAACATCCTTAACGGGGACGGTTTGAGTTGCCGTCCTAAACATATATTGGGGACGAATGTGCATTATTAGGGACGATTTTTAAGCCGCCCCAACCTGCCGCTTTTTAGTAGTGTTGTTCTTAACTACAAAGAACACATTCTATTGACATGTGTATCTAAGACATGCATTGGGGTACTACTTTATAGTCTCTAGGCAAATATGCCTCATTCTTTTGAAGAGTTGGCCACACGTGCCCATGATCTAGAAATCCAGATTGTAAGATACAGATGTTAATTACCGAGTTATCTATGACAAGAAAGATCTCAAGAAGGAAATCAATAGAGATGGTAAGTCAGGTAAGCCCAAAGAAGCCATAACAATTTCCACCATTCTCGCAAAGATTATTTTTCAAAAATCAAGTTCAAATCTGAGTTCAAAGCCAAAACTAAATTTGAGGCTTAACAAAGTGCAAGTCCAAAAGAATGGTATTCTGACTTTGAAGGAACTTGAAGAAAAAATGGTTCATTACATTAATCGTCTCCATTCTTTCAAGTTTGTAACGATTTCATCCCCATTCTTTTTTAACATATATCATCCTCATTCTTCTATTTATTCTCACACATAGTCCCCAAATCACTAGTTTTTACTATTCTAACAATTCTACGATAATTTTACCCATTGACTTAAATAAATTTAAATGATAGAAAATAAATACAATGAAAGCATTGCAATTGACCTTTAACCTTTTTAAAAGTACAAAAAAATCTTAAACAATTTTATTTTATTCAAACAAGTGTTCTTCCCCAACTCAAAAAAAAAAAAAAATCATCTTTTCCCACCCCCACCCCCACCCCACCTCCACCTCCACCTCCACCTCCACCTCCACCTCCACCTTCACCTTCACCTTCACCTTCACCTTCACCATATATACATACACCACCATAACTCTATTTCACATCTCTCTCTCTCTCTCTCTCTCTCTCTCTCACACACACACACACACACACACACACACACACATACACACATTTATCATAACTTAAAAAATTAAGAAGAGTAGTAGGCCTCTTTCTCAGCTTACAAAAAATTAACACAAAATTTCTCTCTTTCTCAGCTTACAAAGAAAAGTAGTGGCTTCTTACCATACTTTGTTACCAATGATTGATCTACAAAGTTATGTGTACTTCCTCCATTGACCAAGAATGTGACCTCTCTATCCTTTAATCTACCTTGAAGTCATATGGTCTTGGGATATTCAGTTTTGGCAATGGCGTGGAAAGAAATTTCAGACAGCAGATCTCCTAGAGCTAATGGATGGTGCTTGGCGTCGTGTGGTCCCTCATTGGTGTCCACTATATCTTCAATCACGTATAGCTTGGGTCATTGACACCGTTGTCCGAGAAGAAATTTTTCATTACAGTAATAGCATAGGCCCTTTTCACTATGCTTTCGGGCTTCTTGGTTCGTCATTATTTTGAAGGGGCTGGCATTGTTATTAGCGTAGGAGCACGAGTAGAGGGCTGAAAACTCCATCTGAATTATTGGGCCTTGATTTTGGTTGATTATCGAGCGCGAAAGGTGGAAAGAGGCCTACTACTTTTCTTTGTAAGCTGTTTTGATCTTCAATCAGGCAACACCAACGGCAATGCTTTCATGAACAACGCGGGTGCGGGTGCGGGTGCGGGTGCGGGTGGGTAGGAAAATATGATTCTTTTTGAGTTGGAGAAGAACACTTAATTGAATAAAATAAAATTGTTTAGGATTTATTTGTACTTTTAAAAAAGTTAAGGACACAATTGCAACGATTTCATTGTACTTTTTTCTATCATTTTAATTTATTTAAGTCAATGGGTAAAATAGTCAAAATAGTGAAAAATAGTGATTTGGGACCATTTGTGAGAATAAATAGAAGAATGGGGATGATATCTGCTAAAAAAATAATAAGGATGAAATTGCTACAAACCTGAAAGAATGAGGTCTATTAGTATAATTAACCCAAGAGAAAAAGTATACATTCTCAGACTCTAAAGTTTCTGAAATTTTATATCAACTCCTTGAAAAGAAGACAATCGAACTTCTAGCACCAAAAGGCCGAAAGAGGTTGGTCAAGTTGATCATCTTAAATATTACAGATTTCATCAAATCATTAGTCACTCAATAGAGAAGTATTTTTTGCTGAATGATTTTATTGTTCGCTTGAACAAACAAAATAAGTTCAAACTTGAAACCGGTGAAAATCCAACTGCCAGTTTTTTGATGGTTTCATTTGTCATTTGATCCAATTCCCATTTTAAATAAAGGGCAGACTTTCTCTCCTACAAATGATGTTGGAAAATCCTTGTCTAAGGAGACCAAATTTGGACATAACTTTCGAAATGAGCTATTATGGTCGAACTCAAAGTAGACGGAGAAGTTAACATCACGTATGTCTATCCAGAGATGGCCAAACCAGATATTGGTAATCACCCAACCTTCTATGAAACTATGATTGATGATCTAGACGTTTGGAATTTTGACTCGAGTTTGTCATGTCCTAAGAATGATGTCGAGTGAGACACAACGAAGGATGTTGGATATCATCCAAACTTCTCTGGCGGTCATTGAGAATTTGCATGTGCAGCTCTTTTAAAAGAACATGTGGAGTGAAAGGATATGCCATCGGCTTGTGGATAGTAAGTCTGAGCTCTCCTTTGATGTTAGTCTAGATGTGATGCTTCACAATAGTCTTAGGAAAGCAAAGGACTTTGTCACTCCGTGCTGTATTATTAAGCTCAGTAATTTCATATTCTCTTTGTCTTTAGGATTTGATTGTGCCAATCCTGTAAAACAAACAAAAAAAAAAAATCATTAAACGAGAATACAAAATGAAAGCAAAATAGTTAAAGAAACAATAAAAAAATAGTCTATAATTTAAAGAAATTCTGGACATTAAATTTTTTGAATGTGTTAAAGTCCTCTATCCGAGACAATAAATCTTTTAAGTCTCCATTCTGAAATGGTGAGTTTCTGGAGAATATCTAAAAAGATATATTCCGGACTTCGATTTCCTAGTCTTCTAATCGTCTACCCTGGAAGGGTAAGTTTTCAGAGAATATAAAAATATACGTTCCGAATATTGACTTCCACGTTTCCCAAGCCTCCATCCTAAAAGGTTGAGTTTCGGGCAATATCAAAAAAGAAACATTTAGAACCACGATTTCCAGGTCTTCTAAGCTTCCATCCTAGAATGCGAGTTTTCGGAGAATATTTAAAAAGAAATGTTCTGGACATCGATTTTCAGGTCGTCTAAGCCTCCATCTTGGAAGGGCGAGTTTTCGAGGAATATCTAAAAACATACATTTCAAACCTTAATTTATAGGTCTTCTAAACAAAAACAATTCCTGCCTAGAAAAGTAAAATTTCCAAAATATATATTTCACAATTTCAAAAATTCTCACATTTTTTAAGATTAAAAATTTCATTAAAAATTTCATAAAACTATATATATATATATATATATATATATATATATATATATATATATATATATATATATATATATATATATATATATATATATATAGTATAAAACACAGAAACGCGAACAAAAACTAAAGGGTAAATAGTACTAGAGGTCCCCGAACCTTTGATTTTTAGCACTGGATCCTAGATCTTTCAAATGTATGCGCGCCTGATGTGATGAAAAACGTCAGTCGACCGTTAAATGATTAATTTTTTATTGAAATAAAAGCTCTACCCTTTATTTAATTTAGGACAAATAGCAATGAGGGTCTTTAACTTTCAAACTTTGTGATAATGAGGTCCCAAATCTTTGAGTTTTAGCACATGAGATCTCAAAACATTCAAACGTCTGAGGTCTTTTGTGACGTAAAACATCAATTTTACTGTTAAAAAGAAAAAGAAAAGATAAAAATTAAAAATGAAATCATCACCCCGACCAATTCCAACCAATAATTTCATGAGTAATTTAGAAATATAAACCAATTATCATAAAATACCGCTTCCGCTGGGGTTGGAGTGGGTAATTTAGAATTGAGGAAGATGATTATTTGTTTTTTGTTTTTTGAATTGCTTTTGTTTCTTCATTTTATTTTTATTTAATTCGAAATCAAATATGAGTACACTAATCATTTTACTCAAAATTTGATATTTTAACAAATCAACCGATATTTTTCATTACAAAAAGACCTCAGCGTAAACGTTTAAAATGTTTAGAATCTCGGGTGCTAGAAATTAAAGTTTTAGGACCATATTGTAACAAAGTTTAAATATTAAGAACTCCATTACTATTTACACTAAATTAAAATAAGGGTAAAATTATCATTTCAATAAAAAAAATGACTATTTAACGGCCAAATTTACGTTTTCCGTCACAAAAGGACCTCAGTCATAAAAGTTTAAAAATTTGGGATCCTGATTGCTAGATATCAAAGGTTTGGAACCTCATCGTCACAAGATTCAAAAGTTCAAGACATCTAGTGCTATTTACCAAAACTAAATGAAACACAAACTAATAAAAATAAAATAACCCAAATAGATGTTTATATATGTATATATACTTATGATATTCCACCTATATTAAAAGTGTGGATATTTAGTTTACTATTTAAAATGGTCAACCAAACCTTACCTATATTAAAAGTGTAGATATTTGGTTTTAAAATTTGCAAAATAATTATAATAACTCAAAGATGAATTTATCATAATTAAATATGATATTTCACTACAAGAAAGGAGGTCAATAGCGGCGACATAAGTCGTAGCTGAAGCATCCAAAGTCGTCCCTTTACATGTATAGAGACGACAAAGTCTTCGCTCAATATCGCCGCAATAGTTTAGTGTCTCTAGATATATAGCGACGACATTATGTCGTCGCTACATATATTTGAATCTATAGCGACGACAACTTCGCTTCAACATTGTCGCTGTCTATATCTCGAAAATAGATAAAAGTCGTCGCCAAAGTCGTCATTGTAATGTAAAATAGTAGCGACGTGAAATATGTCGCTAATATCTCGTCGCTATATGTCATTCTAATATAGAGACGACTTTATCGTCACTAAAACTAATTGATTTGTTTTCATACAGTGACGACAATGTTGCCGCTATAAACAATTTGAATTTTTTTAAAAAAATTTTTTTCGAATAATTGAAATAATGTATAAAAAATTCTAAAATCTCTGAGACCCCCAAACCCTCGCCGTCGTCGTCCACATTCTCGTCCTCCTCAGGCACAACCACTAGTATGCTATTTTTCAGAAGCTCAATTTCTCGTTGCATTCGGCGTAGCTGAGCCTCGTACATGGCAAACCGAGGATCGTTATTCTGGGAATCTACAGAAAACTGATGGAAAGTTCCTTGTGGGGCCTTCGATGCGCAAAGCGATCGAATCTAGGGAGGGAGAGGTGCCCCTACGGAACCCGTCTAACCCCACGGACGTGACCTCATTTGCAATAGCACGCTCGTCTAACGACGCGCCACTGGAGGCGATCTGTGTATGTTGAGTCTCTCTCAACTCAACAAGTTTATCCTGTTTAGTGAAAAAAATTATAAATAATAATATCATGTCGATAAAATTATATTAACATCGTTTTAATTTCCTCATATAGTCACCAATACCGCTGCGTGTTCACCTAATTGCCATCCGGAAGGTGTGAAACGTCCGGAACGAATCAATAATCCCCGGCCACTGCTAGGTCTCGGGGTCCCGCTATGACAATTTAAACGTGAAATGTAGTTAGTAGACATTTTTACGTAATGTAGTGAAGATTTGTATAATGATATAATTTTAGTTGTACCTCATCGTAACACGTGGTAGAGAAGCTCTTCGATCCCTCGCACGCCGAAAGTATTTAGCTTTACCCCGATTAGCCTTATTTTTCGAGGACCGTTCTCGAAGGTATAAAATATTTGTGACTTGCTATAAACTTAATAGTTAAAAAAATATATAAAACAAATCGTAAAAAATAAATAAACAATACGTACCACGAAAGTAGAACCGGTGAAGAAGTCAATGCACTACGCGGGTCCTCGGCAGACATCTCGCCGTATGGTCGGGCCGGGTCAATGTGCTTTTAAGTAGTTATGCGCCTTGAGTTTGTAATCGCGATAACGATCGGCCGCCAGGCGATCTCTGACGACTACTGCATCGCCTTTGTACTCGTCGGGCGACCGATCGCCCTGTAGATCGAAGTAGCTCTGCAATAAGGATAAAAAATTATGTTAACGTAGAAGTCATGGAACAATTATTTATTGACTGTGCTAATAACAAATCTAATTTAAGTTTATATCTCGATAATGCTACGTAATCGTGCCCGCTGCTCCTCTGGAACCTCGGTCCATGAAGGGTAGCACGGGGGCACGGTGAATCTCACTTGGTTCCCTACCAAACGCGTGAAATACTTCGCTTTATTTCCGATTGGCTGCATTGTGCGTTCGACATTGTCGAATGCGATAGGAAGTGGCATCTTCCCGTTAGTCTGCCAAACCTTCTCAAGGTTGATGCCTCGAGAGATGCCTCGAGAGATACCACGTCGCTTTGGCGGTATACGAAAAAGAACAAACGAACCATATTTATCATCTGAAATTTAACGATATTTATAAAATACAAAAACAATTATTTTAACGAAAATTATTATCGATTCGCAGTCGAAGCTAGCGGGGTGAGATGGCTGTTGTGGAGGATCTCCTGCACCATCACCTCCGTGCGACATCACGTCAGCCATACTAACACATGAAATAATTCCGAACATCAATTAGTGCGGAATAGGTACCTACATTTAGTGAAAATTGATCCTAATAAACTTTTTACTTTATTTCAAATAGGTCTACGAACTTGAATTTTTTCAAAGTTTCTAATAAGTTTCAAGTTGATGATGAATTGGTCCTTAAACTTCTACTTTATTGTAAATAGGTCCCAAAACTTTGACTTTATTTCAAATAGGTCCCTAAACTATAACTTTATTTCAAAGAGGTCTATGAACTTTGAATTTTTACGTAGTATCTAATAAGTTTTAAGTTATTGATGAATTGGTCCTTAAACTTTTAATTTATATCTAATAGGTCCAGCAACTTTGAATTTTTTCGTATTTTCTAATAAGTTTCAATTTGTTGATTAATTGGAACCTAAACTTATGAAATTTCAAATTGGTCCTTAAACTTTGAATTTCAACGTTATTTCTAATACGCTTTAATTTTTTTAATAAGTAGGTCCCTAATGAAATTGTTCATTTGAAATATGATACTAAACTTTTACTTTATTGTAAATAGATCGATAAAATTTTTACTTATTTCAAAAAGGTCCCCGAACTTTGAAATTGGTCATAGTTTCAAATAAGTTTGAAGTTGATGATGAATTGGTTCTTAAACTTTTAATTTATATCTAATATGTCCCTCAACTTTGACTTTTTTTTCGTAATTTCTAATAAGTTTCAATTTGTTGATGAATAGGTCCCTAAACTTATTTTTTTCAAATAAGTCTCTCGAACTTTGAATTTATGTGAAAATTTGAATAAATTATATTTTCTTGATGAATTGGTCCCTAAACTTATTTTATTTCAAATAAGTCCCTAAACTTTGAATTTATGTGAAAATTTGAATTTATTATATTTTATTTCAAATTGGTCTCTAAACTTATTTTATTTCAAATAAGTCCCTAAACTTTGAATTTATGTGAAAATTTGAATTTATTATATTTTATTGATGAATTGGTCCCTAAATTTATTTTATTTCAAATAAGTCCCTGAACTTTGAATTTATGTGAAAATTTGAATAAATTATATTTTCTTGATGAATTGGTCCCTAAACTTATTTTATTTCAAATAAGTCCCTAAACTTTGAAGTTATGTAAAAATTTGAATTTATTATATTTTATATCAAATTGGTCCCTAAACTTATTTTTTTCAAATAAGTCCCTAAACTTTGAATTTATGTGAAAATTTGAATTTATTATATTTTCTTGATGAATTGGTCCCTAAACTTATTTTATTTCAAATAAGTCCCTAAAACTTTTTTAATTTCAAAGAAGTCCCAACATGTTGAGTAACAACCAAAAATGATCCCTAATATTCAACCTCAATCACACTTCATCCAAAGTATACCAAAAATCATCCCTATTATTCAACCTCAATCAAACTTCATCCAAATTAAAACAAACATCGTCCCCAATATTCAACCTCAATCAAGGATTATTCAATGTTATTCAATGTTAAACAAAAAATCATCCCAAATTCAGTTCAATTGAAAGCCAAAAATCATCCCAAAAACTTCATCTTTTATTTTTTTGCAAATCAGTCCCAAAACTTTTATTTTTTCACATTTTAGTCCCTAAATTGGTCCTAATTTATTTTGTACTTCAGTCTCGCAACTCAGTCAAATCAGTCCCGCAATTTTTTCGCAATTCCTTCGCAATTCAATTCCACAACTCAGTAAAATCAGTAGTAAAATCAATATTCCAATGTGTTCAATCAATATTCAGTAAAATCAAAAGCAACAATAAGTCCAGCAATTTTTTCACAACTAAGTAAAATCAATAGTAAAATCAGTCCCTAAACTACTGGTTACTGAAGATAACCTCGAACAGGTATGAACTTCAGTTTTAATAATGCGGCTGGACGTAGGTTGCTGGGGCTAAATAATTTGGTCGTAAAAAATTTTAGGTTTTGCCAAATGCAGAAGATGAAGATGTTTCTGCATTTTCTTAGAAGATTGACTATTTAGCGACGACATGTGTATTTAAGTTTTTGGTTCAGGCGCTGAAAACGTACCGCCAAATATTTGGCACATATAGTGACGACGTGTCGTCGCTAAATATGTCGTCTTTGTTTGTAATTTGTATTTAGGTCCATCAACTTGAAATATTTTCTATTTTTGTCCTTATATTTTGTCCTTTACTTCAATTTCATTCTCTTTTATTTGCAATGTAAGTCATTCAAATTTTACGAGTTTAGATATATAGTCTCCAATACTATTTTTTTGTACAATTGCAGTCCTTTTTTGTCCTATCTTCTGTCAACAAATGTTAGAACTCCATAATAACTCGCGTTTTGCCCTGTAGTAATGCTAGTATGAGCGAAAAACATTAAAGCCGAAAAAATTTAACAACAACAACAACGAAATTGTTATAAATTTATTTTATACATTTTATTGACGCACAACATCATTCAATCTGATTCACTATCATGATACGATTGATCCTCATCATCATCACTGTCGTCCTCATTGATTTCACTCGATGTTTCGTCATCCTCGTAATCTACATTTGTATCGTCTTCCACATCATCGTCGTTGATAAACAAAGTTTCTCCTGCAGTAGTAGACGAGGCTACCGTGATAACCGATTATTCTATCTCATCAGCTTCACCATCATCCCATTGTAAGGATATGTGCTCTATGTTGCCAAGATCAAAGATCAGAGATAACTCGGAAGAGTAGTTATTGTGGAGTAGGTCAATCTCTGTGATGTTAGATCCCACTTTGTCCCATGTATTCCTGTGATGGACAATTTGTACTACTCACCAGTTTGGACCACGAGATGGATCTTCAATGTAGAACATTTGTTGTGCTTGGCACGCAAGTATGAACTAATCATCCTTGAACGCCTCTGTACTGATGTCAATACTGGTAACGTTATTCTTAGTTACCATCCGTCTCTCATCACACCTAAACCACTTGTATCGAAACAGATAAACTGAATGTTTCGGTCCATACTGTAGCTCCAGTATCTCTTGCAGCTTCCCGTAGTGAACCTCACCCCAGTCCCTAGGACGGACACACCACTGTTCTGAGTTTTTCTTTGAATATCACGATCATATGTCAGGAACTGAACTCCTTTCACAACATAAGCCGTGTATGACATAACTTGCTGGTAACATCCACTAGGCAACGAAAACAACTCATCAGAAACCTGATGGCTGTGGCTTTAGCGCATTGCATATAACTGCATGATGAGGATTATTCTCAGTTATTGAAATAAATAATGTGGAAAACTTTGAAATTTATTCAGTCGATGTTCGTTTACCTTTCTGTACAACCAACTGTGAAAGTCTCTTCTGTGCACTAGTTCGATGTTTGGACAGCTATTGTTCAGTAGCTTCTGCCTATGTTCTCTGTACAAAGCATGGAAGATCAATGGTCATTAGTTCGTTTCAAATGACAAAGTTTATTCGAGTGAAATGAATAATAATCCATAAACGTTGTCTTACTGCAAGAATGGATCAACTTCATAACAGTTGTTCAAGATGTAAAAAATCGCTTGATTTCGAACATGAGTAGGAAACGTCGTTGGTGACTTCTTTCCAAGTGGGCAACACTACGACTGAAAAATAGAAAGTTAGGTCTGTGGAACACTAGCATCCTCATTTCTGTCTGGTTGGTTGAACCTTGTTCCTATGTCCTCGAAGTACCTCGAACAAAAAGTCAATGCCTCGTCACAATGTACACTTCAACTATTGATCCCTCGGGCCGAGCTCGATTTCTGACGTAGCCCTTCAATTTCTTCAGGTATCGCTTGAATAGGTACATCCATCTCATGTGAACCGGACCTCCAAGAGTTGCCTTTTCTGACAAATACATTACAAGGTGAATCATGATGTCGAAGAAGGTTGGCGGAAAGATTCGTTCCAACTTACAGAGAAAGTACCAGGTGATCGTGGGCAGCCATTATGTCGCTAACCTTTAGTGTTCTTGCACAAAGCTGCTTGAAGAACGTGCACAGTTCAATAATTGCCATGAAAATAGTTTTATTCAAGAACGCCCGACATCTGACTAGAAATAACCGTTGCATGATAATATGGCAATCATGTGACTTCAACCCGATAATACGGCCATCATTAAGAGCAATATTTTTCTGAAGATTAGAAGCGAAGCCATCTGGAAACTCAACCGATCGAATAAATTTACAAAACTTCTTACGATTTGCAGACGACATGGTGTAACATGCGGCAAACTTCATCTACCTATTCCCGTTCTGATACAAGTGCAACTCTCTTTTGATCCCTAATTGCATCAGATCGCGCATCGCATTAACTGTGTCCTTTGATTTGAATGGATCATCCATAATTGTCCCGAGCAAGCTATCACAAACATTCTTCTCTACGTGCATGACATCGATGTTATGTTTGAGCTATGTAGAAGTCTTATACGGCAACTCATAGAAAATTCTCTTTTTTCTCCAATTTAGCTCACCATCACTTCTCCGAATTGTAGCACTCCCGTAGTTAGGGTGATTTCCTAGAGTTCTATATCTGACATGGCTTAACTGTGCTAAAATGTCTGTAGGCGTTAACCGACGTGGAGGTGGTCGCCTCTCTGTCCTTCTATCGAAGTCTAAATTGCTCTGAAAATGATGCCTGGATGGCAGGAATCGACGGTGACCCACATAAGTCGTCTTACCTATTACACGGATCGAAGGAGTATCCTCATTGCATGTAGGAGATGCCATGTACCGACCACTCCAACCCGAAAAACTATTTCTCGCCGGAAAATCATTAACAATCCACAACAACGCCGCACGCAGCCTAAACATCGACCGTTGTTGGTTCCAGCGTCACGCGTGTCAATCCCATCGGCCCATAACTCCTTCAACTCGTCCACTAATGGTTGTAAAAGTACATCAATGTCCTTACCCGGTGCTTTAGAACCACGTATCAACAGAGTAAGCATGAGGTATTCGGGCTTTATTCATAACCATGGTGGCAAGTTGTAAACTGTTACAACTACTGGCCAAATGCTATATGCCAGACTCATGTCAACGAATGGATTGAATCCGTATGCGGCCAAACCTAACCTGACATTCCTAATCTCACTTGCAAAAAGTGGATGTTTCATGTCAAAATCCCGCCATGCATTTCCATCAACGGGATGATGCATTTCATCATCGTCATTAGACCTTCCTTTACTGTGCCACCGCATGAGTTTTGCAGTATCCTTCGTCGCGAACATACGTTTTAGTTTGGGGGCCAATGGAAAATATCTCAACACCTTATGCAGAACATTCTTCCCGTTCACTTTCCCATAAGTGTACACCCAACGACTTTCCTGACAAATCGGATAAGTTTATCTATCAAAGATGTTCACCCAAAAAACACAGACGATCATTCTTGCAAGCATGAATGGATTTGTAACCCAAACCAAGCTTCGTCATCAGCTTCTTAGCTTCGTAGTGGGAGTCAACCAGGTTCATGTTTGGGAATGCTAACTTCAGCAATTTCAAAAGATCATCGACACACTTGTTTGTCCATTTGTTCATAACCTTAATATGCATCAACTTGACTAAAAAATTCAGGGATGAAAATAATGAAACTCTCGGGTACAGTTCTGAATGTAGAGTCTGAAACAATTCGTCATAGTAACCATCGGTGTATGTACCTGCATGCTCATCACCAGCTATGTCGTCCATGACATCCATCATCTCATCCTCTACACCAGCTCACTCATTCTGTCTATACACATTCGCAGTATGAACACCGGTCTCGCCATGATATATCTAGGTGACATAAATCTCCGCAAAACCATTACGAAATATGTGAGCTTCGACAATTTCCAATGGATGTGTGAGACCATTTAAATATTTTTTGCACGGACATTTAATCATTTTTCCGTCATTTACGTATGGCCTCTCCATGTTTATAAATACTTGCAAACCGTTCTAAAAATCTGTAAATTTTGTACGATTTCTAATTGTTGTCCAAGTTTTATCAATATCCATACTTGAAAAATACAATATTTTCACAAAATACAAAAGAAGGATAACAAATGGAGATGAAGAAATGAAACGTAAAGAAGATGATTATGGAGGAAATCAATAGAATTGCAAGTATTCTACCGATGGGAGAAGAATGAAATTTTTGCAATGATACAACATGTAAATGCGGAGATAGGAGAAGAAAAAGAAGACTTTATAGCGGCGACATTTGTCGTCCCTATATGACTAAGTCGTCGCTACAGAATCCTTCCCAACTTACGAGGAAATTGATACCTCACGTGCCTACCAAAATCAGCAATACGTTAATTGCGACGACATATGTCATCGCTACATACAACAAATGGGCGCCAATTTTTCCGCTCAAATTGATATAGGTCTATAGCGACGGCAAATGTCGTCGCTGTATATCCCATCACATTTTACGAAAAAAATCATGATTTACGTGACTGACAAGATCATCCACAAATCTATTGCGACGACCAAAGTCGTCGCTATATGAGCAACAAAATGGCGCAAAATGTTCCCGCCGTTTTCGAAAGTAATTAGCGACGACATTTAAAGACGTCGTTATAAATTATAAGTAATAGCGATGATTAATAATTTATTGCGACGACATTTGTCGTCGCTTTAATTTTTGAACTTGTAGCGACGACATTTTCTTGTCGTCTCTATTGTATAGAACCAATAGAGACGACTTATTGTCGTCGTAATTGGTGTCGCCGCTTATAGACACTATTTCTTGTAGTGTTTGTTCACGTTTTTTAAATAATGGTATGTAAATTGTAATTTTAAAAATTAGATTTATGTGAAATACAATTACATTCTATAAAATCAATATTTTAATCTTTTCTATTATTTTTATGAAGAGTTAATGGAACGTGAAATACATATATAATTCTTGAAAATATGGCATGTGAAGTGTTACAACTGCTGGCCACAAATAGGCAAATTGTATATTTGGCATAATTTTGGCTACTTTTATAAAAGTTTTGAATAAACTAAGTTATGATTATTCCAAGTTTTCAAGGTATTGTCTAGCTAAAATAGTTCTGATGAATGATGCCTGACATTAGAATTAGAAATTGTGTCATTCATTTGGATTCATTTTCGTAAAATCCAGTTTCAAGGAAAACAAAACGTAAGAGGTTTTCGAATCTTATACTAAACGATAATAAGATGAAGGAAGATAATTAGCAAATTCAAAGTTGTTGTGAATGCTTTGAACAATTTTTTGATTAAATTTGACGACGCGTGAGTTCTAATTTTGGTTATTAGTTATTTTGAAGTTTGAATTTAAGAAGAATTATAGTTTTACTATTTATTAGATTATTAAATTTTCAAATTTTTTTAATTATTTCAAAAAATTTAACTTTTTATTGTTCTTTACTTTTATAGCCTTGTTTGTTTTGAATTTTTGTCGTGTTTTTTATTCGTAGTTACTTTTTCTTACTCAAATTGAAAGATTTATGAGTTGTTACTTTATTTTTTGTTTAGGAGTTTGAATTTTGGAAGAATTGTACTTTTATAGTCTATTAAACTATAAAATTTGCAATTTGATTATTTTAGAAAACATTACAACATTTTTTTATTAGTTTCTTTTTTTTGCAAAATTTGAGATTTGTGTTCATTGCATACACTTTATAGTTTTATTCAATAATTTTAAATTTATAAATTATAGTTTAGTTTTGTTGTAATTTGATAATATTGTCACTTTGATGCATTGTTTAACTTAGAATTTTCTTCTGATAACTTTTCGTTGAAAAATTAATATCATTTGAGACATTATTTAATTTAAAATTTGGTTTGTTTAGTTGTAATTGAATAATATTATCATTTCTTGAACTACATGAGCTTGGAATGAAAATTACTTGGAGTAATATAAAGGGTTTTGAAATGTAGCATTTTAGTAATGTCTCAACTTATTGTCATTTTCCTTTTGAATATTAATGCAACTCTAAGATATTATTTCTGAAAATGACTCGTTTGCACATTAGCAATGCAAACTCTACTTAGTGCTTTAGAAAATTGTATTTAAGATGCTACTTTTTACACACGGGTGGTTATGGAACAATTTTAATTGTAATTAATTTGTTTATTAACTTATTTAGTTTTCTACACTTTTGTAGCTCATTTTTTCCACAACCACTGACTTATATCAAATACATACAACTTCACTAGTATGCTTAATTAACTACTGCAAAATTGATTTATTTATTTTTAAAAATTATGTTGTTTTAAGAGTTTTAATTCAACAATGAAATGACTTGATCAATTAACTTATTGATTATCTCCAGATCTTCATCTGAAGCATTAAAGAAGATTTTTATGAACTTTTTATTCTGCCACTAAACATCGTGATAATCAAATTGGTACCCTTATCGAAGAAGCCTAATTTGCCGTTCTTGAAAACTCAAATCTTTGATGATGTAAGCTCAATTCAACCATCTATCTTTTATTTAAGTTATTTAAAAAAAAAATTGAAATTAATGTACAAATGTTGTTGTAGATTCTTATGCCCAGAGTCTTATTCTAGAGAAAATATAAAGTTTCTTAATGCAAATGTATTCAGCTTTCTTTATGTGATTAAAATATTATAAATGAATAAACTCATGCTTCAAGGAAGAATGCAAATTCGGGAGGAAATAGTACTTAAAAATAGTGGCTTTTATGAACTAAATTGAATTTTATTTTATCATATGTTTGAGTCGTGTATTGTAATTAATTTTAATAAACTAGATTTTATGTTACAAGCATGCTATTTAAGTTTCACTTAGATTACCAAAATCAAATCAATTCGTAAAAAAAAAAAAAAAACTATAATAAATTCTATTATATTCTTAATTATCAATACATTACATACATCGCATGTGCCCTCGCTAGTATAAAAAAATACACATACACGTCCACTATCAAACTTCACACAGTGACACATTTACCAATACACACACATTTTCATTACACACATAATAAAGAAATAAACTGAAACCGTACTATTTCACATACAAATATAAATGCATGTGTGTGTGTGTGAGCGCATACATGTATATGTGTGTAAAAAGGAAAAAAACTGCCAAATGAAACAAAAATCAAGTTTCAAATATCACGTGTAACAAAATACACGTATTTAATGATGACTGAGACATCACCTAACACATTTCAAAACACGCACCCCATGTTGTACCAATATATACATATATGATATAATTTTTTTTACCTACAGATTTGTAAAAAAAAAAAAAAAACAAAAAACAAAAATAAATAAACAAAAATAAAAACATGCACATATTGCAGCACTATGATTAATTTATGTATGTGTTGCTAAAACAAAATTAAAAGTAAAAGATAATAATAATAAATAAAAAAAGGACAATAGGCTGTGGATATCATAATACCTTAAATACCTGATAGTCCAAGCATGCTTATTCATGTATTATTGTTTGTAGATAAAAAGGGAGTGTAAAGAAATATTATTTAACAAGAAATTGATTTAGTGATTCTTCACAACAATAATATATATATATAAGATGAAGCAGTCAAATGATTTTTCCCTGATATTGCATGTTGAAACTGTACCATAATGAGAAAAGAAAAGGAGAATTACTCAATAAACAAAAAAATGTTTTGTTGGGTACAAATCCAAATGGCAATCGATAAATTCTTAATTCCTTTTGTACTTCTTGCACAAGGTTCAAGGTTGCATCAAAATTTACTTTATTTGCATCATCTTAAAAAGTATATATGAAAAGTTTTTCCAGTGATTCTCTGTCTCACCTCACCTTCTGTATATAAAACCATAAAGTGGTTTGAAATTGTACATTCAATTTTATTCTAGTGTCATAGTGTACTGATAGTTGGATTAGATTTTTAGAGCATGTTTGATGTCTATTTTTTAATGGAAAAAATCTATTTCGCATTAAATGATGGTGGACTACTTAATGAATTTATCATTGAATTTTTTCAACCACTTTACTTTTTCGAAAAAAAATTCTATTTTGCATTAAATGATGGTGGACCACCTAATGAATTTATTATTGAATTTTTTGAACCACTTTACCTTTTCCACTTACACATATTTTTACAAAGCTTGCCTTTTGACAATTATACCCTTCAAATTGGTGTGGGAAAATGGGTTTCAATAACTATCACTTTCTCTCTCTATACATGCCTGTATTTGTATCTATCTTCCAAAATAAAGAAGATAAACAGTGTATTTTTTCTTGTGAAAAACACAAACACCCCTTATTGAACATAATTTTTTTTTTTTTTTGCTACTTATTCTATGAATTTCGCACATGCCATCTAAGACGGGAGAAGCCAAAATATCTGGAGTAACATATAGCATTGCAATTTAACTAACCTAACCATTTATTATTTGAACTCATATATATCGTGGAAGTGAGATAACTACTTTGTAAAAATTCAAAAAAATAGCTATTGTCTTCCGCGATTGCGCCATTGGCCAAACCGCAATTGTGTGAACATTGTCTTTGTTGACATGACTAACCGCAGTTGGACTGCGGCAAACAAGCATTTGCTATTTTCTTTGGTCTAGCCGCGATTTGTAAACCGTGGTTTGATCGCGATTCAAACAGTAAAAAGTTTTTGTTTGTTTGTAGTTTATACCTTCAACTCAATGTTATGCATTTTAGCCATTTTTGCTCCAAACTTCCTTAACATTCATCTCCAAACTTTCAAGAGCTTACAAATTGGTTCGAAAACCTCTTTACACATCCAAATTTTGATCTTTCAAAAGTTTCAAGAGTGTGCAATTCAGTCCTTAAAGTTTTTGTAAGTTAAAATCCACTCTCGAAACTTGTGGCATTCCTCTAATGGCTTTGTTAGTGGTTATTATCACTCCCGTTCAATCAAGTCAATCTTAAAATACGTCCGATCAACTCCAATGAAGATCCAATTCACTCGTTTTGTTTTGTTTAGCAATAAAGTGTCGGTGACGTACAATATTAGCATTGAATCCCGATATAGCACGTGACTAGCGCAATTGTTATGCTATTGAATCCCGATATTGATCCCATTTCGTGTTCGAGATATGTGACGCATTGTAATTGTCGCCGTGGTGCTCTATCTTATCTCGACAAATCAATATACCGCTTGTACTACCTCCGTCAGAAGATTTAAACACGTAGTCCTTCCGCCTACCCATCGAATGAAATTGTGGATCATCATTGTTGATACAATCATTGCGGTTTGTTTTCATAAAGGATAACGCGACATACGATCCAAAATTGACCACCTATTCTTTAACACACCAAAAACACGTTCAATTACATTGCGGGGAGACGAGTGTTTGAAGTTGAAATGCTCGCGCGTATCCCTTAACCTTCGTCAACTGCTACTTGATTCCAAACATAACTCTTGAAAATGATATCTAATGTTTGTTCTCTTATATGGGGCCATGTATCTAGTCCGATGAGCAAAACCAGAGTCAACTAGATAATACTTTCCATTGGTTGGCAATGGAAAATTAATATTAGGATTATGAATAGTCCTAGCCAAAATTCGACTATCGTGTATGTTTCATCGTTCCAAGAAGGACAAATGTGAAGCAGAGATCAAAGTCACATGCTGCCATCACATTTTGCGTTAGGTAGCCTTTTTCGACCTATGAAGTGCAATCGCTTGTCAGCAGGTAACACCGCTTTGACATATGTCCCGTTAATCACCCCAATGTAATCCTAATATTTGTAGCATTCGAATTATTTTCATTATAACCAAGATAGGGATACACATGAACAATAGCATTGCGATTACATTCAATAAACTACACTCACCTGGAAGTGGGGATGCTTGTTTGGACATGGCCTGCGCCCATATGGACTTTCATTGTAATTTAATTTGGGTCTTATTATTCTAGCCCCTGTGTGGACCATCCGCAGTAATGTCGTCAAGTAATGGTGAATTGTATTGAGGGAGTTCCCAAACATATTACGCAGTTGTCGATACCATATTTCAAGTGTTAGAATACATAAGAACATACCTACATGTTCATAAATATCCATGTTGGGTATGCTAGAGAGCCCAAACTTGTCACGTAGTAAGTGCGTAAAATTTACAAACAAAAGAGATACATCTGAAATTTCTAGAATGCTATTTGGGGATCATCTTGTAGTGCTTCGAGCATGAAAATGTGCCCATTTCGTGCATTTGAAAATCTTCAAATTCTAACCCGACAATATTGCAGGTAATCTCAAACGATACTTTCAGTGGCACAACAATACTCCAGCCACAAATGTATATCTTGCTCCATTATGTCCATTTCGTCGTCGCGTCGTCGGAGTCGGCAATACGTACTAACTCCAACACAAATTCATCATTCATCTTGAGAACTTAACAATGTGAAGATGGCAGCGTGTGGTTTTCTAAATGCACCAAATTCAATTTTGTTTAAGAACTATGTATGCCTTACCTTACAAAAAAAGGTAGGCCATTTATAGAAGACAACTTATCTCATATATGGTGATTGACCTGATTGTATTATCCTAACTGCACGCAAGAACATAATCCAATATCACAAGCAAGTTATTTTCTTTGGAACAAGATTTTTTGTCTTATGCTTGTTAGGAACCCAATTAGTCAACATTCCCAAAAACAAGAATTATAGGTAGAAGTTGCATATCGAACGTACAATGACAAATAATACAACACAACGGACGACCAAAAAGTCCTAAACTCAACAATGGAAAACATAAAATTCTCGATACAACAATTATGAAAGTAATTACACCTATCATGTTTATTAATCAAATGAATGCGGATTGTTGCACAACCAACTGGTGTACTCAAATCCCATCAATTTCATTTTCATTTGACTTAAGCGGAATACGACGAACCCAGACAGGTTCTTTCCTCTCCCTAAAAAGTCGATGGCCCAATATTGGTAATTCTCATCTCCGAAAATCCCTAATTCTTTCAACTCTTGCATGCACTACTCAAATGAAGGCAGGCCAGATCTCGACTTCAAATGCACAGCCAATGCATCATCCGTCGATGCCAATTTCTATACTAATTCTGACAACGCGGTATGAATGTCGACCTTCTTCTTGCCTTTATCAGCACGAGAGTCATTTTTTCTCTTCTCCCTGCTGTGTCCGCTTCCTGAACATTCCATTTCGGACGTGCTAAATGGCTCGGATGATGACACGTGCTCATAGCACATCTCATCGCTAAATGGTATCTTGTCTAAACTTTCAGTTCCTTTACTTACAATATCTTCATCGAAACCTCTTTTTAAGAACTTCGACGGGCTGTAGACGTATTTTTCAAAGTCGTACATGTCACCGAAAAAAACACAGAGTCAAACATTTTGGCCAGATTCTCTCATCTCGGTTCGTTAAAATAGTTTCCATGTCAGAATCCTTGAGCAATCAGTACGTTACAACAATGAAGAAAAATTTGGTGAGTATAGTTGTCCCATTTGGCATTTTTCTACAAGAGGGTGCTCGACTGTGAAGGAATGACAAACGACCCTGTGGGTAGAGTGCTGGAGACATTATCAGCCGGGTGAAAAAGGGTGAAAAAATTAGGACAAATCATTTTTGAAAGTTATACAGCTAAGATGACACATTAGTTATATAAAACTACAAATGAAGAACATAGACAACATATATTGTAAAATCGGCATTTGATTTTTTAATTTTTCGTGAAGAAACACATTCTAAGATACACAAAATGAAGCACATAGCGTACCATTTTCAAATGCTCAGCAAAAAATCGGAGTTTGCATTGATTTTGAACTTAAAATTACTGATTCCAACGGCATTGGAAGGTGATTCAGTGGTTGGCAATGGGTCGGCGGAGGCGAAGGAGGAATATGGAAAGCAAGAGCATAGCAAACATTTCTTCCTTGTGAAATATTATTTGGGCTTTGTTGTGGAAACAATTGGTCCGTAAAGATGAAGGGTATAATTGTCAAATGTCATTGTCTAAATGTATCAAATTCAATCCTATTTTTCCACACCAAAATGAAGGGTGTCCCACCATCATTTAATGCAAAATGGATTTTGATACAAAAATGGCCACCGGACATGCTTTTAATAAAAATATATCTCTTCAAACACCCAATTGAACTCAATTTGTAAAATCACATCCAAATACAAATCCCCTTCAAAGTAGGGGATAAATCTTGTTGGAAAAAATATGGTGTATTTTTTCCTCTTTTTATATTAGCTCACGTAATTAATATTAATGATTTTTAATGATAAAAGAGGAGGTTAGCGCGTACGTTTTATTGGTCGATTGTTGCTAGTTCTGACTAGCTGAGATGGTAAGAAAATTTTATTCCAGATCTATGGGTTGTAGATTTTATTATGTTTCATTACATAAAATAATTTGATCATGTAAATATAGGAACAACCCTCTTGTAGATTAAAATATCTTCTCTTATTATCTTGGATTTGTTTAGGAAAGAAATAGTTAAAGATAATCTTGAGTTTCCTAAATACCATATTTCTACAAATCTAGAATATCTTTCTATATCTTTTCTACTAATTTTCTTACCATTCTTATTGCAGATTTTATATAAGATATAATTTCTAATTTGATTATTACTTTACCTATAAGTAAGAGTACAAATCTATAAGAAATTAATTTTTGAAAAATATTTTTGTGCTCTTGTTTTTCAAACTCCAAATCGGCCGACTCTATTGATGAAAGAACAAGACATCAAGCTTCATTGATTTAGTTTCAAAGCAAAAAAGTTTTCTTCAAACTCATTGAAAAATAAAAACAAATTGGCGCTCAAGGAACAATTTCATATATTGCTTAATCTACTTGGCGTGAAGTTAAGTACGGGAGTTCTTAATCCAAGTGGTGGTTGTGGTCAAGTACAATAGGGAATTGTCGATAATGTCAAGATCGGTGTGTTTGATTTTACACTTCATCAACAAGTCAAAAGGTGAAGTATCGAAATGGAGTTGATCTATATTCTTTTGATTGTTATTTTGTTAATTTTGCAAAATTACAAAAAAACTCGTACTATTGTATTTTTAATCAAGATTATTAGTGGATTGCTTTTACCCATGGCATGGGGGCCGTGGATGTTTCCTTCGGAGTTTACCACGTTACATCTTGTGTTCGTATTTAATTCTTTAAATTTCGCTCTAAACAAATTAGGTAAACGAAAAATGCAATGATCTGCTTGTACGCGTCAAAACTGCTTTACAATATAACGCACCAATTTTGACTACGTTCTGTATACTGCTCACTTAATTAAGATTAAAATAGTTTTTAATTTAATTAATATAGATTTTACAACTTTCAGTTGGAATTAGAGTAGGTACACTTTTGTAAGTGTGATCTGAAAAACCTAGATATGGACAAAGCTCCGTTTAGACCACTGGTTTTAGATGGAACTAATTATGCCTATTGGAAAATTAGGATTCAAGTCTATATCTAATCACTTGATGAAAGCTTGGCACTTTATTGTCTATGATAAAACTCTCACCATTGTTAAAAATGGTGTAAAAGAGTGAAAAAGGTAGACAAGTGGGCAACAACTGATTTTGATTACACTAACTGGAATTCTAAAGTTTTAAATGCGATATTTTCTTTTGTAGATTCTTAATCAATTTCATTTTGATCACTACTTGTCAGGTTGCTAAAAAAAACTTGGGACATCTTATAGATTGCTCATAAAGGAATCTCTATTGTCAAGTCTTCCAAACTTCAAATACTTACTCTTGAATTTGAACAACTAACCATGAGAGATGGTGAACAATTCAAAGACTTTTATGCAAAAATCAGTGACATCACCAATACAACTTATACCTTGGGAAAAAAAATACCAGAGAGTAAAATTGTAAAGAAAATTCTCAGATCCTTGCCTGACCATTTTCACTCAAAAGTAACTATCATTGAAAAAATCAAGGAGATTGAGAAAATGAAAGTTGAAGAATTGGTGGGATCATTGATGACATATGAACTACATCTACAAATGATGAAGAAAGAAAATGGATATGTTGTTGTCTTCAAAATCAAAAAAGTTGAATAAGAGATTGAGGGTAAGGAAAGTCAAACTGATTAAAACACGGCCATGCTCAATAAAAAATTTAAAAAATTTCTAAAAGGAAACGAGAAAAGAAAGAACTTAAATGCTCCACTTCAACAAAAGAAGAGATTTCCAAACAATACAATGCAAAACCCCACTACATCTATGAATAGATATGAAAATTGGATTCAATGTCACGAGTGTGAGAGTTTTGGTCACATTGCCTCAAAATGTCAAATACTCTAAAGAAATCTCGTACCAAGAAGGTCATGAATATTACTTGGAGTGAAGATGATGAAAAAGAAGACGAGGAAGATGAGGACGAGGGGGCGAGGACGAGGACGAGGACGAGAGAACTACTAATGATCGTGTAACGCTCCAATTGTAAACTTACAACTGCATCGATTCCTTACACAAATTGATTGCGAGGTGTTCGATTCCTTGATTACAACATCCGAAGGACCAAACCTTGTTTGTCTTAATTGCATTGGTGTGAACAAGTAATTAAAAGACGAATATGAGAAGAATTTTTCTATTCATGTCATGATGGAATTTTTGGAAGATGATAAGGCATAAATTGATACTAAAAATGATATTCTAACAAACCTCTTATAGGAGAAGGACGATCAAATTGTGAACCTTCATGATGAATTAGAAAATCAAAAGAAAGGCTCAAGTAACTAACAATTGGAGCCTCTTACTTGAGTGAAATCTAAGCTATGGAAGAACTTCAAACTTCAAAGAATGATTGGGATATGTTGAAAAGGTAAAAGAAATGTTGGGAATCAGATCAATTTCGTTAAAGAAACATAGTCTGCTGTATTTTTGGACAAAACTGCTCCCACTGCAGTCAGTACTGAGGCTGACTCGCCTATGCAGGTTCTGACCAATGCCAAGACTAAAAAACATTCACCTTCATCAGTTAAACAACCATTGTATCAATTCTCTATACAGATAGGTAAATCAAAATACTTTCTAAAATGTTGCATCTATGGTAATCTAGGACATGACTCATTTCATTGTTTATCTAATAAGAACTTGATTAATAGACAAATGAGACACTATAGCAACACTGAAGTAAGACAAATTTGGGTTAGAAAAAGTGATTTAAATTGTTAAATGGTTGATGTTGCCTATAGAACTTTTATTCCTAGCTCTTGGTATTTTGATAGTGGTTGTTCTAGACATATGACTGGTAATCGATCTTATCTAACTAACTATAAGAGTCATATAAGTGGTTTGGTTACCTTTGGTAATGCGTTAGGCACTATCCTGATTGATGGATTCTCCTCTTTAAAAGAAGTACTTTTTGTTGTAGGTTTAATAGCTAACTTGATTAGTATAGGCCAACTATGTGATGATAAACACTTAGTTATATTCTCAAAAAATTCTTGTAAGGTCTTGAAATATGATGGTAACTGTATTCTATGTGGTACTAGGTCTAGTGATAAATGTTATCTTCTTAACACTAAAATTTCTTGACATATTTCAAAGATTGGCTCTACCGAGTTGTGGTACAAACGGTTGGAACAATTGAACTATATTGATCTGTTGAGACTAACAAAATTAAATGTAGTACGAGGTGTTCCTAAGCTTACTAAAAAATCTGAAGAATTGTGTGTTTCATGCCTAAAAGGTAAGCAAACCAAAAGTATTCACAATCAAGGTAAGTTTCTTGCTACATTTCATGTATTAAAATTACTTCACATGAATTTGATGGGTCCTATTCAAACTGAAAGTTTTGGTGACAAAAAATATATCTATGTCTGTGTGGATGATTTTTCTAGATATACTTGGGCATATTTGTTAATAAAAAAGTCTGATATTTTTGAAAGATTTAAATTTTTACATTTAAAAATAACAAAAGAGAAACACTTTGAGGGCATAAAAATAATGAGAATTAGAAGTGATTATAGGAGGGAGTTTGAAAATTCTACTTTTTTCTCAATTCTATGAACTAAAAGGTGTTTTCCATAAATTATCTACTCCTAAAACTCCTGAACAAAATGGAGTTGTGGAAAGAAATAATAGGTCTTTACAAGAGATGGCTAGAGTAATGCTAAACAGTAAAAAGCTTCCTATTAAATTGTAGGCTAAATCTATTAGTATTGCTTGTTATATTTGAAATCGCGTTTCTTTAAGAACAGATACCACGCAAACCCCCTATGAAATTTGGAAAGGAAAAAAATTGAACCTCAAATATTTCCATACCTTCGGATTAAAAAATGCTGGAGCAACTTACCAATGGGTGATGCAAAAGATTTTGATGATATGATGCATAAGCAAGTGGAACGCTATTTGGATGACCTCGTTGTAAAAAAAACGAAACGAACATCTACGAGAGTTGCGGAATGTTTTCAAAAGACTCCGGTATTACTAGTTGAAGATGAATCCACTAAAGTGTACATTTGGTGTCACTTTTAAAAAATTTATTGGCTTCATTGTTTGACATCAAGGAATTGAAATTGATCAATCAAAAATTGATGCTATAATCAACATGCCAGAGCCAATTAATTTCCATGAGTTGAAACGTTTTTAAGGAAAATTGGCATACATTCGAAGATTTATCTCCAATCTTGCTAGAAGTTGACATCTATTCAATAGGTTGGTAAAGAAAGATGTGCTATTTGAGGGGGATGATACGTGTCGAAATGCTTTCCAAAGTATTAAAAAATATTAATCTCATCTACTAGTGCTCACAGCTCCAATTCTAGGGAAGCCATCGACTCTATATGTCGCATCACAAGAATGTTCTCTAGGTGCACTCTTTACCCAAATCAATGATGAAAGAAAAGAAAATGCACTCTATTACTTAAGTCAGACATTGGTAGGTGGCAAAATGAAGTATTCACCTATTGAAAAAATCTTCATAGCATTGATTTTGCAGCTAAATAGTTGAGGCACTATATGTTAGAGTACACAATCAATCTTGTCTCAATGATTGATTCATCAAAATACATAATGTACAGATCGATTCTTTTCAATAGGATAGGAAAATGGGCACTTCTATTGTCCGAATTCGACATCAAATTCATTCTACAGAAGGCCATAAAAGGACAAACCTTGGAAAATTTCCTTGCTGATCATCCTATTCAGGTAGAATGGAAACATCCTGAAGACTTTCCAAATGAAAAAGTCATTTACACTTAAATCATTCCTTCACAGAGGTTATATTTTTATGATGATGGAGAATGAGTTGAATTTGTTACTCCCTATGATCAAGTCATGCCCTATTCATTTGCCTTGAAAAAAAAGTGTTCCAACAATATGGCGGAGTATCAAAATCTTATTATTGGTTTGGAAACAACACATGATATGGAATTCAATCAATTAGAAGTCTTTGGAAATTCTGTGTTGGTAATAAACCAACTTCTTTCCAAGTATGAATTTAGACCTAAAACCATATCATGAATATGTATCAAACACTCCTAAAATAATTTGAATTAGTAAAAATCAAATTCGTTCATAGAAATAAAACATAGAAGTCGATGCCTTGGCTAATTTGGTCATTGCTCGCTAGAGTCGGATGAAGACTTTTCCTACACAGTATTAAGTGTTCAAAGATGGGTGATTATGACATTGTTGCCCAAAATTCTTGAGGAGAACAATAATATTGAAATTATTGGTAAGAAAAAGGATGGTTGGAGGCAATCGATAATTGACATAAGTTACTTAGATAACTTTTTTGTCGTAAGACTAAAGTCCGGACATAGACTTCTCGCTTTATCTTCTATAAGGACACATTCTACCGACGCTCATTTGATGGATTTTTCCTTTGATGCTTAAGTAGTGAGGAATCGACACATGCCCTAGAAGAATCTCATTCTGGAATATGTGGTTCTCATAAGTCTAGACCTAAGCTCCATTTTTGGATAAAAATATAGGATACTATTGGCCGACTATTTTTAAGATTCCATGGATTTTGCAAAATGATGTGAAGTGTGTCAAGTCCATGCAAATTTCATTCATCAGCCTCCAGAACTATTGCACCCGACGATAACTTCCTGGCAATTTGATGCATGGGGTCTTTATATGATTGGACCCATAACTCCAAAATCTTCAGCCGGGCATTCTTACATCCTTGTTGGGACTGACTACTTCTCTAAGTAGGCCGAAGCTATACTATTGAGGGAAGTTAAAAAAGAGAGAAAATGTTGTGAATTTCATTTGCGTTCAAATAATTTATTAGTATGGTTTAATGGAAAACCCTTTTGTAATAGCCATACTAATAATCTATGCACCAAATTTGAGTTCAATAAATAAAACTCGTCTATGTTCAATGCAACTGCTAATGAATTGGCAGAGGAATTCAACAAGACCCGTGTAATTTGTTGAAGAATGGTGTAATCCAAATCCAAAATGAATTGGCATGAAATAATTGGAGAAACTTTGTGGGCTTATCACATTATTTATCGGACTCCAACACATGCCACTCCCTATGCCCTATATGGTGAGATGTACTTCATTTGGAGTGTCAGATTCCATCATTGTGAATTGTCATCCAAGAAAGTTTGATGACAGAAGAAAATGTCCTTCTTCAATTTTAGGAGCTGAAAGCTTTGGATGAAAAGAGATTAGAAGCTCAAATAGACCTCGAATGTTATCAAGTGTGGATGGAAAAGTCTTTCAATAAAAAAGTACGATCGAGGTCATTTCAAATTGGAGATTTAGTAATTGTCAGTACGTAGGCCTATTATAATTATAAAAAAACCAAGGGGCAAGTTCCAACCTAAATTGGATAGTCCATTTGTTGTTACCCATGTGTTCACCAACAGAGCATACAAGATCGTGGACAAAGTTGGACTGCGTATTTGACCCACTGACATAAAATTTCTTAAGCTTTTTTACGTTTAAAATTTGTTTTATTTTTCCATGTAAGCAAAAAAAACACACACACACACACACACACACACACACACACACACACACACATATATATATATAATATTTCGCCCACAAGAGGATAAAGCGTGAACGGTCCCACAAACTCAAAAACAAAATTTTGTAACAAACTATGTTCGACTTGATCCCTTTTTGGTTACGTGAGGCAACTTGGATTAAAAATAATTCCAAGTTCACCAAATTCGATAAATATATTTATATATCTTTATTTATCTTTGCATTAAAATATGATACAAAAGAGATAATAAAAAGTTTCATACTTTTTGGTGAGCATGGAAGTTAGGGATGGAAATGGGGCGGGTCTGGGGTAGGTCATGTCCGCCCCGCCCCACTGTGATTTTTAGGGGTGCCTCGCCCTGCCCCTTGACCCGCCAATTGGCGGAGAGGGGCAGGACGTGACACTACCCGTCCCGTCCCAAGAAATATTCATATACTCGAGACTTGACGTGCGCCGATAGTGAATACCAACTAAGGGTTGGACCCACCATCAAGGCTACTACAATCACAACTCATTATTACTTATTTTTAAGAAAATTTGGCATTATCTCTCCCGTAATTTCGACTAACCAACCTGAAATAAAATACCACATATCCTAACAACAGTATATTCACAACTAAATGAGACCATTTTCCCTTTCAATATCCACAACAAAACAACGCAGAAGAGACTAGTCGAATCATAAAACTTTGACTATTGAATTAACATAAACTGTACATACGGATTAAAAAATACATAGTGAGCCACCTATCTATTTACAAGTGATGCAAAATGATATCCAAAAATGAACATGTATCACCAAAATAATGACTACATGCTCTATGAAGTGAGTCATACTAAATAACACTGTCTTGTGGCTCCGACTTTTAACTCAAAAGCTTTATATCCAAAAACTGTCCAGAAACTCAACCGCTACCTGATAAGAAAAATCATTGATGAAAAATATATGAGTTGATAGGCTCAGTGAGTGAAGATTTCTGAAAATAATTATACTCTTTTCATTTATAGATATTATCAAAAACGAGCCCACGTCACTTAAAAATTTACAATAACTTCAACAAGTAATATCAGCTCATAATCGTAGAATATTCATGAGCTAAAATATATATCATCACTTCATCATATCCTCATATCACAGTATAATAGAAAATCTCATCAAAATATACCCATTTTATATAATCTCAGCATGCGTGCACAGACTGCCTCAAATGGTTAAGCTTTCTAGTATACAGCCAAGACCCCTCAGTGTACGAATACACGGCCAAGACCTCTCAGTATACTAGAATACTCAATGAATTCATCGGATACTTTTTATGGATTTAAACGTCATCTCAATTCACATTAATTTCATAATAGACAATTTCACAATCTTTAGAATTCACAAGATAACATAATTCAATAAACAATTATAAGAAATCACGTAATTTAACATTTAGTGATATAATATCTTATAATTGAAATCTAAATTTTCTAAAATATATTTTTCCACTCACAGAGTTATCTACTGAAGATTAAATTGGCTGATAAATTGTCCCGATATCTAAATCACTTCCTGAGACCACAATAGAATTATCCAAATCAAAACTCACTTATAATTTCCCTTCTTGAAAAATCTAATAATTAAAGTTAAGAATTGAATTGTTAATTTTTAACCCACTATAAACACACAATTAAACCAATTCTTAAAATCATATTTTTTCTTCTTACCTCGTATCGTAGCCAGAGCAGAAAATTAATTCTTCCAAACTTAAAGTTTCATCACTTTTACACTTTCTTGTTTTTCTGTCAAAATTCCAAAATTTTTATTATGAGTTAAGGTGTGAATAAGGAAGGGAAAGAGATAGGACGATTTTGTCGCTTTTTTTGTCGATAATGGTAAGTGAAAAGGAAATGAAAGAAATTGGACCAAAATGAAGGAAATGAAGAAACGAAAACTTTTATTTGGTTTTTGTGCTCAGTGCCACCGCCTGACTTAACCATATCCTTTTTCTTCTTCCTTTTTTTTAAACTTGGCTTGAGATTTTTGACCAAGAAATTACTTGACTTTGACTGAAGTATGACAAACTCATCCCCTTCAAAAAATTCATCCTCGAAATTCAATTGGTTAGGCATTGAAGAGCCGTGGATATTGAGAATGCATCTGATCTTCATTTTCCCATGTCGCCTATTCTATTGTATGATTTCTCCATAACACTTTAACCATTGCTACAATTTTACTCCGTAATACTTGTTCTTTTCTATCTAATATTCCAACTAGTTTTTCTTCATATGCAAGATTCTCTTTCAACTCAACTGGTTGTGATTCCAGCACATGAGACGGATAAACGATAAGCAACTCTGTTGACAAGGCTAAACGATAAGCAATTGGGCCAATGCGCTCAATGATCTCATATGGACCGTTATATCTTGGACTCAATTTTTTCCTCCTACCAAATCTGAGAACACCTTTCCATGGAGATAATCGTAGAAAAACTCTATCTCCAACTTCAAATTAAAGATTTCTTCTACGTTTGTTTGCGTAATTTTTCGTGCATCTTGAGTAGTCTTTAGCTTATCTTTGATTAGTTTTACTTTGTCAGCTGTAATCTGAACAAGTTCAGGGCATAACAATTTTCTTTCACCAACCTCATCCCAACAAATTGGAGTTCTGCACTTTCTACCATATAGTGCTTCAAAATGAGCTATTTCTATACTAGAATGATAACTGTTATTATATGGGAATTCCATTAAGGATAGATGAATATTACAATTCCCTTTAAACTGAAGAACACAAGCCCGTAACATGTCTTCTAAAGTCTGTATAGTTCTTTCTGATTGGCCATCTGTTTGTGGGTGAAAAGCTGTACTAAAATGTAGTTTAGTACCCATGGCTTTCTGCAAACTAGGCCAGAATTTAAAAGTGAAATAAGAATCTCTGTCTGAAACAATAGATACTGGTGCTCCATATAAACTTATTATCTCATCCACATATATTTTCGTCAATTTATCCAATGAATAAGTAACTTTAATCGGCAAAAATTTGGCAGTTTTTGTCAATCTATCTACCACAATCTATATACCATCATGACCACTCTGAGTACAAGGAAGCCCAAATAAGAAATCCATAGTGATGTGCTCCCATTTCCACTCGAGAATAGGCAATGTCTGTAAGAGTCCAGCTATTCTCTGACGATCTGCTTTTACTTGTTGACAAATAAGACATCTGGATACAAACTCAGCTATTTCTCTTTTCATTTCATGCCACCAATAATGCTCCTTAAGTATGTGATACATTTTGGTACTCCCCAGATGCATTGCATAGGCTAAACTATGTGCTTCTTCCAGAATTTCTTTCTTTAACTTTGAGTCGTTCGGAACACATAGTCTACTTCCTATAACCAAAGCTCCACCATCTCGAATAGTATAATCTGCGTGTTTACCATTACTAACTTCTTCTTTCAATTTACTCAATATCGGATCTTGAGTCTGAGTTTCTCTAACTTTGTCAATCAAAATAGGCCTCACTTGAAAATTAGCAAATAATGCTCCCAAACTAGTCACCGATAGTTGAGCATTCCAAACTTTGAAGTCATCAAACAAGGAATATCAAATTGCATTAGTTTGATTCAGTAAAAGTAGATGTCTTTCATCGAGAGCATCAAGAACTACATTAGCCTTCCCCGGATGATATTCGATTTTGAAGTCATAATCTTTATCACCCAACCATATCCTCTGTCTGATTCAACTCTTTTCGATCAAAGATATACTTTAAGCTTTTATGGTCAGCAGAAAATCTGACATCTCTCACCGTACAAATAATGTCTCAAAATTTTCAATGCTAAAACAACTGCAGACCGACTCTAGATCATGTGTAGGATAATTCAGCTCATATTTCTTTAACTGTCTAGAGGCATAAGCTATGACCTTTCCATTCTGCATCAAAACACAACCCAAACCTTGATGTGAAGCATCACTGTAAATTGTGAATTCCTCACATGGAGATGGAAGAGTAAGCACAAGGGCAGTAACTAATCGATGTTTCAATTCTTGGAAACTCTTTTCACATTCTTCAGTCCACATAAATTTAACATTCTTTCTAGTCAGACTAGTCAAAGAAAGAGCAATTTTGGAAAAGTCTTCAACAAAACGACGGTAGCACCCCTGCTAAGCCAAGAAAACTACGTATACATCACATTAGTAGGTCTTTCCCATTTTACCACTGCTTCAGGCTTTTATGTAGGTCTACATAAATTTTCTCTACTGATATAACATGCCCTAAAAATATCACTCTGTCGAGCCAAAACTCACACTTACTGAATTTAGCATATAATTGTCTATCCCGCAAGACCTGTAAAATGGTACCAAGATGCTCGGTATGCTCTTCTTGATTTCAAGAATATACCAGTATATCATCAATAAATACAATCACAAATCTGTCAAGATACGAATGAAACATTCTGTTCATTAGATCCATAAATGCTGCTGGGATATTGGTCAATCCAAACAGAATAACAAGAAACTCGTAATGGCCATATCGTGTTCTAAAATCAGTTTTTGGTACATCCCCATCCTTAATTTTTAGTTGATGATATCCTGAACGCAAATCAATCTTTGAAAACACTGTAGCACCCCGAAGCTGATCAAATAGATCATCAATATATGGCAAAGGATATTTATTACGGATTGTCACTTTATTCAACTGTCTGTAGTCAATACACAATCGCATGGTGCCGTCTTTCTTTTTCACAAACAAAACTGGTGCTCCCCACGGAGATACACTAGGTCTGATAAAACTTTTGTCTACCAATCCTCAGAATCGAACTTTTAACTCTTTTAATTTCTATGGAACCATTCTATGTGGTACTTGTGAGATAGGTGCAGTTCCTGGAATTAGGTCAATAGTAAACTCAAGTTCTCTGTCTGGGGGTAGAATTGATAGTTCTTCTCGAAATACATCGTAACATTCTCGGACAACTGGGATGTCTTGAGTTTTATCTTACTAACTTCTGTATCAATTACATGAGCTAAACACGCAAAACAACCCTTCTTGAGTAATCTTCTAGTGTCAATAGCGGATATCATACAAGATGGCAAGGTTCTACGCTGTCCACTAAATATAACTTCGAGTTGTCCCGATCGCCTAGACACAACCTCTTTACGAAAACAATCAAGCGATGCGCGATTTGCAGCTAAAAAGTCCATGCCCAAGATAACATCAAAATCATGGATACCAAGAGGTATTAAATTTGCCTTGAACTCCTGATCATTCACCTTGATCCCACAATCTCGATACACATGCTTAGGTAAAAGAGATTCTCCTACTGGTGTTCTCACTATCAAACAACTATCTAAAGGTTCTAGCTTTTTGTTCGCATATATAGCAAGTGCAATTGAAATAAAAGAGTGTGCAGATCCAGAATCAATTAAAATACGAGCATCTCTATCAAAAAAAGATTACATACCAATAATTACATCCGGTGACTCTTCTGCTTCCTGCTGTGTCATAGCAAAAACTCTTGCCTGATTCTTTGGACGTCATGCTTGGCCTTTCAGTTTTACCCTGCTACTACTTGCTATATTGGGCTGAACATCACTATTTGTGCTGTTTTATTAGTCAAAGCATCTCCTTAGATCGATCCTGTCTTGTATTACCCACACTTTTACGGAGAAGTATCCTTGGTGATATGCCACTCTCCGTACTCGAATTGGACAATTTCTTCGTATGTGCCCTCGCTTGGCCACAATGATAATGACACCAAACCCTTGAACTTCAAACACTACCAAGTGAGATTTTCCATGTAACTTGCAATGAGGAAATTTTGTGTCTTTGGAACTCTCTCCATATCTCGAGAGTAAATGATCTATGGAAGGAACTCGGAGTACGAGGATGGTTACTCATTGACTGTTGTACCGTAGTCTGGCTGAATCTAGAGCCCTGACTTCTTCGTGAACTAGGTTTGAACTGGCCTGAAGTAGAAACACCAGGTCAAAATCCTCTATTATCCCTCTGAGGTGGTCTGTAGTTAGAAATTTCTGTCCATGTTTAACTACCGCTAGCTCTAGATTTTAGCTGTTCTTTATCAGTTTGTCTATCTGACATACTTTTCTCCACTCTCAAAGTTGATTCTACTAATTTTTCAAATTCACTCCAACCCACGCTGATCATTTGATGATCTAATCTCTTCTCTTAAACCATCTTCAAAACATCTGCATTTGTCAATTTCATTACCAACTAGGACTCGAGCATATTTCAAAAGCTCAATAAATTTCTTCTGATATTCTACAATAGTTGAAGACCCCTGTACTGGCCTCAAGAACTCATCCTGTTTAGCATCTTTATAAAAACGAAGGTAATAAGTATCATAAAAATTACGTCTGAAATATGCTCAAGTTATAATAAAAGGGTCTAGATATTTGTTCTGCACTCACTACCACCAATCGTATACTCCATCTTCTAACAAAAAAGTGGCAAGATGTAGTTTTCTATCATCTGGGCAATCCATCATATCAAAAACTCTCTAATTTTATTATCAGGGCCTCAAGAATCTGCAGGATCAATTTGTGCTTGTAAAAACTTTAGCCCCTAACTTTGTTGCTCTCTCAATATCGAAATTTCTATCAGATCTGCAGATAGCCAAAACAATTGCGTAGTAATTCTTTTAACATCAATTGGGTCATTTTCTACCACATTTCTCTATCTCGGATGTTCGGTGGCTGATGAACTGATTCCTCTATTATTTCATCCTCTCTAAGATTATCTCTATCATAAGCAACATGAGCACGGGAAAAAATATCTTGGAGCTGCGAGTTCTACTACCACACGACGCATGACTCACCTACATGATATGCATGATATGCTAAATATCGAACGCGTGTGTCATGCAAGAAAGCCTATAAACTACGAACCATTCTCCGATACCAATCGACACGTAGCGTGCGCCCGATGGTGAATACCAACTAAGGGTTGGACCCACCATCATGGCTACTACAATCACAACTCATTATTACTTATTTTTAAGAAAATTTTGGTATTATCTCCGTAGTTGAGACTAACCAACCTGAAATAAAATACCACATATCCTAACAACAGTATATTCACAACTAAATGGGACCATTTTCTCTTTCAATGTCCACAACAAAACAATGCAGAAGAGACTAGCCGAATCATAAAACTTTTACTATTGAATTAACATAAACTGTACATACGGATACAAAGTACATAGTGAGCCACCTATCTATTTACAAGTGATGCAAAATGATATCCAAAAATGAACATGTATCTCCAAAATAATGACTACATGCTATATGAAGTGAGTCCTACTAAATAACACTGTCGTGTGGCTCCGACTTTGAACTCAAAAGTTTTATATCCAAAAATGCCCGTAAACTCAACCGCTACCTGATAAGAAAAATCATTGATAGAAAATATATGAGTTGATAGGCTCAGTGAGTGGAGATTTCTGAAAATAATTATACTCTTTTCATTTATAGATATTATCGAAAACAAGCCCACATCACTTAAAAATTTACAATAACGTCAACAAGTAATAACACTCATAATCGTAGAATATTGATCGACTAAAATATATATTATCACTTCATCATATCCTCATATCACAGTATAATGGAAAATCTCATCAAAATGTACCCATTTTATATAATCTCAGCATGCGTGCATAGACGGCCTCAAATGGTTAAGCTTTCTAGTATATGGCCAAGACCCCTCAGTGTATATGATACATGGTCAAGACCCCTCAGTGTACGAATACACGATCAAGACCCCTCAGTGTACTAATACACGGCCAAGACCCATCAGTAAACTAGAATACTCAATGAATTCATCAGATACTTTTTATGGATTTAAACGTCATCTCAATTCACATTAATTTCATAATAGGCAATTTAACAATCTTTAGAATTCACAAGATAACATAGTTCAATAAACAATTATAAGAATTCACGTAATTTAACATTTAGTGATATAATATCTTATAATTGAAATCTAAATTTTCTAAAATATATTTTTCCACTCACGAGTTATCTATTGAAGATTAAATCACGATAAACCGTCCCGATCTCTTAATCACTTCTTGAGACAACAATAGAATTATCCAAATCAAAACTCACTTCTCAGGAAGTGATTCGGATATCGGGACATTTTATCACCGATTTAATCTTCGATGAGATAACTCGTGAGTGGAAAAATATATTTTAGAAAATTTAGATTTCAATTATAAGATATTATATCACTAAATGTTAAATTACGTGATTTCTTATAATTGTTTGTTGAATTATGTTATCTTGTGAATTCTAAAGATTGTGAAATTAATGTGAATTGAGATGACGTTAAATCCATAAAAAGTATTCATGAATTCATTGAGTATTCTATTTTACCTCGAGGGTCTTGGCCGTGTGTATTAGTACATTGAGGGTCTTGGCCGTATTCAGATAATCGAGGGTCTTGACCGTATCATATACACCGAAGGGTCTTGGTTGTATACTAGAATGCTTAACCATTTGAGGGCGCATCTGCGTATGTCGAGATTATATAAATGGGTACATTTTGATGAGATTTTCCATTATATTGTGATATGAGGATATATGATGAAGTGATGATATATTTTAGGCGATGAATATTCTACGATTATGAGTGATATTATTTGTTGAAGTTATTGTGAATTGTTAAGTGAATTTTAAGGTGATTTCAATTGAGAATTGTTATATTATGAGTCTTTTATCATGAGTAACAAAAATATCTTTGATATAGAGAACGATCACCGAAAAATACGAAACTTTCAAGGAACATAGAATACTCACATATCTACCACATATAAAATATTGATAGCCCGACGGCATGTTTCGGGATACTAAAATGCTCACCGAAACATCCTAGGTAATTTCTCAGATTCTGGCTGTCGCAGTTTACAAAATTATCCATAACTTGAGTTATATAACATGAAATTATGTGAAACCAAAGCCAATGGTTAGGTAACCCATAGGGCTATCGTTTCCAACTGGAATTATGTAAAAATACTTAATATCTAAGGTGCAGTCGAATTTTGAGTTAGAAGACAAACTACAGTTTAGAGAAATAGGGAGTTTAGCAAAACCCTTTCAAGTTCACATCATTTGCGTGCAGCCAAAACGTGGGAATACACCAAAACTACAACAAAACCAAATCCCTCAAAAGTTTAAGAACATATTTACACTACTTAAAGTTCCTTGATCGGTTTATAGTAGCAATTCTGGCACGTCGACATCACCACACCGGCCTCCATGCAACAGAGAAGTTTTAATCTGTAGGAGATATAGAAAAGGAGTGAGTATAAAAAAATATTCAGTAGGATAACATGGATTTTCTTTTCATTTCCATTAATAGCAAATCATTAACGTAAATGAGGAACGATCTTACCGTGATTCATATCATATCATGAAATTTTTTTGGTGAAAGCTTTAGATCTCGAAAGACCATCATATTACTATTCATACAATATCATAACCATATCATTTGCACCGGAGTTTCATTAGCATAAATTCCATCAATACGTAATGTAAAAACGATTAATCGAAACACCATGTATCCTACCTTCTTAATGAACTCCAAATGAAAGATGAGCTAAATTGGTTTCTCCAAAGGTTGTTATAAAAGTGGTGCTGATTTTCAATTTTGCTTACATTTCTTTACGTTCATAAACCAGTGAAATGGAAGAGAAGATACGATACCACCATCGGCGTATGTCACGTCTCGGATATACAATATTGCTCGAGGCGGGTGGTGTCGAGCCGCCCACCGTGTCCTAATAATTTTTATTTTTATTTTTTTTTGAAATAAAGCAACATATAGTTTGGCGATATATTATATAGAAAATAGAAGAATAAAGAATTTTGGCAATGGATTATATAGTTTCGCACAATAATAATTGAATATAAATCCAAACATACAAAATAATAAAAACTAACATGTGATAATCAAAATATCAAATTTCTAAAACTAACAACCTGTGATTTTCAAAAACTAACAACATGTGATTTTCAAATTTCTAAAACTAACAACATGTGATTTGTCCCATATTCAAAATATCAAATTTCTACAACAAAATTATAAACAATACAATCGAACACAAAAACATAAACAATAAAACCCAACACAACAAAAATATAAACAATACAACCCAATACAAAAATCAAATAGTTTCAAATAATACACGATGCATAAAGTTCAACAACAATGACCAATGAAATTGAAATTAAAATCTACAACCTTTATTCTTCCCCTTGCGTAGTTGTGACATACTTGGATCCCAATAATTCATGTATAATGAGTAAGAAAAGTACGTATGTTAAATAGTATTATAATGTAAATAAATTTCACGTTGAACATTGAAATAAATAAGATTATGTCGTCCTCAATTTCCTCTTCAGTAATACTAGAACAACATCCGGTATATGATGACGATGCGAGAGAGTTTTCTAACAATAAAATAAATCAAGTTAACAACAATGAAATGTCAAGAATAATAAATATGAAAAATACTAAATACTTTTTATTATACCATGAATGTCAGCCCACAACCAGTTTTGAGCACACATCAACGCCTCCAAAGTCTTCGGATGTAGTCTGCTTCGATGTGGACTCACCGATCTACCACTCGTACTAAATGCAGACTCAGAAGCCACAGTAGAAACAGGGATGGCCAAGATATCTCTTGCAAGTTTTTGTAAAGTATTGTATTTGCTTGAATTTGCTTTCCACCAATTTAATAGGTCAAAATCACTATACCTAGGCACATCTGGCTCCTCCAAATATAAGTCAAGCTCGATTTGACATTACTAGTGCTAACTTTTGTTGTAACAAATAAATCAAAATCTTCCAGCTCATCTACTACTCTAACACTTGAAGAAATCCCATAATTGAAATACAAAGATGAAGATTGAGGAACATTAACACTTAATTTTTGTTGTTCTATATATTGAGATACCAACTTTCGACAAAGTGAACCAACATTGACAATTTCAACCGCTGCACGTTCATGTCCATAGATCTTAGGAAAATAATACTCAACCAACATCATTTTAAACCTATGATCCAAAACGGTTTCCACAGCTAATATTCCGTGAATCTCATCCTAATATTTCTCAAACTTGTTCACCATACTTAAAGCCATCATTCTAATCTCAGAATAAGCAGAAGTAGTCCAAGTACGAATTGACAATTTTATTTCACAAATTTTTGGAAAAAATAGATTCGTTGTAGGATACTTAGTTCAAGGAAATAATTCAGTTACCACATAAAACAACTTTAGCCTATCACAAATTTTCGTGGCCAACTTCCAGTCTTGATCACTAGGTAAACACTTATACTGGGTTTCTCTTTGCTTCAAACGAAAAAAAAACATCAGTGTACTCAGAAGCAGTGTCAAGCATGAGATATGTAGAATTTCACCTAGTCTTACAATCAAGTACCAACTTTCTACCACAACTAATTTTAAGCTGACGTTTCTCAAAATTTTCCCATCTTTTCGGTGTTGAAGACCAAAAAGATACACTATCTCGAATTTTTTCAACACTACCCTCAATATTTTCTAAACCATCATTCACAATTAAGTTCAATATATGCGTGCAACACCGCATATGAAAGAAATCACCATTTGCCAAAAGTGAATCACTAGAAAGCTTATTATCTAAAAGGATATTGATCATAGCGTCATTTGTTGAACAATTGTCAACAGTGAGAGTAGATAACTTACCATCAATATTCCAATCTAATAAGCTTTCGTACAGGGTGGTAGATAGTGATTCAGCCGTATGTGGACAAGGAACATATATGAACCTGTATACAAAAACAAACAACAACATTAATTAGAGATCGAAAAAAAAATGAACATATTGTTTTTGAATTGCTTAGTATTTACCTCATAACAAGGCTTTGAAGACTCCAAGCGTCATCAATAAAGTGTGCAGTGATGACCATGAAACCCCTTTTTTGGTTTGAAGTCCACAAGTCCGTGGTTACAGCAATTCTACTCTTGTTGTCCTCCAATATACTCATCATTTTTACTTTCTCCAAGTCATAAATCTTCAAAATGTCATTCTTAATAGTATTCCGGGACACAACTTTAAATAGAAGTTGAATAGATTTCACAAAACTCCTAAACCTAATATGCTCAACCATACAAAGTGGATATTCATGTAAAATAATCATTTTGCCTAATTACGTCCTTGCATGTTCTTGATCAAAACGATAAGTCTCCATAACCACCTTTCCAAGTCGCTTGCTTTGTAGGGTTCAATATTGACTACCTAATATCGGTTTGCTTACAATTACGAAGTACACATGTATCTAGATTTTTTTCAAATGATTTGTCTCATTTTTACTATGACCTACCAACTTTCCAGAACAATAATTGCAAACAGCCTTGATCTCGTTGTCAATCATTTTGAGCTTAAAATAGTCTCATACCTGAGATGTCAACTTTCTTTTTCTACCTACTACACAAAGAGTCATTGTATGATCTCCATCCGAATCTATGCTTATTGGATTTTTCTTTGAATTTTGGTCCGCCGATAATGATGGAGGATTACTAGTATTTGTCATTGTCATTGGCGTTGAACTATCGTGATGTACTTGCGGAGTACCATGTGTACTTCCTATTGAACAATGATCTTATTCCGACATCTACAAATACAATAAAAAATTATGATTACAAAAAGCTAAAAAAATCTATAAAAAATCTATAGAGAACAAATGCAGAATAGGGAGTCAGGGAGCAATATTCACCTTAAATTTTTCATGGAAACCATTGATCAAATCAAATCAAAACAAAAATTAATTTGGCCCCATATCAAAACAAATCAAAACAACACTACAATACTACATTAGGGATTAAGCCCCATATTTATTTGGAGTATAATACCATTCTTATCATTTAATCATATGGCCCCATATAATCATATATCATTCCGCATTAAGCCATGTTTATTTGGAGTGGAATTAATTTGTCTTCATCATTTAGATTAATATCTAACAACACTACAACATGGAGCAATATTCACATTTTGTTTATTTGGAGTGGAATTAATGTCTATTTATCAATATTTTGTGAGATTTTGAAAATGAAAGCCCTTAGTTACCATATGAATGAAAACAAAGTTACCTTAGGATGGCGGCACAGGGCGGTGGTGAATCTTTTGTGAGATTTGGAAAATGAAAGCCCTTGTTAGCTACAAGTCTTTGGAGAGGTGCTGGCGGTGGTGCTGGTGAATCGACGGTGGGACCGCGGAGTGCGGTTTCTTCATCGGTGTTGGCGTTGGGTCATCTTTGCTAGGTCTTTGTCTTTGGAGATGATACATACGCTTAGCGTGCTTGGTACGCTAATGGCATTCTCACGAGAGGATTCAAAAATGAATTGTATTAATTAGAGTTAGTAGAAAAGGAATTTATGAATTTGTTATAATATATTTAGTAAACAAAAACATTCATATTAAGGTTGTGGTGTGGTGGATACGTGTTCTTATTTTATCTTTGCAACCGGGTTCGACTCTCAAGTCTCAAGGAACCCATTTGTTTAATTGTTTTCCACATTTTTAGTTTTTTAAAAAAAAAAAAAACACACACACACACACACACACACATATATATATATAGACTTTCCCCTCGGGGCTTTACTTGGGGGCTATTCCGTCTTGCCGTTAGCTTACGTACGTCTTCATCGGAGGTTGGGCTCAAACTGGATTTCTTTCAGCGTCCCCGCCGATTTGAACCCTTGACCTCCCATTAGGGAACTTACATCTTCATTGAAAAACATTGATTGATTGAATCATACTTATAAATCATTATTTTCAACAAAGTTTCTCACCTAACTATTGAGCTTTTTATTCATTGCTACTTATTGAAGTGTTAGTCTCTCTTAGTACTTAATTTGTATCTGTCATTTATTAAGAGAAATTTTTTTATTGTAAATTAATTTCTTCATACCCTTGGGTCATATTGATATTCCTTAAAGCTCAATATTGTATAAGAATTGATGCTCATTGTTTATAAGTCACCAGAAGTGTTGTAAGAGTTTTGATTACACCATAAGTCAATCAAATATAGTGAAAAGGTCTTACTCATGATGAAGAGCTTGGTAACGGAAGACGAAGATCATTGGATTGGATCGAACATCCATAAACATATCATTTGTTCTTTCTCTACTCTTTTATTTATAGTTTTGCTTACGAATGTTTCTTAATTGATCTACATATCTTAAATTGCTTAATTTGAGATCAATTTTCGAAAAAGATTTAAAACCCAATTCACACATTTCTTAATTAGTTATTCTTGAACTACCAAAAATAAGCATATTGATTTGAATCACAATATCATACCTAGCAGATATCAACCCCAATTGGGCAGTTTTAAAATATTTGCACATGTAATGCACGTATATCTATTTGAAATTAGAGAAAACTTTTGGAACAATTTTGGAAGTAGTTGCACTCAATCTCCAGTTTTCCTGTAATTAATATAAACTAACTTGTTTTCGAAAACCAAGGGAAAATATTAGCTTGAGTACAATTTTTCATGAATCAATTGTCGATTCCACCCTTT